>ML685852.1:3146397-3205349 GCA_007922175.1 Pelusios castaneus | reverse complement strand
GTGGAGGGGGCGTCCTCAGGGAGCACGCAGGCAGTTTCCTACCAAGAGCTCAGAGGTTGCCAGCTTGTCCAGAGACAGCGACTGGATGCGGGAGTGGTGCACGCCCATCTCCCGGTGAATCCCGGAGCACTCAATGCAGGTCAGGATGCCCAGGTTAATGGAGAGCCAGGTTGGGTCTGTTGGGGAGACAGCGCATCCCTTTGGTTAGCACCGCGAGCGGCCAGCCACGGACACAGAGCAGGGTGGGCATCGCACCATGTCAGCCTCACAGCCTCAGCCCTCCCTTGCCTAGAGTGGGACATCGAAGTGGGAGGTGAAGTGGAGAAGAAGGGAGAGGAGGAAGGAAAGTGGCCATGGAGGGGATGGGTTGGGACAGAGACAGGAAAGGAAGGAGAGGGGAGAGAAGCGAAACTGAGAATGGAGAAACATGGATGGTGAGGGACACATTCCCCTCCCCCACCCACATGGCAGCTGCAGCCCTTTACTGGGGACTCTGCAGTCGGGGGGAGCCCTTGCTGGACCCAGAACTGGCCTAGCTCCTCCGCTTTCCTCCACGCTGCCTCAGGCACACACAGGAGACTTGTTACTTGTCAGGTCTGGGTTCCTGACTCACCTGACACCCCCCCTCCCGTGGGAGACAACTATACCCCTCCAAACAAGGGAGACAGGTTTAAGGCAACTAGCCTCATCTACATCAAAGATGTGAGACGGCATCTCCATTGGCACACCGAACGGACAGCAGAAAACCTCATTTGCATCAAAGAGGGAACAAAAAATGAGCAGAACGAAGAACCAAGCTCCATGCAGAACTCTGGGATCAGCAAAGCAGAGAAGCACAATATGGTGGCGGATCTCTGCTCCTGATGTTAACGCACCCATGTCTGCACACTCCCAGCTCAGAAGTCATCATCAGACCAATTCTAGTCATAGATACCCCAATACTGAGTCTGCCTGATTGCCTGTCTCTGGCGCTTCGGACCCTGAGCTGAACAGCCTGTTTCCTGGGAACCTTTGACCCATTGGAGATGCACTGAGTGGTGAGACCACCACACACACACACACACACACACACACACACACACACACACACACACACTTTTCTAACCCTGACCTTTATAATCAAACTTGGGCTAGATTTCCCCAATACTCCCATTGCAACTGTGTAGTATTGTAACTGGCTGTTTTTCTCTATGAGTATTTACTATCAGTATCGTAAGTTTTATATACCCGACAATAAAGTAACTTTTGTAATGAAGCTGGTTGCGAGACTCTCTCCAAACTTCATTTACTCCTTTATGTTCTTGACTTCCCTATATTTCTCTGAAGCAACACTTCTTTTACATTTTTAATTTCCTCCCACTCTGTAACTTTCCTATCTTCAAAGTGTCTGACGAAGTGGGATTTTCTCCCACGAAAGCTCATGCGATAAATAAATCTGTTAGTCTTTAAAAGTGCCACAGGACTCTGTTGTCTTTCTTTTACATAGGCAAAGATCCCTGGAATGCCCAACAATCCTGTGGGTTTTGCTCGTCAAGGGGGTTACTTGTAGAATAATTATAGGGTGACAGTGGGGATACCAATGTACTGAACCTGGGGTATATAAGGGGGGCAGCTGAAAAGTGCTGTGCAACTCAGCCTGCTGAGTTCAGGGACATAGAAGGGGCCAGCTGAGAGTGCTGATAGACCGGGTGCACTCAAATGCACTTTGTAATCTGTGAATGTGTGTGTAGGTTGGTGTTTATCTGAGTCTGGGGTGAAGGAACTTAGGTCCTGCAGGGTAGCTCCATTGGGGGGGACTTGCAGAAGGGAAAAGTAAGCTTCATATGAAAACACAAGTGACACAAACAGGACAGTAACAGAATTAAAACACCCTCTTGACCCCAGGAAAGTAACCCCAAGAAATGAGCATACACCAAAGTGACAGGAAAATCTGGTAACAGAATGGCTGGAGCACAATGTGCTCTGGGAGGCCCAAGCTGGTGGGCGATCCCTCAGGGTCCACAGACAGCTGGTGCGTGTCAGAGCAGCCCCCAGGCAGCTCTAGTTTGTGCCAGGGGCCCAGATATTCAGGGAGGGATAACTTGACAGAGCAGAATTGTGCCATAGAGAAGAACGTGAGCCAGGAAGAGGAAGTGTCTTGGGGTCCATGGAGCCCCCGGTTGACACTTGGCAGTTGGTGGCAAATGTGAAAACCGTTTGAAAATGCCCCATCTTTAGATGTGGATGGGAGGAGAGTGTAGCCCCCTTCCCCCAACTGGCTCCCATTGGGTAGAAGTGGGGAGCCCCTGCCCCCCTGGGATGCTGTTACCCCCTGGAATTTGTGGCTGAAAGCCAGCTGCTTTACAGTGGCACTCTCGGAGCAAGTCTGCTCTTAAAATGCTGTGGTGGCTCAGGCTGCAGCTGTCACCACCAGACAGCTCCAGTCATGCCCGGCCAGGCCACATCCACGCGCAGCAGCAGATGTCGGCAGGAGCAGCCTTCCTAGCGCTGTCTGCGGTGGAGCAGGGTCAGGAGAGCCACGGCACTCAGGGATGTGGAAATCCACGTTGGCAGCTCTGTAAGTTTATAGTGCAGCCTGGCTCCAGGGCCAGTAGAAAGCAGTGCCCACGTACACTGAGCTGGAGGCATGCTCTCCATCCCCTCTGGGAGTGCTGGCCCGTGGCAGCTGGGGGTGTACATTCACTGATTTGAAAGGTAGCCCCCTCTCCCTCCAGCTTTCCCATGGGAGCAAGAGGTCACTGCCTTGTTCTTGCTCATCGCTGGTGCTCTAGGCTATTGCCCCAGGCTGGTGGCCTCCCAGCTTTGGTGCGCTTCGCACACAGTGGCTGGCGCTTTGGGCAGCACTCTCTCTCGCTGTTTGCTCTGCCTGCTAAGGCCGTTCCCTCCCTCCTTCCCCCAACTCACAGTCGGGGCCCTAGCAATGAAGCTGACAGGAAGAACCTGACTTAGTGACAAGTTCCAAAGGGGTAGCCGTGTTAGTTTAGGTCAGCAAACGAACAAGAAGTCTGACTTAGGAAGTCTCCCCTGGGTGTGCCAGCCACCAGTGCCTGAAAAGGACTGAGCTCTCAGGTCCAGGAGGGCAGAGATCAGTGCAGGACTCAGCTCTATGCAGACTCTGACACTAACCGGCTGGGTGACCTTGACCAACTCATCCACTCTTCCCGTGCCTCCATCCCCTGGGAGAGGGGCCCACGGCAGACGACGGTTATAAGCTGCTGCAAAAGCAGAAGCGATTGTGCCATCATGAGGGCTGTTCCTGGGACAGTCAGCCTGCTCACTGGCAAGAGGGTTTTTGCCCCACACCTTACTTTACCACTCACTGGAGACTGATCATGTACGCTGGCCTCCTGCATGTGCAGCCAGAATAATCCTGTCTGAACTTGAGTGGCTCGTTTGGAAAGGACCCAGAATCCATTCCAAAAATTGCTGGGGAGAGAGAAGCTACAAGGACCGTTAGCCCTGGTCTACGCTGCAGAGTCAGGTCACCAGAAGGCAGTTTCCATTGTCCTCATTCTGTCAGTGTGCACACTGCGGCTTGCTTTCGCCAGGGCGGGGCCCTGCTACACTGATGTGTGGGGCGGTGGTCGCTGCAGTGCAGGTGACGCAGTGTCCATGTAGATGCTGCCTGACTGGAATCCACTGGTGGCCGTCACTCTAGTCAAGGAGCTGTGAAAGGACAAGAAAGTCTGGCTGACAGCTCCGGGTATCAGAGCTAGCACCCGGCTGCCAGACTCCTGGCTCGCTGCCGATGCTCCCAGTAATTATTGTAGTGGCTGTGAGCTGAGCAAGCATAGGACAGCGTAAGTGTTTAGTGTAGACGTGCCCGTAGTAAATCCTTCCAATGGTCAGTTACTGTCACCGCTAAAATGTTCATCTTCTTTCCAGTCGGAATTTCTCCAGCTCAGCTTCTATTCACTGGCGGGTTACATCTTCTCCGCCAGAGTGAGGAGCCAAATATCTGCTCCCCCGTGTAGGCACTTCTAGACCAATCGTCACCCTTGACCTTCTCTTTGCCACGCTGAGGGGATCAAACTCCTTGGCTATGTCTACACCCCTTGGGAAGTCGACTCAGAGTGTCAGTCCACACAGGCAGCCGTTCGGTCGACACAAAGCCGTGGCTCAGGGGAGCCCTGGCTACAGGGAAGGGGGACTCCTGAGCTTCCCAGACAGGGGAACCCTGGAGAAGCCAGCCACCAGGGCTCCCTGGACAGGGGAGCCCTGCACGTTCCCGTCTGGGGAGCGCTAGCCGTTCTCTTCTCCAGGGGTCCCCTGTCCACGGAGCCTCGGCAGCACCCTTGTCCAGGGGAGCCCCAGGGACTCCCTTCGGCCGGGGAGCCGGGCGGCTACCTTGTCCCCAAGCCGCGGCTCCCTTCCCCCAGCCCTAGGTCAACTTAAGGGGATTAAGTTGACCTTGGGCGTCCACACCGGTTTTAGGTCAACTTAATAAGGTTGACTTAGACCTTAAGTCAACCTAACGACCAGTAGTTACTAAGTTGACTTAAGGACGCCCTTCAGTTGACTTAATGAAAGCCCGGTGTGGACCTGGAGTAATTTAGGTCGACGTAAGCATCCTTAAATCGACCTAAATTGCTAGTGTAGACATACCCCTTGAGTCTCTCTCTATGGGGCAGGTTCTGATCCTTCAGTCATTCATGTGGCTCCTCTGTGAACTCTCTCCAAGGTACCAGCTCCTTCCTGAACAGTGGGCCCCAGGGATGGACCCAGGAGTCTAGTAGCAGAGGGCTGGAAGGCATGAGTGGGGTGAGCCAAAGGGATGGGGGGGCGGTTGCAGCTGTAATGGGGGAGAGCCAAGGCATTTGTGGGGGTTGGAGAGACTGAGTTGGGAGGAGCAAAGGGCTCAGTTAAGTGCTGGCTAAGGGGACGCAATCTCCTCTCACCAAGCAGTTCACAGCAGGACCCTTCCAATAATTCTGGAGGAATCTGAGGAGATTGGGGGCAGATCCAGGGTCCCTGGCAAGCTGTGTGAGGTTCCTGGTGGGGGCTCCTGCCAAGGCCGACTATTGGTGCAGGAGGGGGAGCAGAGGGCCTGTAGAAGGCCCTGAGTGGCACTGGTGTGTTGGCTGGGGGACTGGTGTGTCCAGAGGCTCCCTGCCAGCCCCAGGTCCAGCAGCCCCATGCTGCGAGTGGGGCACAGGGCGAGGGGTTGCCTTTGGGGTGGCTGATGGCATCGCTGCAGCCCGGTTATTGCGTCGCTGTACTAGGTGCTGACTGTCCAGTGGCTCTCGGGTCCTCGGCCCTGCTGTGGGATTGTGCTCACCTGGTGCGGAGCAGTCACAGCACACGCTGTTCCCTGGCATGCCCTTGATTTCCTCGATGATGGCCCTGCTCAGCTCCTCCATGCTGCTCTCTCGACTGCCCGGCACCCTGCTGAACTCCATGTTCAGTGCCTCCTCTTTGCTGTTGCTGAGAACGGAAATCCAGCTGCGAGGAGGAGAGAGAGCAGCGGTCAGAGGAGCCTGGCAGGCTCTGCTCCCTGCCAGCAGGGGTGTGGGGAGCGGCACTCTAGTGCAGGAGGAGAGTGGAGGAAAGCAAATTGCCGCCATGCTGTGCCCTCGCCCCCTGCATGCTCCAGGATGACATGGGGAGGGTCATTGCGGTGGAGCCCTGGAGCTCTGCACATACACATTGTGCAGGTCAGGGCTCTGCCCCTTGCCTCAGCCTGGCTCTTGGAAGAAGCCCCAGAACTTCTCTGGGCCACAAGGGTGGGTTCTGTGCTTCCAGCCTGGCCCAGCACCTTTTCCCTTGCACCAACACATGCCTGGCCCAAGCCATGGCAAGCACTTCTTTGCTCCAGGACTGTGCTGGCCCAGAGAGGGAAACAAGCTGGGCTGACAGGGAGAAGGGAGAATCAAGGAAGCTGAGAAGATCCATTGTTGCTTTCTGGCTGCGGCAGTGTCCTGCAGGGCAGACAGAGGCGCAACACCAGGACGTGCCACTTTTCAGCCCTGGGCCAACAGCCGGGGATGTGGCAGGAGGAGGCTGGAGGCAGCAGAGCTTTGGAGGCAAGTCCCACTGCTGAGCATTGGTGCCAGGGCTGGGCAGTGTGGATGGGGCTGGTACCACTGCCCACACGTGGCCCAGGAGAGAACCCGGGCCCTTGCATTCCAGCTGTGGCAGTCAGCAAATCAGGCACTGAAAGCCCCTGCCTCCACCTGCTTCTGCTGCTGCCTCTCCCTGGAGGGGCAAGGAGGATGCGGGCTCCGAGTGGGATGGCCCAGTGAGCACCGAGGGCTGAGACAGTCTTCCCCCCTGGGCCGTCTGCCCCCGGCTCATGCAGACCCTGCCCTGGCACTTACGCGATGCAGTCCTGCTCGTCCTCCGCCAGGAAGTGATACGTGCGGTTATCTGAGACACAAAGAACCACTGGCGGTTAGACCTGCAGCTCCCAGAGGTCCCAGCTCTCCACACTCCTCAGTGCCCAATGTGCAAGGGTTAGCACCCTGCCTGCCCACCCGAAGGCTCCCCACCCTCTGCCCTCTGTCCACACAGAGGCAAGGTGCAGGACAGACAGCCCTGGTCAGCTCTGGGCCACATGCCCAAAGCTACTGGCTCCACCACTGAGCTCTGCCCTGCTTGCTCGGTTCATCTTCCGGCCCTCAGTCCTTGCAGGAGGCAAAGCAGAACATGGGGCTTTCCTGGGCGCCTGTACCCCCCGCTAATGGTCCTGACTCACTGCTGTAGCTCCAGTGCCCAGGAACGCCTGTGGTCGGTGAAACTCCCTGTGTCACAATGCGCTGTACTGCACCTGTGCTTTCATCCTGCCAGGGCACGCGCTCGCCTGGTGCGTTCTGGCCAGGCCTGCCGTCCAGCTGCCCATTCTGGCTGTCAAGCAGCTTGAAAGCTCAGAACAGCAGAGGGTCCCTCGCGAACCTGGTATCCGCCTGCATTGGGCCTGGTCTAGCGCTCCCCACGGGAACCACACCAGCAGGACCCCTGCCCTGCGCCATGCTGCCTGCTTGCACCGGCTCCCTGCCATGCCACCTTCCTGGGGGCGGAGTCAGCATTGCGGCCGCCCATCGGGCTGCCCTGGCACCCAAGACGAACACAGGACTCACGTGAAATGAGGTCGAAGCACTTCCTGTCGTCCGGGTCTGGCTT
The DNA here is from genome assembly GCA_007922175.1 of Pelusios castaneus. Lineage (NCBI taxonomy): Eukaryota > Metazoa > Chordata > Testudines > Pelomedusidae > Pelusios > Pelusios castaneus. The sequence continues at coordinate 3,198,230 of ML685852.1, read as the reverse complement.
CACTTGGCAAGTCAGCAAATTCAGCTTGGCTGGTGGGCGATTCAGCTAGTGGACAGAAGCAGAAGCCTCAGTCTCCGCAGCATCGCTGGGACAGGAGCCCCGCGGGCAGGTCCCTGCATTCGCCCAGCAGTAGGACAGGGGCAGAGGAAGGCTTCCCAGCGGGCAGGGATCCCTACTGCTTGGGACACTCAGGTTCAAGGCCCTGCTCAGTCAGAGCCCACCTGTGTGAGTGTGTGTCCACTCAGCCTCTCCAGCCTCAGTCCTCTCTGCCTGTGGGGCAGCCTGCCCTGCCTCCCATGGGACCCATAGGGGAAATCCACTGAGCCTGAGCGTGCAGCAATGACAGAGCCAGGGGCCAGGCAGAATGCAGGCAGACGTCCCAGTCACCTGGGCTCTTTGTCCTTGCTGGTGTGGTCCTCACTACCAATCAAAGCAATCGCAGCCATGGCCTTTCCCTGCTCCTGGATGCTCAGTGCCCCACCATGCAGGCCCTCAGGCTGGCGAGGCCCTAGAGAATTTGCCCATGGCCCCTCCGGGCACTGGAACTCGGGCCCCAAGGAAAGCCTGCAATGGGCACTGGGCCAGGCCAGCCGTATGGGGCTGGAGAAGCTGATGCCCCAGGGGCTTCAGGGAGGCTTTGGGGAAGCCACACACAGGTGCTAACAAAGTGTTTATCGCCTGCACCACCACCACCAGGCTTTTCAGCCCCTCGCTGAGCACGCACGCCAAGGGGATGGAGGCGCCGTTCCTACCGTGCTGTGAAAGATGGTCAGGTAGCCATTCGCGATCGTGCACTTCCTCTTCTGCCACACCTTTCTCAGCCTGAAAATGAACGTGGCATCATCTCGTTGCAAAGGAGCAGCTCAGAGTCCCCTGCGTGCCTGGGGGCTGGCGACCCTCAGCCAGGGAGCAGTCTGGCATATGTGGGGGCCTAAGGTCACACCTTCTGGTCCTGACAAGCTGCCTGGTTTCAGGGAAGTGGGCGGGGAGGCGGATGTAGCAAGAGCAGAGGGGGGCAGCCCTGGGCCTGGGCGGGCAGACAGTCTCTTACTGGATACAACATATACTGGCTTGGCAGAGCTCACTGGGCTCCTTGGTTCTGGTCTCCCTTCCCCTCCTGGCTCAGGGTTGCCAACCACCCATAAATCTACAGACAAGCCATAAAATGTAGGCAAATTTCCTGCTCTCTAAGAGTCTGTAATTAAAAGGAAATGTCTGTAAAAACAAACAAGGAGTCCCGTGGCACTTTTAAAGACTAACAAATCCCACTTCGTCGGCTTCATGAAATGGAAAGCATAGTGTGTGAGGGGTATAGATACACACAGAGAAGGGCGGCTCACACGGGCAGTCCCAGAGGGATAGTCTGCCAGCCTGTCGCAGCAAAGTAGGCAAATAATTTTGATCCTCTCCCACACCCTTTGAATCAAAAGAACTTGTTTACTTTGCTGCAATAGACTAGCAGACTACCCTCTGGGACTGGCCTTGTGAGCCGCCCTTCTCTGCATGTATCTATACAGCCAACACGACAGTTTCCAGTTCATGCATCTGATGAAGTGGGACTGCGCCCACAAAAGCTTAGGTAATAAATAAATATCTTTAAAAGTGCCCCAGGACTCCTTCTTTGCTTTGCTGAAATAGACTAACATGGCTCCCCATCTGGGACTTGTCTGTAAATATCTCGCCATCATTCAGCCAGCAGCCTAGCAACTGCCTGCTGTGCTCCGGCAGCCCATCAGCGCCTGCCTGCCTCACAGAGGCAGGCCTGGGCAGTGGGTGGGGTAGCTTTGGCGTGCCCTGAATTCCTTGCTACCTTGATATTAACTCTGCAGAAGTTTGTAAGTTGCCTTTTCCCCGCCACATTTCCGTGCTCTACCTGGCCTCTTTCCTGCCACACTGCACTGCAAAACTCATGACAGATTTGAAACCATCCATAATAATCCCTGAGTAAGACAAGCTGGGGAGGCAAGATCTTTTATTGGACCAATTTCTCTTGGTGGATGGGACATTCTTTATTCTTCTACAGGACTTGTCCTCAGGGCTGGAGGAAGAAACCAGAGTGTCCACGCTGGAGGTTTTTGTTCAAGAACTGCTGAGATACACTGCTGTCAAAGGTGGTCTAGACCTAGATGAGGGTTTCTCAGCCCGTGGGCTGGGACCCAGCTGGGTCGTCAGAATGTTTCAAAGTGTCTCATGGCAGCTCCTATCCCATGCGGCTGGCTAGGCTCGGCTCGCCTCCTTGCTCCAGGCACTGCAATCTCTGTGGTTCTGGCACCACTCAGATTTGGCCCAGATGTCAGGATGATGGCAGTCTGGGTAGGCGAAATATGAGTAAGAGGCTCTGCAACCCCATGAGCCAGGTCCCACTGGGGCCAGGGCCAAATCTGAGCAGCTGCAGCCCCACAGATGGCAATGCCCCAAGCAGAGAGCCAAGCCCAGCCAGCCTCCACTGCAGGGTGAGTGCCGGACAGGACCCAACAACCCTTGGAGCACAGATCTGACCAAAACCATCCCAGGGCCTCCACCCCCAGACTATTTACTGGGTTGTGAACATGAATATTTTCAACCGGATCCTGAGCCCAAAAAGGTTGAGCACCACTGACCTACATAATACTCAGTGCAGGGGTCCGGACTAGATGCCCTATCAACGTCCCTTCTAGCCCCGCGTCTGTGTGATTCTAAGGTACAGCAGACAGTAAAGCAGAGGTGTTCACACCAAAGTCATAGTCCGCCTAGGGCATCAAAAACCCTTGGGCCGGCCTTGTTGAGTTGCTGTGTCCTGGTCTGGGGGCAGCTTGCTTTTGATGATGAGGTCGGGATCTTGTCTAAAGGCCAGAAGAGGAGATTGGGGAAAGATTTCTTTCAGGATGTCATCCCCATTAAAGCTGGGGTGTAATTGTGTGATGATACCCCACATAGTTTCCAATGTGGGTCAAGGTGACAACTAGGGGTGTATAGTGAGTGGCTTTTTCCTTTTCCGTATTGAAGCAGGTTTTTCCCAGGTGTTTGGATGGCCCTTTCCATGATGTGATCTACTTCTCTGGTGGAATGCCCTTGCTTTGCGAAGGCAGTGTTAGGGTGTGTAACCTGGATTTTCTCCTCAGAGCATGTTCTATGATATCTGACTGGCTGGCTGTAGATAAGAGATTTCTTGGTGTCTGGGTGGTTATCGGCTCTGTGAAGATAGGTGTTTCTTGTATATGTTTGTTCTGTGGTGGTGTTCTTTTTGAACCATTCTGAAAAAATGCATCACAAAACCAACAATCTACTCAAGATACATCTGTGATGTTTTCATCCCCTGGACAGACAACCTAGACTCCCTCACAGGGTTTCCAACATATCTTCACCCATCACTCAAACTCTTTCACACCAGCATCACGGTCAGCTTCAGCAACAGAACCCTACAGACAGCTACACAAAGGGACCCCGGATACCCACCTTTACTGCCGGAGATACAGTAACTGTCCTAGACACAGCAAGAAATCTGTTATCTACAGCCAGGCACTCAAACAGTACAGAATATGTCCTGAAGAGAAGTGAGGGACACATCTTTAGTGAAGGCACTTAAGCAAGACACTGGCAGAGAAGCATATAACCTCATTGAAGGGGACACCCAATGATCCCAGGAGAATCAATTTCAGTAGAGAAAACAAACAAACAAACACAACTGCACACCCATAGTTGTCACCTACCACTCTGACGAGATACAGGTATCATCAAACAATAATGACCTGCACTTGACGCAGACGACATGCTAAAAGAAATCTTCCTTGAACCCTCTGTTCTGGTCTTCAGATAACCTCCCAGCCTTACCAAGCTCATAGACTCTAAGGTCAGAAGGGACCAATATGATCATCTAGTCCAGGGGTGACCTTTTTAAGCGAGGGGCCACATTCCAATTCTTTTCTCAAGCAAGGGCTGGCGAGCAAATTTTGGATAGATAAGGCATAGAAATTGATCTCACTATTAAAAAACTTTAAACAGTCAAAAAACAAACACAGGTTTCCAAACTCAATTTGATTCTCTAAAAGCAGAAACATTTCATACCTAAACACAATTCTCAAATAACATCCGTCCTCCCTACAGCAACCTTTAGATAAGTGCCACTTTCACAACTGTACTCCACAAGTTTTCACTTGTTAATTAAGCTACCTTTTGTGAAAACCTGAAAAGGACTTGCCTTGACTTTTTTCAGGAAGCGTCAGTGTGTACAGGTGGCAGAGCAAGGGAGGGCAGGGGTGGCCATGTTGGGTGGCAGGGGAAAACGTGGGGAGCAGGGCAGGGCAGGGAAGCATAGGGGCAGGAGGGGGATGGTAAGGAAGGATGGGGTGGCAGTGTCTGGTGTCAGAGGAAAATCTGGGGACCGTGGTAGGGCAGGGGTGGCAGTGTGGGGTGGTAAGGGAGATGTGGGGAGCAGGGCAGGGCAGAGCAGGGATGGGGGGCAGGGCAGGGCAGCATGGAAGGCAAAGGAGAAGAGGGATGCCATGTTGGCGGGTAAGGGAGAGTGTGGGGAAGTAGGGAGTGCAGGGGAGGGATGGCTGAGGAGCTTGGGAGAACAAAGAAGAGATGAGGCGGGATGCCGGGGGTATGAGGAGCATTGGCCCCTTCCCCTCCTGCCAACTTCCCGACCCTGGCTGGGCCCCGGTCCTTGCCACTGGCCCCAGCCCCGGTTCCCTGCCAAGTGTCCTGCAGGGCTGGAGGCAGACGTGGCTTTTGGGGTAGGCAAAGAGCCCCTTACTGCTCGGGACCCTAGGTGTGCGTAGTGATGCTGTCTGGATTTAGGGGACCATTTATGATACTATCTCATATTAATATTTCATAATTGCAATAATCCATAGGAACTATGCTGTGTTTGGCACCAATAGAAAGGTTATAATTAGCTGGGAATGATTATATGGGTTATGTGCAGGGACTGCATCTGCATTAGAAGTTAGTTATATAGAATCATAGAATCTTAGGGCTGGAAGGGACCTCATGAGGTCATCTAGTCCAACCCCTGCTAAAAGCAGGACCACTCCCCCTAAATCACCCCAGCCAGGGGTTTGTCTAACCAGACCTTAAATATCTCCAAAGACGGAGATTCCACCACCTCCTTAGGTAGCCCATTCCAATGCTTTGCCACCCTCCTAGTGAGAAAGATTTCCTAATATCCAACCTCGACCTCCCCAGCTGCAACTTGAAACCATTGCTCCTTGTTCTGTCCTCTGTTACCATCGAGAACAGCCTAGCTCCCTCCTCTTTGGAGCACCCTTTCAAGTAGTTGAAGGAGGATCCGGGGAACTACAGACCGGTCAGCCTCACCTCTGTAGACTAAATAAGCCTAGTTCCTTCAGTCTTTTCTCATACGTCATGTGCCCCAGCCCCCTAATCATTCTTGTTGCCCTCCTCTGAACTCTTTCTAATTTGTCCACATCCTTTCTGTAGTGGGGAGCACAAAACTGGGCACAATATTCCAGATGTGGCCTGACCAGTGTTGAATAGAGGGGAATAATCACATCCCTCGATCTGCTGGCAACACTCCTACTGATGCAGCCTAATATGCCATTGGCCTTTTTGGCAACAAGAGCACACTGTTGGCTCATATTCATCTTCCCGTCCACCATAACTCCCAGGTCCTTTTCTACAGCGCTGCTACTTAGCCGATCGGTCCCCAGCCTGTAGCAGTGCATCGGATTTTTCCACCCTAAGTGCAGGACTTTGCACTTGTCTTTGTTGAACCTCATGAGGTTTCTTTCAGCCCAGTGTTCCAATTTGTCCAAGTCTCCCTGGATCCTGTCCCTGCCCTCCAGAGTATCTACTATTCTCCCCAGCTTAGTGTCATCCGCGAACTTACTAAGCACGCAGTCTATTCCATCATCAAGATCATTAATGAAGATGTTGAACAGAACCGGCCCCAGGACCGACCCCTGGGGCACTCCACTCGTTACCGGTTGCCAACTAAACATTGAGCCATTGATTCCTACCCGCTGAGCCCGTTGATCTATCCAGTTTTCTATCCACCTTATGGTCCACTTGTCCAACCCATACTTCCTTAACTTGCCGACGAGAATGCTGTGGGTAACCGTATCAAAAGCCTTGCTAAAGTCGAGGTATACTATGTCAACGGCATTTCCCGCATCCACAAATCCACAAATCCAGTCATCTCATCATAGAAGGAAATCAGGTTGGTCAGACACGATTTGCCCTTGGTGAATCCATGTTGACTGCTCCTGATCTCTCTAATTTCCTCCAAGTGTTTCAGGATGGATTCTTTGAGGACCTGCTCCATGATTTTCCCAGGGATTGAGGTGAGGCTGACCGGTCTATAGTTCCCCGGATCCTCCTTTTTTCCTTTCTTGAAAATAGATACTATATTTGCCTTTTTCCAGTCCTCCAGGACCTCCCCCCGTTTGCCACGAGTTCTCAAAGATAATGGCCAGCAGCTCTGCAATCACTTCAGCCAACTCCCTCAGCACACTTGGATGCAGTTCATCTGGCCCCATGGACTTGTGCACATCCAATTTCTTTAAGTAGTCCCTAACCTGGCTTTCCATTACCGAGGGCTGCTCTTTTCTCCATTCTGCGTTACCCAGTGTAGTAGCCTGGGAGCTGGCACTCCCTGTGAAGACTGAAGTAAAAAAAAGCATGAAGTAATTCAGCCTTTTCTGCATCATCCACCACGAGGATGCCTGCCCCATTCAGTAAGGGATCTACACCACCTCTGATCCTTTTCTTGTTGCTGATATACTTATAGAACCCCTTTCTGTTATCCTTCACATCTCTTGCTAGCTGCAACTCCAATTGTACTTTGGCCTTTCTGATTTTATCCCTGCAGTCCCGAACCATATCTTTATATGCCTCCCTTGTCATCGGTCCAAGCTTCCACTTCCACTTCTTCCCAATCCTCTGGGACTTCCCCCGTTCGCCATGAGTTTTCAAAGATAACAGCCAGTGGCTCTGCAATCACATCGGCCAACTCCCTCGGCACCCTCAGATGCAGTTCATCCGGCCCCATAGACTTGTGCACATCCAGCTTCTTTAATTAGTCCCTAACCTGAGCTTCCATCACCGAGGGCCAATCTTCTTCTCTCCATTCTGCATTACCCAGTGTAGTAGCCTGGGAGCTGGCCCTCCCTGTGAAGACTGAAGTAAAAAAAAGCATTGAGTACTTCAGCCTTTTCCGAATCATCCACCACGAGGATACCTGCCCCATTCAATAAGGGACCTACACCATCCCTGATCCTCCTCTTGTTACTGACATTCTTGTAGAACCCCTTTCTGTTACCCTTCACATCCGTTGCTAGCTACAACTCCAATTGCCCTTTAGCCTTTCTGATTTTATCCCTGCAGTCCCAAGCAATATCTTTATACGCCTCCCTTGTCATCTGTCCAAGCTTCTACTTCTTGTAAGCTTCCCTTTTATGTTTCAGCTCCCCGCAGAGTTCTCTGCTTCGCCACGCTCAGGTGCCTTCCACATTTGCTGTTCTTTCTGCACATCGGAAGGTTATCTTCCTGTGCCCTTAGCAGGGTTTCTTTAAAATACAGCCAGCTCTCCTGGACGCCTTTCTTCTTCAGATCAGCCTCCCAAGGGATCCTGCCCGTCAGTTCCCTAAGGGAGCCAGAATCTGCTTTTCTGAAGTCATGGGTGCGTGTTCTGCTTCTTTCCTTTCTTCCGTTGATCAGGATCCTGAACTCTACCATCTCATGGTCACTGCTGCCCAGGTTACCATTCACTTCTACTTACCCTATCAATTCTTCTCTGTTTGTTATATCTATATTTCAACCTGTGTGATTCTGGGAAACTCCCCAGACTGGATATCTACAGCCATTGTCTCCTTAATAGCCCATTAAGGAAGCTCCCAGGTACAATGGGCCCCGGGAGAAACCTGTTGAGCCACTGGGACTTGAACATGTGACAACTCCATTTTGATTTGCAAAAGCTCCACACAGCATGGAGAAGGCCAGAGGTGATAAAAGGCAGCTGCCCCAACTCCATCTTGCCTTCAGCCTCCAGCCAACACCCATCTCTGGAACTAGTCATCTGCAACTAGACTGAGGCCCATACACGTGCTGGGTGTCTACCAGAGAAACTGATCATGCCTGCAAACTGCTTTCCATGGACTCTAAATCATTTGTACATATGTGATTCACTTTGACCCTTTAACATCTCTCATATTTTTTTTTCTTTTTATATTAAACCTTTAGTTGTAGTTGCTAAAGGATTGGCCATCAGTGTGGTATTTTGGGTAAGAGCTAAACCTATATTGTTCTGTGTAATGTGGCTGGCCCTTTGGGGTCAGGAGAACCTATCTCTTTAAGGGACCCTGCGGCTAGGTGGGAGCCAGAGGAGCTGGAGTGCAATAAAGGGGCTGTTTCTATTTTGGCAGACTTCATGGTAACCAGTGTGGGGAACCAGAACCTGGTTGTGGCTGATAGAGAGACTGGTTTAAGTACCACCCATCAGTATTTGGGGAGTTTCGCTCCCGGCTTTGCAGCTTGCCCTGATTTTTGCAAGTACAGGAGATTATCCCAAGAGGCCCCAGTCACATGCACCTGCTTCGCCTATCCCAAAAGCCGCCTCTGCCTTTCTGTTGTGCGTGAGAACCTTGCATACTGGAGTGGAGCATGCCCTGTCTACTCAGGAGCTCCACTCAAATACCAAGCCATGAGATGGAGTGGGCTCAGGTTGTGATGCTAAAGTCATCCCTGCATCTGCATGGTCAACGGGAGGGGAGAGAGAGGGTGGAATCAGCGCCTCATCCAGTGACAAGGAGGCACTGATGGAACTGGCAGCACCAATTGTACTACTTCTTCCTCCCTTTCTTCAGAAACTGAGGCGGTGTGGGTCAGACTGGGGATGGCCAATACAACGTCACCAACAGTGCACCACGGTCCTGGTACGGGTCATAGTAGACTAGAGGGCCAAGTGTAAGTGTCTCTGGATAACGAAGGACCCTGTGGGTACCAGTCTCACAGATCAGTGGTGGGTCATAAGCCTGAGCACAGAATGGTCTGCACTGAGGATCCAGAATGTGAAACTAGAGAGGCAAGAAAGAGGGATCTGATTCAGAGAAGCCCTCGAACTGGGGCAGCAGTAGATACCGTACACTGGAGGGTAAGGCTATAATACAGAGTGACCTACACAAATTGGAGAACTGAGCCAAAAAAACCTGGTGAGGTTCAACAAGGCCAGGTGCGGAGTCCTGCATTTAGGACGCAAAGATCGCATGCACTGCTACAGACAGGGGACTGACTGGCTGGGCAGCAGTTCTGCAGGAAAGGACCTGGGGGTTACAGTGGACAAGAAGCTGGATGTGAGTCAACAGAGTGCCCTTATTGGCAAGAACGGTAACAGCAGATTTGGCTGCATTAATAGGAGCAGCGCCAGCTGATCGAGGGAAGTGATTATTCCCCTCTCTTCAATACTGGTGAGGCCACATTTGGAATGCTGTGTCCAGTTTTGGGCCCCCCACTACAGAAAGGCGGTTGATAAATTGGACAGTGTCCTGCAAAAGGCAATGAAAATGATGAGGGGAGTGGAGCACGTGACTTGTGAGAGAGGTTGAGAGAACTAAGCTTGTTTAGTCTGCAGAAGGGAAGCATGAGGGGAGATTTGAAAGCAGCCTTTACTACCTGAAGGGGGTTCCAGGGAAGATGGAGCGAGGCTGTTTTCCCTGGTGACAGATGACAAAACGAGCAGAAATGGTCTTACTTTGCAGTGGGGGAGGTCTACATTGGCTATTAGGAAAAGGTTTTTCACTGCGAGGGTGGTGAAGCACTGGAATGAGTTACCGTGGGATGTGTTGGAATCTCCGTCCTAATAGGTTTTAAGACGAGGCTTGAGAAAGCCCTGGCTGGGGTGGTTTAGTTGGGGTTGGTCCTGCTGTGAGCAGGGGGTTGGACTAGATGACCTGCTTAGGTCCCTCCAACTCTCATCTTCCATGATACTGGGAACTCGGAGGATGGGTCTGGCAGCAGTGGAGCCGATGATGGCCCCCGTCTGAGGCGGGTGGAGGGCAGTGTCTCTCTGGGGGGAGTAGCAGGGGTTCATTCACCAAAGAAGGCTGGACCGAGGCATCCAGGGGGTTCAAAGGCGGTGGGAAGCCTGGGTAAGAGATCAGCAATTCTGCTGTGGGCACCAGCGGTCCAAGGTGCTGGGTGTGCAGGGGCCATGTACAGCTGATCAAAGGATCCCAGTGGCATGGACGGGGCGGCTGTGCAAGCGGCAGTTGCAGTGAGAATGGCGCTGGAGCAATGACTGGGTGCTAGTGCCACCAGCAGGTCATGGTCATGTTTCTCTTTGTGCTCTCTCCTGGACTTCTTGGGAGCTAGAGCAGCCTGGTCTACTTGTGACTTCTCAGCTGACTGGGCCCAGGGCAGGGAAGAAACACTGTGGTTGGGGCAGTCCCAGGCTGTGAGCAGCACTTACGCCCCGGCCAAGGTTCTTGTGCCCATGGCAAGGCGTGTTGGGAGCGACACTGCCAGATCTGGCTGCGGACATGGGTGCAGAGCCTCTTCCACCAGGAACCGACAGAGATGAAGTGCCCTGGCTTTCCACTTCTGGGTGGGAATGAACAGCAAATGGTGTAGCAGGCAAGGACGTGGGCTTGGCTGAGACAATACACATACGGTTGGTGCTTGCTGCTCACAGAGAAGGAGTGTGGGTGGAAAGCAGAGGTTTTGACGCCTACTTTCCAGGACATAATCCCCAGGAGGGGAGGTCTCCTCAGCGGGAAGAAGTCTGAAAAGGAATCTAACCAACTGCAATACTAATACACCAGAAAAACAAGAGAAATACCATTTAACACTATGCACAGGTAGGCAGAATGGACAATCAACTGTTAGCTCGGCTGAGATTGTGGGGTTCTGACCCCGCCATGTGGCAGTAAGAAGGAATTGGAGTGGTGTTAGTGCACACAGCCTCTTACAACCTCAGCTGCAGACGTGAAGACGCATGATGCACGTGCATGTCAAAGGACACCGTTACAGAATTGTCCAGCACACAGCACGCATGCCCACCTACTTTTGGAATCCACATATGGACTGTCGCTTGAAGAAAGAGGGATTTCTGCTACGATAGAGATGTGTTTAGACCTCTTCATTTGTTTTGCTGCGTTATTGCTGGTCACAATAGATAACAGAAGCAATCTGGGTCCCTGTATTCATCACAGCTCCCCACAGGAAGACCCACAGTTTCCAAGTCGAGTTGGACTTGCTGGTCACACGCAGTTAGAAGACAAGGATAGGATCTGAGTGGGGGAATCACAGGACTTCACCCAATAGGACTGAGAGCTAAAAGTCTCAGATCTGGAGAAAGTGCATTCAGAGAAACCCGAAGTGCAGGCAGCTCTGAACTGTGACAAACAGGCTGTCCACCACTATTGTACATGTCTCTCCGCAACCCAGATATCCCTGAGCTACTTCCCAAGGAACGTGGTGTTCCCAGTATCGTCCCGAGGCGCATGAGTGGCAGATCCCCAAGCTTTTAGTTTTTTCTACCCAGTTTCAGGTCTTTTTGCAGTCCTCCCCCACCTCAGTGGCATGGCACTTTGCCGGGTTAGCCTCCTGCGTGTGACATTTATGTCACTGCCCCATCATTAAGGAACAGAAGCCAGGTCTCCTGGCCATTGTGATGCTGGTCTGTGCTGCCATCCCTAAGCCCAGCCCCTATGCAGCTATTCTGTCCCCTTATTTCTCATTCCCCTCGTTCGCGCTGCACACGGCACTGTTCCCATCGCACCCCAAAGGAACACAGTCTGCTGGAGACTGACAGTGGCGAGGTGAGCTCAGCAAGAGGCTGCAGTGGAGTTCCTTACTGTCTATGCTGCAGACTAGTCACATCCGCGCTTACCCATCACTTTTCTTAAAGAGGTTCCCGGCTCTCTCAGTGCCGTACTGCTTGTTCCCCTGCAGCTGGTGCATGTTGTACCGCAGCAGCTTGCTGACAGAGTCCTAGCAGACAGAAGGAAGCAGTCATTAGTCTGTGCCCACATCTCACCCTGAACTCTCCGGAGGCTGACTCCTGCCGGGCTAGTCCAGCCTGGCCTCTTGGGAAGTTGCCATGCAGGGATGGATGAGGCTAATGGAGAACACGGTGATTGTGGCAAGAGCAGAACTCAGAAAGCAGTGCCTAGGAGCAAACACGGACATAACCGAGAGGTACAGAGCGCCATCGACCAACTCAGCAGCTCTGCACTGATCTGGAGCGGGGCCCAGCCGGCACTAGCTCCAAAGGGCTTCAGGGCAGGAATGACTGAGGCCTGTCCCGCCTTGCCACTCCCAGGAGGCAAGCGTGTGCGCGCGTGTGCTGGGACGGGGGTCATGCCCACGTCACACAGCCACTGCCGGAGCAGGCTCTTTTCGGCCAGTGAACGTAAGGCAAGCCCGAGGGACTGCAGAAGCTGCCAGCATGCTGGGTTTGGGAGCGCCTGTCGTTTGGGGGAGCAGGGGTAAGTTTGGGGGCCTTACCAGATAGGTGCTAGAGGGCTCCTCTCCCCATCCCCATCTGCCCCTGCCCCCCCCATCTTCTGCTCTTCCCACAGCCTCTGCCAGGTACTGGGGGGTCCACAGCTCTCTCTGGGCTGAGTCCCTCATCCCCACAGTTTGGGCAGGCTGGGCTCTTCCCTGACATGACATGGCCCAGACCATGTGGCCCATTGGCCTGACACAGGCCTCGGGGAGGCTGCAATGGGGATCCGCCAGGACTGCACCAGAGGCAGGGAGGGAGGGAGGCATCCAGCAAGCTCCACAGAGAGAAATGATGGCAAACCTCAGTCTCAAGTACTGCAGTGGGGCAGAGGGGCCGCTCCCCCAGCTGGGGCCCTACGGAACGGCAAGGCGCACGCTGTCGGACAGGGGAGGAGTGAGGGGGACATGCCCCACCTGCCCTGGGAAGACTGGGCTCCAGTCGCTCCCGACCTGCTGTGTAATGGCCTGCATGGGGCTGGCTGGAACTCTGCTTGGCTGCTCCCCATGAATACTACAGCAGGCCGCCCGAGTAGCCGAGCCTCGGAACGGGGACATGCCTCTCAGAGGCGTTACCTCTTTCTGCTCCAGTTGTAGGGCTGTTTTCAGGTGATCCCGAAGAGAGCAGAGCTGCTGCTTCTCCTCGTCCTGTCGGACCTTTATCTGAAAAACACCACACCACCGGGATCATCAGCAGGGGAGTGGGGTTGCGCTTGGCTGCTGGCTGTACGTCCCACTCCTTCTCCTGGGCGAGAAAGGCATGTCTCTCCCACGCGACGTAACACACGAGTGCCCACTCCCTCCGTGCAGCACTCGCCACAGGGCACGCATTACAGGCTTCGTCAACAGCCCATCTCCACCAGAGCACTGCAGCTTGGACAGAGCTATCTGCAGGTTGGGGCAGCCGTGATTCCCCAGAGCTCCTCAGCCAGGACAATGGAGTGTGTTGGGTGCAGATCTCGGCTTTGGCTGGATTTTAAAGAACATTTGCTCATTCCACCTCATTATTACAATAGCTGCTTACGGCTCTGAACCAGGCACGCAATAGCCTCAAGCCTGCAACTTCATCTGGTCATCTCTTGTGCTGCGTCAGTGATGAAAACCGTTACCAGGTTGTGAGAACACGACACAGCTGAAGGATTTGCACGTTTCTAGAACAAAGGGACACTGAGAGGGCTGTGCATTAGGCTTTGCTCTCCCTTGCTCAAGTTGCTAAGGGGACTAGATTGCACTGAGACAATGTCTTGGAGGGTTTATTCAGATCTTGTTTGTATTAATGTGCTACAAAAGTAAAGAGATCAAGAGTGTTAAAAGAACTGGCATTGAGTCTCTTCTGGACAACCCACCTTGGGCTGGAAAACTTTATGCAAAATATCAAAACTGGCCAGGCAGCTGTACATCTATTAAATTCAAAATCACTGTGAGGAAAGCATGTAAGAAAGGCTCAGAAACAGGGGTGGATTACCTCATGGGCCTATGAGGCCCGTGCCCACTCCACCCTGCTGGTGCTGGGGGTAGAGCAAAGCCGCTCTGGGCCGGAGGCTGGGCTCTGAACTCCTGCTCCAGACCGGGGGGTGGAGGGTGGTATGAGTGGCTGTTCTGCTCCGGGGACGGGGGGGGCTGGCATGCTGTGTACGGCCTCCGGCACGGCCTTCCAGGGCCATGCACCGGAAGACACACCATGAGCCAGTCGGCCCCACTGCCCCCCGGGGGCAGACCAGCCGGAGCGGGGCCACTGGTGAGGTCAAGGGCCCCAGGCAGGGGGTATACTGGAGAGCCAGGGCTTAGGGCCCCGTGTCTCCTTAATCCGCCTCTGCTCAGAGTCTACCTGCAGGCTCCGCACCACACAGCACTACTCCACCAGATGAGGACTCCATCCTCACCCTCATTGGAGAGTTAACAAAAGCCGTGCTTAAAATCTTTTCATGCGCTCTCTCTACTTTCCACTTAGCCTTTAAACCCACTCTCCTTCCTTAGGGGTAGGGTTACCGTATTTCAGGTTCCCAAAAGGAGGGGAGAGGGAGACCGGGGTGGGGAGGCTGCAGGTCCAGCCGTCAGTCCCCCACAGCAGGGTAGAAATCCTGGACAGTTGCTAATATTTTAAAAATCTGCCTGGTTGGATCCTGGCGGCCCAGGCTTGAGGTCATGCCCCTGAAAACTTGGACCATGGTAACCATCCTGAGGGGTAAAGACAGACTTTAGAGGATAGGCACTCTTCCTCCTGGGCCCAAGTCCCCGTCTTGCCCTGGTCTCTGAAGGGTTGACATTATGATTTATACTCACACTCTGTAGCTCCGGGGTGAGTTTCTCTATAAATTGCTTAAGCGTCTCTGTTGCCCTTATACATTCCTGGAAAAAACTAAGAGGAGAAGCTAATATGAGAGCCGAGTTTGTAATAACATTCCTTTCCCATTGGGAGTGCTGCATGTAAACAACATACCTCTGTGCTTTTGCTTTGCGGAGTTGTTATTAACCCTTGTGATCCCATGCCCCTTAGCAGGAAATCCAGAGTCTAACGATAACCAGAGACAACAAACAGAGGCTCGCGAAGCTGGCGCTCTGACTGGTTTTGCATTGCAGTCAAAATGCAAGTTCCAAGTAACTTGCGGGAGTCCCAAGGTGTCACGGGATGCACATCCAGGCAACCCTAGGGCATGATCTAGGTAACTTTTCTGTTCACTTTCGCCATGTAAATTGTGTGATTTGATGCCAAATTTACCAGGCAAGATTCCGCTATGAATGTCCCTACCGTAGACTACATAGTACCATTTTTCCTACAGCAACACATGTGAAGCAGGTTACATAGGTCAGGGGAATATGGGGATAGTTTTCCAGCAACTTGTAAACAGCACAGACAGCAGCCGAGGTGCATAACAAAAAAATCACCTCAGCACAGAGAGGGAGGGAAGGAGGACTTCAGAGAGGACACAGGGGGAATGGGGAGATGCTCTTTACTGAAGACTCCATCTTGCAACTTCTTCCAAATTCAAGCAAGATCTGGGCCCTGCCTTGTGATAGGCAGAGAATGGCTGTAAACACCAAGCAGCCAAACACCTCGCACATAATCTTGGACTATGAGGCCAGTTTAGGTAGAGGTTTTAGGTTAGTATGCATTTTTACACCTTTTATTTCTCGGTGGTCACTCCTGACTCATTTATATTATGATTTTGCATTGATTTGCTATTTTCTCAGTTGAAATTGATCAATAGACTCAGGGCGTTTTTTTGTGCTGGCATCTATTTTCCCTGCCGGGTCTCCTTTCCCCTGCTGCTGACCCCAGCCCCAGCCCAGCAATGGGGCTGGCAGGGGACAGCAGGCTTGTCCAATCTGCGGCCCATGGGCCAGAATCTGGCCCGCCAGGGGGTGGAATCCGGCTCACTGACACCCAGGCTGGGGACTTTTCAAATCTCCCGCCCTGAGCATGCTCAGATGCGTGGCTCAGGGTGGGAACAGCCTGGCCAGGGAGCAACTCAGGAGACCCCTGCAGCTCTGGCCAGATAAGGGGGAAGAGTCAGGAGATCAGGGAGTCAGCAGGTGGGCGGGGAAGGGTCGGGGTGTCGGGGAGCTGGTGGGGGGGGAAGGGGTCCAGGGGTGTTGAGGAGCTGGTGGCTGGGTGGAGAAGGGTCCCGGGGAAGGCGGGGAACTGGCGGGCAGGCAGGGAAAGGGCCTGGGGGGATCAGGGAGCTGGCGGGTGGGCGGGGAGTGTCAGGGAGCTGGCGGGTGGGGGGGAAGAGGCCCAGGGGGTTGGAGAGCTGGCGGGTGGGTGGGGAAGGGACCCGGGGGGAGCGGGGAGCTGGCAGGTGGGGGGAGAGAGGGGCCTGGGGGTGCAAGGGAGTCGGTGGGGAAGAGGTCCGGGGGTGTCGGGGAGCTGGTGGGGCCTGGCGGTGGTGGAGAGGGGGGTGGAAAATTGAATGTGGCCCCTTGCCCAAAAAGGTTCTATGATTCTATGACACCCCTGGAGGCCAGGATCAGCAGGGGAAAGGAGTGGGTCTCCTTTCCCCTGCTGACACCCCGCCCTCCCCCCCCCCCCCCGCCCCCGCCCGCCAAACCTCCCCCTTTTTTTTTAGAAAAAAGTACTGAATAAACTAATATTTGTTTTATCTAAAGCTGTGTGGTCTTCAGGGGGCATGATGGCAAAAGAGTGGGCGCGATCCATTTCTTTGTTAAATGGATGGACTGGAGACTATGTTGATTGGGGGTGGGTCGCAATCCCTGTAAAACAGTGGATCCCGGTGTGCTATCTAGGGCTGGGGGTGCTTGCTTGGGGACCTCCCCATAGGTGCTTAGTGGGTGCACCCACACTGCCTGGGAGCAATTGTGTGCTGGTGTGGACTGACACAGGAGTGAGTGGTCGCCCAGCTCAGCGGGACGAATCAGGGTTCAGGAATGGTGTTTGGAAAGCATACCGGACTGGATCTGGGGAGCAGCCTGTCACAAATGGCTACACCATCTCCAGTGGGAGAAGAAGATCCTCATATTATCACCCAGGTGGAGAGAGACTGAAAGTTATTTTCCAAAGGGGTAGCCGTGTTAGTCTATTGTAGAAAGACAACAGAGTCCTGTGGCACTTTTAAAGACTAACAGATTTATTTATCGCATGAGCTTTTGTGGGAGAAAATCCCACTTAATGTGGAAGTGGTCTGTATTGTAGGTTCAAATATATATTTAGCTAGTTAATGGAAGGACCCTGAAGTAAGAGTCCTGTGCGGAAACAAAATTGGTATCAGCATCCAAGCTGCAATCTGCAAAAATGACCTGCAGATATCCACAAATTTGCAGAGCTTTAAATATAAAATTGGTATCAGCATCCACCCGTGATATGCAAAAATGGTCTGCGGGAATCTGCGGATATGAAACAGATACCCATGGATTTGCAGGGCTCATGCGATAAACAAATCTGTTAGTCTTTAAAAGTGCCACAGGACTCTGTTGAAAGTTATTTGTTCACTTCAAAATAAACCAATGCCCCAGTTAAAGTGGGGGCCTGGCAAAGGAAGGGAGGGTGGGGAATAAAGAGGACTGATCGCGCTTACTTGAACTGAGCATTGCAGTGCTTGATGTAGTTCTGCAGCAAGTCCACTCCTTTCTTGGTTTGAATCTCATTCACTTTGAGCAGGTACTGTGGGGAAAACACATCCAGGTGTCACCTGCAGGCTTCGGCATTCTTTACTGAGCGCTCTGTGTTGCCAGCACTTGTGAATAACATGATTTTGACGCCCACTCCTTCAGTCTGGCCATTGTGTTTAGCTACAGAGCTCCTGGGAAGAAAGAGGCTGGCAAAGACTGCCTAACCCAGTGCCCCGTACCCTAGCAGAGGGTGCACTGATCTGTAAGCCTGGGGCTAGCCCTGGTTCTTCCATTAGCTCCTGTTAACATTTCTGTACCCTTTGCTGCCCTTATTGTTAGCCAAGGTTTCGGCACTGGTGACTGGGAGTGAGGACATTTGGTGATATCCCGTGGCTCTCATACTAGAAGACCACGTCTCATTTCCTTTGCCACACAGCCCTCAGAACATGCACCTCAGACTCCCACTGGCACTGTGGCTCCGTTACTCTCTAGAAGCTAGACCACATATACGATGTTAGGACTCTGCTACACTTCCATGCTTAAGAGGTCTGGTTCCTAAGGTCAGCTGTCAGTGACTTGGTGTTTATATCCAGAGGCCTTGGGCTCCAACCCCAGAGATGAGCCAAATGGGTGGTGTCATATTTAGCTGTCCACTTTGTAACCACTAAATATACCACAATCTGTTTTCGGAGCCAGATGCAGAAACTAAGAATCCTGCTGCCTAGTGTTTGACTGCCTCACAAATATTTGTGTAACCCACTGAGCGTGTGTGTGGTTTGGCTCCCTGTACAGAGGGTCCAGCACAGGCAATAATGTCATACATGGCTCCAGTTTACTCTAGTACTTAATGTGGAAGTGGTCTGTATTGTAGGTTCAAATATATATTTAGCTAGTTAATGGAAGGACCCTGAATTGAGAGTCCTGTGCGGAAACAAAATTGGTATTAGCATCCAAGCTGCAATCTGCAAAAATTACCTGCAGATATCCACAAATTTGCAGAGCTTTAAATATAGAATTGGTATCAGCATCCACCCATGATGTGCAAAAATGGTCTGCGGGAATCTGCAGATATGAAACAGATACCCATGGATTTGCAGGGCTCTACCTGAAATAACCATTGGAATGACTTTACACTGCAGATCCCTGTAAACAGAAGTGAACGCGGATGCTGGGCTAGATAAATGCTGCATTTTCAGAACTTGGATTTGGCTAATGGGAGCTGGTCCTTTAGGAATAGAGGGTGGCTGACAGAGTGTTTGAGATTGAAGAGAGTGAGAGAGTGTAGGGGGGAGATAACTGGGGGGGGGGGGGGGATTTTGCCTGTGTCTGTGCAGACTGCAGCAGGGGGAGACCCAGCCTGCCTCAGCTCCCAAGTGGCTGGAACATTAGCCAATAAACACATCTTTAGTGCAGCCTCCCCATCCCTTTCTGTCCACTCTGAGGAGGGACCAGGTGAATGAGGGTGCTACTACAGGCCATTTCGCCTCTGAGCAGGTGGCTGGTTTGAATCCTGACTGGCTCAGCGCAGGGAAACAAGTTTGTTCTAATAGCTGATCGTGACCTAATACCGAACTTCCTGGCTTGACTTGTAACTGTGCCGAGCGTCACCAACTGGGGCCAGACTTGTTCATGTCGGATTTATGCCTCAGGACGGTTTCAGCAGAACCGACGTAACCCTTTCCAAGGCTGTCCAGTGACAGCTAAGTGATCTGAACAGTGAACCGGCTTTCCAACCTCCTGACTGCATTGTGTCTTCTGCGGTGTACTGGGGCAGCAAGATACAGGCCCAGCTCTGAAGGGTCTGTAGCCCAAATAAACCAGAGTCACAGTGTAAGGCCCGAAGGATTGCTGGGATCTTGCACAGCACCCACCTGCACCCAATCCAACAATCAAAATGGGACGACCAGGGCCAGGGAGAGGGACTGGCCAACCCTAGGGGCCAGGGCGAGAAGACAGGACAGGAACAGAGGCAGGGATTTCTCTTCCCTTCTGACTGTGCGGGTTGTTTTTCAGCTCAGTTCTTTCCCCCTTTGGGGAGGTGGGGGAGAGAAAGAGTTGATTTAGTTTGTTCCTGTCTCTCTCACAAGTATTATAGAGTGGTGGAGGTGGAGGAATAGATCACGGGGGGTACTTTGGAGTCAGACTGGGAGGAGCACGTAGGAGGGAGCTAGAGTCCACAGCCAGATCAGCACAGAAGGGTGTTCAGGGCAGAGCTGGAGACAATGGGCCACACCTTGTGCCTCTCCCATTGATGGAGTTTCTTTCTGCTCCTGGGGCTGGCCCCTCCTGGGAGCTGTCTCTTGGTACTCCCAGTTCCCCATGCAGGGCCAGCCGGGCTGGGGACCCCAGGCCTCAGTGGGGAGGGAGACAGTTAGCAGTGCAGGGAAGGGAAGGGAAAGGCTCTAGGGCAGTTGGGGGAGCCAGGCTGCGAGCACAGAAAGGACGAAGGAGTTGGGGCTAAATGAGGCTCTGAGGGAAGATGACGACCTGGCCCGAGGAGATCCCAAGTCAGACACAGCAGCCTTTGGATGTCAGGAATAGGAAAAGGCTGTGTACCCAGTGAAGGGCGGGAGCGGGGTGCAAACACAGCTGGCCAGGCCTGGGGAAGTGCACAGTGGTAATTCCTGTACATTCACCAAGGAGTTAGGGGTCGGCAACCCAAAAGATAAGAAGAGCCATTTTTAAAAATTCCCTGAATAACCAAGTGTGTTGAGAGCCGCAATGGGTGTAGACTCCTGGTGTGGGGAGCTGGGCCAGTGCGCCTGGTGGGACAGGGGGAAAGGAGTCCAGAATCAGGAGCGGGCCCCCCGCAGGGTCCCCCAGTGGCGGGGGGGGGGGGCCTGGAGCCGCAAGGGGGCAGCCAAAGAGCCACGTGTGGCTCCGGAGCCGCAGGTTGCAGACCCCTGAGTTAGACTAAAGCAAACAAGGCTTCTGGCTGGAAGTGACCACTCTAGATGTCTCTGTGCAACCCAAGCAGCTAAAAAGCAGCCCCAGGCAAAGGAAGATGCCTTGAAACACCCCCTTCCCCCCAATATGTTCAGCTGGAGTTATGGAGAAGAGAAAATTAGAGGTGAAAAGATGATAATTAGGGGTCTTCCTGGCTGAGTGCGCTACGTGCAGGGCGTGTGGGAGCTGTAGAGCAGCCAGTGGTCCCCTCCCTTACCTCACACATGTTTAACTGGAACATCCTGCGCTCCTTCTCCATCTCCTCAGCGATCTCCCCTCCCATCACCTCACTGCGCACCAGCCCGTGCTGCTTCGCCAGCTCCCGCTTCTCCTTCTCAATCTTTGTGCTCAAATAAATAGAGAAAAGAGCCTGAAAGTCCTTTGGACCCATCTCTACTAGATGTGGCCCCACAGGAGCAGTGTAAAGGGGACGGGGGACCGGCCAACTTACAGTTTACTCTCATAGTCCTTCCAGGCTTTGTCAAAAGGCTTTTTGAAGTCCTGGTAAGAGACAGGTAAGAGACTGCTCAGTGTTGATGCCCTGTACTATGCGCCCGTCCCTCACCTCCAGCATGACAGAGCTGTCTACATAGACCACAATGTGCTGCTTGCCTCCCTGGGTCACCTTCTGCATCCCAGCAAGCCAGCCTGGAGCATCTCTCATGCAGCGGGATCCTCAGAAAAAGCATCCTCTGGATGCGTCACTCCAAATCTACAGGTGCTGGGAGCTGGGCACAGGGCATGAGTGGTTACCACATAGGCTTTGGAGTGAACCACTGTGTTCACTGGCCCTCAGGGAGAAGCCACATCATCTCCCACTGCACGCTGCTGAAAGAGTTCCCCAACTGGTCACTCAAGACAGTGCACGAAAGCTACAACAGGAACACACACATGTTCATACACATATGACCATTCTGGGACCAGATCACCTGGCAAATTCCTAAACATTAAGGAGACAATGGTTGTTCACACCCTCCCATCTAAGACATTTCTTCAGAATGACACAAGTTAAAGTATGGATATAACATCAAATTCCTATCTTCTAATCGAGATAGAATTCCTAGACATAAACTATATAATCATTCCCAGCAAATTACTGCCTTTCTATTGATACCAAACATGACATAGTTCCTATGGATTATAGCATTTATGAGATATCCATAGAAAATAATATCATAAATGCTTCCCTAAATCCAGACAGTGTCACACTGTGCCCACATGCCCTGCCCTTTGGGAGGCATGCCAGGCTCCCCCTGTGCCCCCCCAGCAGGGAGGGCATTCGTGTAGTCCTGGGGTAGCCCTAAGTCGACTTAGGGCTACCCCAGGGCTACACTGGCTTAATTTGACTTTAGAAAGTCGAATTAAGCCTTAGGTCGATTAGAAAGGTGGTTTAATAAAGTCGATTTAATTTTCATTAAGTCGACTTTATTTTCCTTAAGTCGACTTGAGCAAGCTGCTTAAGTTGACTTAAGCAAAGTGTAGTGTAGACGCAGGGCACATTAAGTCGACTTAAGCCAAGCTTAAGTCGACTTAATTTACCAGTGTAGACGCAGCCTATGAGCCTATAGTAGTTAGGGAAGGGTCCCCATCCTTGTAGGATGGAAGTTCCCAGTATGGTATCTGGGGGCCGGGGGTGCTCACTGGGGGACTGTACCCTGAGTGACCAGAGAGCACACTGCCACTGCCTGGGACCGATTGCACGCAGGAGGCTGGTGTGGAGTGACCCAAAAGTGGGGGTTCACTTAGTGAAGTGGGGTAAGTGGGGGGCTAAGTGGCCAATAGGGGAGGCACAACAGCACACTACTCAAGATCCTGGGAGGGGAACATCACAGGGGGCACGTGCTCACTCAGTGGGGCTTGCTGGGAGGTCAGGGAGGACATGTACTCACCTGGAAGTATCCTGCTGAGTGGTGCTGGGGAAGCACTCGCTAAGGGGAGAAGGCAAGGGGTGAGCGCTCCCTGGGGGTCATGGGGGGGCTCACTGCAGGAAGAACCTACTGAGGTGATGGCATGCTGACCCGGGGGAGTTTGCCAGGAGGCCATTAGGGTGCCCATGTGGAGATGTAATGGGAGCTGTGAAGTATTTGGGGGGGAAACGGGGAGGGGACCTTCCAGGACACTCCTCGCTTCAGCTCATGGGCTGGATGCAGACTGGGCAGAGAAGGGGGAGGAGTGAAGAGATGGGCGGGGACTTTGCCCTGCTGTCAATCACATCTATGCTCAGAGGTGGGGCAGGCTGGAGAGCAGCCGAGGTGGGAGACTGCATGCCAGGGAAAGCCCTGGAGCCAGAGGAGCCAGAGGCAGAGGTTTCAGGAGGGTTCAGAGTCAAGAACAGCGGCTGAGCCCAGCTGTTCTTAGCACGTGCTCCTTTCCGCTACTGGGGAACCAGGTGCAGCTGGTGGGGTAGGGTGACCAGATGTCCTGATTTTATAGGAACAGTCCCAACATTCAGAGCTTTGTCTTATATGGGAGCCTGTTACCCCACACCCCACTGATTGTTCACACCTGCTAGCTGCTCACCCTAGGGTGGGGGCAGGGAACTCACACACCCTCCTCTCCTAGAGGCCGTCCTGAGAGGACTACTCGCCATCTACTCACCCCTTTGAGCTCTTTTAAGTCTCTCTTCACCAGCGAGTCCAGGGAAAAGTGAATGTTGTGAGACAAGCTCTGCAACTGGAAAGGAAGGAGAGAGAGACCCTGTAGCCTGGATTCCCGTCAGCGCTCTCACCCTGGAAAATGGCAGAAATGTCAGCTGGTCTCACCATGCCCCACTTCCCTGGTGCTACAGCCCCCCCTGCTCTCCCGGGGCTTGCCTGTTCCATCCTGCCCTGCATGCTCCTTGGGGAAGCACATTTCTTACAGGTTCTGTGGATTGCCATCTTTTCCTTTTGCCCCTGATTCTGAAGCTGGAAGACAAACACAGCCACATCGGCCCCACTTCCAGTCCTGGAGCAGGCAGAGAGTGGAAGTGTCAGGAGGAGTCCTTCAGGCATGTGGAACAGGGACTGCGAGTCCCTCCCTGGCTTCTCACACGTGTGTTGGTAGGTGGGCGGTCATGAGAGAAAGGTGGGTGCGCAGGGCAAAGGACAGTATGAAAACTATTCTCTCTCAAACTAAGCCAAGGGGATTTTCACCACCTTTCTGGAAGATACACACCTGCTCCACTCCAAACACAGAGGTTCCAGAGTGGCTCACACCGAGAAAGAGATGGATAAGGGCAAAAAGCCATTGGCTATTTTTCATTTTCTTAATTCTCAGAAAAACTCAATTCCGCTAATAATGTCAAGAGACGAAAGCTCTCAAACACTAACTGGAGCAGGGAATTCCAGCCTCGAAGACGAAAGCTTGAGCAAGTTAGAATGAACTAAAGAAGGGCCGTTAAAATGGCGTATTTAGGCAACCTTAACTAGAGAGGTCACACCCCAGCAAGTCTGTTTGCATTTTCACTCCCACACACATCAGTGTGAGGCTAACTGAGGGAGACTCACAAATTTATTTATCGCATGAGCTTTCATGGGAGAGATCCCAGTTTGTCAGATGAAGTGGGATTAAACCCATAAAAGCTCATGCAACAAATAATTTTTTTAGTCTTTACAAGTGCCCCAGGACTCCTCATTTGTTTTGCTGAACTAGACTAACACGGCTCTCCCTTGGAACTTGAGGGAGACTCAGTTCCCTTCTGCTTTCAAGGCTGTAATATCATTGCCCAGAAGCAGAGCACATGGCCTATCTGACAGCGCACCTCCCCACAGCAACCTGACCCTTCCTGGGAGGGACTGCACAGAAATCTGTGCTGGAGGCAGAGTGAGGACACACACACCAGGAAGCTTCTCCCACATTTCACCCCCAGGAGCATTGGATGGTGTTTCACTACATGGAGCAGTCTCAGGCTCTTTCCATCCAGTCAAGTTCTCCCGTTAACCAACACCTTCCACTTGCAGGCGGGTGCTGCAGGACCACTGGCCCTCTCTAGGATATTGCTTCTCCACCCGTGTCTCGGGGCTTCTGGGAAGTGGTTTCTCTCCCCTTCGTTTTGGATTGCAGCTTGGGTCTGCTTGCTGTCCTCTGATCCTATTCAATTTTCTCTCAAGCCTAGGATGACTATTCACATACCAGTCTGCTAGCTTTGCCGCTATTGTAACAGCTCCAGCATTTTAGTCTATTAATGACGATTTCTGGTGGGAGCAGCAGACTTTATAGAATTGTTCTATAGCAGGGGTTCTCAAATACTGTCATAGTGAGTCTCTCTGAACCATGAAAAATGTCTGTGCCTCCCTGTGGTTTACTAAAACATAAGAGTGGCCACACTGGGTCAGACCAATGGTCCATCTAGCCCAGTAGCCTGTCTTCCAACAGTGGCCAGTGCCAGGTGCTTCAGAGGGCATGAACATATCTGGTCATCATCAAGTGATTCATCCTGCTGCCCATTCCGAGGTTCTGGTAAACAGCAATCCCTGCCCACCTGGCTAATAGCCATTGATGGACCTGTCCTCCATGAACTTCTCTAGTTCCTTTTGAACAGTTATAATTTTGCCCTTCACTACATTCTCTGGCAAGGAGTTCCATGGGTTGACTATCCATTCTGTGAAGAAATACTTCCATTTGTTTGTTTTAAACTTGCTGCCTATAATTTCACTTGGTGACCCCTAGTTCTTGTATTATGAGGAGTAAATAACACTTCCTTGACTTTCTCTGCAGCAGTCATGATTTTATAGACCTCTGTCATGTATACACTTAGTCATCTCTTTTCCAAGCTGAGAAGTCCCAGTTTTATAAATGTCTCCTCATATGGAAGTCAAGTTACAAAGGAGTAGCTGTGTCTATTTCAGAGAAACAGAGTCCTGTGGCACTTTTAAAGACTAACAGATTTATTTATCGCATGAGCTTTTCTTTCTTGGGCTTCTCCTGTAGTAGTTGACTTCTGGGTACCCGTCTGGCTCCGTCAATCTGCTTCTTAACTTCTGCGGGTGAGTACTGTAGTTTTCAAAATGCTTGATAGAGATCCTGAAGGTGTCTGTCTCTGTCCGAAGGGTCAGAACAAATGCGGTTATATCTTAGGGCTTGACTGTAAACGATGGATTGTGTGGTGTGTTTTGGATGAAAGCTCGAGGGATGTAGGTAACTATAGCGATCAGTAGGTTTTCGGCATAGGGTGGTGTTTATGTGCCCATCACTAATTTGCACTGTAGTGTCCAGAAAGTGGATCTTCTGTGTGGAATGGTCCAGGCTAAGTTTGATTGTGGAGTGGAAATTGTTGAAATCTCTGTGGAAATCTTCAAGGGCATCTTTACCGTGGGTCCAAATGATGAAGATGTCATCAATATAGCGTAAGTAAAGTAGAGGTGCTTTGGGATGAGTCGTGAGGAAGCATTGTTATAGTCAGCCATAAAGATGTTGGCATATTGTGGGGCCAGGCGGGTGCCCGTGGCAGTGCCGCTGACTTGAAGGTATAAATTATCTTCAAATCTGAAATGGTTGTGTGTGAGTACCAATAGGGGAACACTTCAATCTCCCTGCTCACTCCATTGACTTGTTAATAGCGGTGCTCAAATAAATGAATAACAAATCACAGCTTCAAAGAGAAATAGCAGAATTGGAATTTATATGCAAATTCGACTCTGTTGCCTTGGGGTTAAACAGGGACTACAGATTATATTCTCATTACAACAGGTGATTTGACCTCACCTTCCTCTATGTGCTGTCCCCAGTGTTTGAATCCCAACACCTATTCTGATTTGCTGTTATAGCCTGATCTGATCCTGTGTCCTACATTTTCCTGCATTAATTACCTCTCATTCTGTAAATTCATAGAATCATAGGGCTGGAAGGGACCTCACGAGGTCATCTAGTCCAACCCCCTGCTAAAAAGCAGGACCACTCCCCCTAAATTACCCCAGCCAGGGTTTTGTCTAACCAGACCGTAAATATCTCCAAAGATGGAGATTCTACCACCTCCCTAGGTAGCCCATTCCAATGCTTCACCACCCTCCTAGTGAGAAAGTTTTTCCTAATATCCAACCTTGACCTCCCCAGCTGTAATTTGAAACCATTGCTCCTTGTTCTGTCCTCTGTTACCCTCAAGAACAGCCTAGCTCCCTCCTCTTTGGAGCACCCTTTCAAGTAGTTGAAGGTTGCTATCAAATTCCCCATCTTCAAAGCATCTGACAAAGTGGGATTTTCTCCCACAAAAGTTCATGCGATAAATACATTTGTTAGTCTTTAAAAGTGCCCCAGGACTCCTTGTTTATTTGGCTAACCTAGACTAACACGGTTCCCTCTCTGGATCTTTGGTTCTTAAACACCCGTTCTTCTTGATTTACAGTATCACGAGCCGTCCCTTCTTCCCAGAAGGAGCCATTTTACTGCAGCCAGGTGCCTGACAATTAGTATTAATCTCCCTGTCCTGCTGGGACCTGCCTGTACCTGCTACTTTCTCTTCAGCTGCCTGTACAAGGGGATTTAACTGAACACCAGTGAATGCTCCCTTCACTACTCCATGAGGGCAGGCCGTATTGACTGGGAGCCAGAACAGGATGCCTGCCTGCAGGGTGGGGATAAAGGGAGCCAGAGGTGTAGGACAGGTAGCTGGAGAATTGTACAGAAGCCAAGGCCCAGTGAATGGAGCTGGGCCATCGGAGAGCAGAGCTAAAAATCCTCCTTGAAGAGACTTAGATCTTCTCCTGGTGGCGTGGGTATTGCACTTGCCCAAGAGATAGTAGTTGTGTCTACAGAAGAAGTTACCGGTAGTTCAATAACACTGCATTGCTCAAGAGTTTGGGTTTTTCAGAACCCTGAGGGATAATTACACCAATGTAAGTTTAGACCAGAGACCAAGTTCAAGTCCAAAATGATCACCAGCTGATTTGACATCAGCGGGTATTTTCCAGGCCTGAGCAATGAACTTATCTGCAATCAGGATAGACATGAAGGGTGTTTCCTGGCCACAGCATAAATTAATGTTGCCAAGGAATTGCTGGGTTGTTAGTGTGAAGCATGGGGTTCCTGAGTGTGGCTCAAAAGAACTATTAAAATAGCAAACAGTAATATGACTGGCTGTATTTGTGTGACAGACTCATCAGCGAAACCAGCCACTCCAGTGCAAGAGTAGTTTACTGTGAAACTTCCATGCAGGGAGGGGCAATGATCCTTGTGGTTCAGTTGCCTAACTTTTTCCATTATAAAAAGTTCTTGCAATGGTGTTGAGGAGCTCTTTACGCCCCCCCCCCCCCCGGTTAGTGCTAGGACTTTGGAATTTGGCACGAGTGTGGGCCTGGGCCCAGAGAGATGTCTTTTGGGGACCTTGTAGAAATCTGTTCAGTTTCAGACAGTAACAGTCACACCTGCCTGCCTTTGATTCACACAGCTAGCTTGGTCTGGGATTGCTCCCTAGCCCCCTCAGCGTTCCATTCGAATTACTCATGCTCCACCCCACACCTCATAGCAGAGACCCACGTAGCATGGAACCCACGTCCAGAATGTGGCCAAAAGAGA
The DNA here is from genome assembly GCA_007922175.1 of Pelusios castaneus. NCBI lineage: Eukaryota > Metazoa > Chordata > Testudines > Pelomedusidae > Pelusios > Pelusios castaneus. The sequence goes on along the minus strand of ML685852.1, from coordinate 3,170,285 downwards.
CCGTCCTTTGGGACTCCTCCCTTTTCCGTACGACTAGTGTGACTAATTCTGTGATCCACAGCCGCAGCCTTCATCACTGAGTAAGGCGTCAAGTTCGGGATAGCCCCTAGTGCACATACAATACCACAGGTGCCAGCTCCTGTCAAATGAACTCCGGCAAATACACAGCTGGGGAGAAAATGCCAAATAAAAACAATTTGCTAACGCTGTGCTGCTTGGACTCTACGGAGCAAAGTTTTCTAGGTATAAGCAAAAGCTCCTTGGCTGCTAACGTGGGTTAGCCCTGAAAAACATCTAGAACTGATTAGTGATGCTGTTCTTGCCATGTTTTCCTGCTTTCACCTTGTAAATGATTGTTTTGTTTCCTTTCCCTAGTAAATAATCCTGGATATAGCTTATTATAGGACTGGCTACAAGCTTAGGCTGTGGTGTGAGGTCTAAGGTACAAGTGACCTGGAGTAAGTGAGTGGTGCTTCGCGTACCCTGAATATTGCTGTGACCCTCGGTCTAGGGGACCACCTATCAGAAAGGTAGGCTCCACTGGGTGATGAGACACAGAGGCGTAGCCAATGGGATCGTATCTGACCCTGTGGTTAGGCTGTTGTAGTGCCTGAGGAGTTTACAACTAATCCGTGCTTGGTGACCACTAAGGCTTGACCCACCCTACAGAGCTTGTAACGGCGGAGGTGGACGCACGGAAACGCTCTGCTGTGCCAATATACTAAAACCGCCTCAAGGACTGGAGTACGGCGATGCAGTGCCAGCATAGACGACATCTTCCATACATCATTCTTGTCAATCTCACGACTCCAAAGTCAGGCAGCTAGAGTCCACCTGTCCTCATTCCTCTGGAGAGCTGACCAGCTGGACCTGCTCCCGGCTGGGAGTCAGGGTGAGGAGCCAAGCTGGCTAGTAGCGGCTGGACCCCCAGCCCACTTCCCACGGCGAGAATGCCCAGGAGGCTTCCCCCAGCTTTCGGTTGGGAACAGGGAGAGGAAAAGCCCTGGGGTTTCAGCTCCCCATTGTGCTCCTCTTGGATCAGTGGAGCCGCTCCTGGTGAGGATGCGCATCACCAACCCAAGAGGGGAGAGTGGACTAGGAATTACTGTGGTGGCTGTAAGTACGACGAAGCCAGCGTATAGAGCTCGCCAGCAGTGTGGGCGGCTGGGCCCTGCGTCCGGTCAGCCTGCCCTGAGGGGAGGACTCCTGTTCTGAGCATTGCCGGCAGTGCTGGAGCAGCCCAGCTGGAATTACACCACCACTTGCTATTTTTTCCATAAGCCAGTGGCTTCACCTCTGGGTGACAAAAACTGTGGGGCCCTCTGTGGCCCATGGCAGCCCCTTTCTTGTGCCCTGTGGCTCTCAGAGCAGCCTCGCCTGGGGCACTTACCAGACTCTTTACTGGGGCCAGCAGCTCCTGGGAGAACTTGGCAAAGCAGGAGAAGGCAGAGGCCAGCTGCTCCTCACCATCACTCTGGTAGTTCTCAGAGAATCTCTCCTGGGCCGCACTATGAGCTTCGATGTGGCCAGCGAGATCTAGGCACACAAACCCCAATCAACATGGCTAAGGGGGGCTGCCCCTCGTCCACTGCTCAACCCCCTCCCCAGAGCACTGGGGCTGGTGGGATGGATGGGGAGTAGAAGGGAAAGGCAGGGACTGGCTGTGTGTGGAGGGAGGTGGGACTGAGCAGCAGTGGGGGGTGGGACAGGGGCAAGGTGGGATGGGAGTGGGGCTCAGAGGAGGGGTAAGGCAGGGCAGAGCAAGGAGTGGGAGAATGTCTGTGGCCCTCGTGGCCCCTGCCCCGCAGTAAAGGAGGTTGGAGCTGGTGGCACAGAGGCATTGTGGGGCAAGTATTGCAGAAGGCAGGAAGGGCCCCCAGAAGGTGCTCTTGAGAAACAGCCCCTGGCAAGTTTCCCCCCCACACACACACACCCCAGCCCTGGCTGTGCCCCTTGGCAGCAGCGCCACCCGCTCAGGGCACCAGTAACACCTCACTGCAGCATCCTGGCCACGGCTCTGCCAGTGCTGGGCTGGGGAGGAGGACAAGGCTCCTGGGTGGGGGAGGCTGGCTGAGGATGCGGAGGGGAACAGCTATTCCTTTCTTCTTCCAAAGGGGAAGCTGTGTGAGTCTATTGCAGAAAAACAACAGAGTCCTGTGGCACTGTTAAAGACCAACAGATTTATTGCGTCAGATGCTGACGAAGTGGGATTTTCTCCCACGAAAGCTCAGGCGATAAATAACTGTTAGTCTCTAAAAGTGCCCCAGGACTCTGTTCCTCTCTTCTTAGCACTTGCCAGCTCCATGCTCAGGAGGCTGGGGAGCGAGCGCCGCAGCCTGTGGGCACCAGCGAGTACTCGTGACCCAGTCACGTCTGGGCTGGGAGATGCGGAGGGAGCTGGGTAGCGGAGCAGGGCTCGGTGGGGCCATGGCTACCGGTCACACACTGCCATCCTCATTGCTAGGGGCTGTCAGCCCCTCAGCTGCTTGCCAAGCCGAGAGCACTGCTCGGGGGCCATGGCTAGTTGGGGTGCATGCTGCTCACAAAGGCACTGTCTGGCCTGACCTGACCCACTGCTCACTCATGCCCAGCTCTCACTGCAGTGTTTCGGGGAGGCAGAAAGGATGCTGAGGCCAGCTCTGATGCCCTCTGCAAAGCTGGGCGGAAGGCCCAGGCTGGGTCGCAGATGGCAGTGAGGAGCACTGAGGGCATGGCAGGACTGGGGGCACCCCCTGAATGGAAGGCGTTCCAACACACCCCAAGAGGCACAGACATGGCGGCATGTCTCCAAAGCCCCGGCTCCCCCCTCATTCTCCAGCCCCACAGAGAGCCCCCCCATGTCCCCAACCCCTCTCTGGTCTGCTCTGACCTTGCCCAGAGGCGTGCTCTGCTTTGGCAGCTTTCCTCATTTTTTGCAATACAGCTCGATCAGAATCCAAGGCCTAGGAATAAGGAAAGAGGTTTTGTGAGTTTCTCCCTGTCAAGTCGTCTGAATCCAAGCCCAGACCCAGCCACCAATGGGCTGCACTGCCAGGAGGTGGTTTGGTTTATGTGTAGCCTATGGGCATCAGCTCAGCCAGCCAACACACACTACCCCGCCCGGCCTCTGCTCATTTGGCCCTCCTGCTTGGCTTGGATCCCTAATAACCCCCAACCCAGTTGTTGTTCACACCCGGCTCTCTCGCCGTTCACACACCAAACACTGCCGAGGGGGCTTTCAACAGTCAGAGCTAGACCCACACAGGGACTCGGCCATGGGCATTGGGTATTCTGGGACACAGCCACACCAGCCAGCCCGCTTCTGACACCTGCTAACCCACACCTGTCTTTCGTCAGGGTTTAGGCATGGGAGCAGGGATCCCCAGACTTTAGAGACAGACTTTTGTCCAGGGGTGTCAAACACATGGCCTGCGGGCTGAATGCGGCCCGTGAACCTCTTCCATTCGACCCATGACTGCGCTCCACAGGAGTGCACTCTTCCTAACAGAGAGAGACTGTGGTCTCGCATACCCGGTGCTCCGCAATGAGTGTCAGGTCTCGCGACATCACGGAGCGCCGAGTATGTGGGACTGCGCTTTGCGGGACCACACTTTCTCCCTAACGGGGGTGGGGGTGGTATCAGAGAGCGCAATTTCACATACACAGCACTCCGTGCCACCACCAGAGTGCCGTAGTATTTCAATTTACGGCCCACTTGAAATACATTAAAGTCAAATCTGGCCCGCCACAGCAAATGAGTTTGACACCCCTGCCTTAGAGTCAGAAGCAGGAGACAAACTGGAGATTTGAACCATAAGTCGAGAATCAGAGTCAGGCTGGGTCAAAGCCAGACTGGGGTCAGAAACCACATGTCAGACGCCAGAAGTCGAGCCGGATCAGATGTCAAGAATCAAGCTGGAGGAGCAGGGAGCACAAGGCGGATCCAGAACAGAGTGGAAGATGTTCAGGCAGCTTCCTGTTCCTGCTGCTAGCTAGCTTCAGAAGCAGGGGGCTAATCAGCCACCATGGGACTCTGCCAGTCAGATCTCGGGGTGGAGCCTCACACTGGGATTGCTTGGGCCTTGTGGGTCCCCCCCCAGGTGAGTGTTAGCGAGCAGGCTGCCGGTGGAGGCTGATGGCTCTCATGAGCCCTGCAGACCTGGGATCCAGAAGTGAGGGTCAGACTACGTCACAAGAGGAGAGAGTGAAGAGAGATTCTTTCTCTAAGTCAGTTTGATCTAAACTAGGACCACAAACCTGAAAGGCCTTGATGAGAATTTTTTGTCTACTTGTGGTAGGGCAGCGTGAAGTGCCTTGTTCCACCCCGACTTCCTGTATGACCTTGGACAAATCACCTTGACCCTGTGCCTCCGCTCTCCCATGCTACACTGCCCTGAGTCTGGCCTCACCCATAGCGCAACCAGAGGCCATCACAACCCCCCGATTACTCCTGCTTTAACTCTTACGGCTCTTCTAGAAAATCGTCCCATCGCTGTTTAACGATTGCCAATGATGGAGAATGCACCATGGCCCTTGGTAAGTGGTTCCAGTGGTTAATTACTGTCACTAAGATATTTACACCTCATTTCCAGTCTAAATTTGTCTAGCTTCAGCATCCAGCCACTGAATCGTGTTAGACCTTTCTCTGCTAGACTGCAACCAAGTCCTCCTTAACGTTCTCTTGGCCAAACCGACTAGATTGAACTCCTTGAGGCTATCCATATAAGGCCTGTTTTCTAATCCCCAAAGACTCTGAGGTGCTCAGATATTACACCCAGAGGGGCCAGAAGAACACCTAAGAGAGAGATGGAGAGTTCAAGGCTACTTTTACACATCGCAGAGGGAGAGAAAGGGCAAAATCCCCTTGCTATTATCATTCATAGTGATCCTGTAAGCAAATTGACTGAGTTGGGGAATGCCTGTGGCCAAGATGGGCAGTGGAGAGAGGTTTCCCAATGAAGCTGGATGCAATGCATGCAAGGGTGCTGAGGGAGTTGGCTGATATGATTGCAGAGCCATTGGCTATTGTTTTTGAAAACTTGGGGCAATCAGGGGAGGTCCCGGACAATTGGACAAAGGCAAATATGAGCATGGATTGCGGGAGGCAAGGGAAGGGGCTCAGGACCAGGGATCACAGGACCTGGGGGTAGGGGAAAGTGCACATGGCTGAGAGAAGAGCTCAGGTTGGGAAGGGGAATGTGCACAGAGGGCTGGGATGCAGGGGAAGGTGCGCACAGCCATTGGCTCAGTGTTGCAGGGCCAGGGGAAGAGCTGGGAGCCTGGAGCATGGAGTTGTGGGGCCGGGGGGGGGGGGGGGGAGGTGCACCTGGCCAGGGCTGGGGAAACAGGGGAAGGTGCATGTGGCTGGGGAAAAAGTTTAGGGGCTGGGCCTGGGGGAAGGCAGGCTGGATGTACAAGGCACTGGTGAGACCCCATCTGGAATATCACGTGCAGTTCTGGTCCCCCATGTTTAAAGAGGATGAATTGAAACTGGAACAGGTACAGAGAAGGGCTACCAAGATGATCCATGGAATGGAAAACCTGCCCTATGAGAGGAGACTTAAGGAGCTTGGCTTGTTTAGCCTAGCCAAAAGAAGGCTGAGGGGGGATATGATTGCTCCCTATAAATACATCAGAGGGATAAATACCAGGGAGGGAGAGGAATTATTTGAGTACAGCACCAATGTGGATGTAAGAACAAATGGTTACAAACTGTCCATCAGGAAATTTAGGCTTGAAATTAGATGCAGGTTTCTAACCATCGGAGGAGTAAAGCTCTGGAATAGCTTCCAAGAGGAGCTGTGGGGACAGAAAACACAACTGCTTTCAAAACTGAGCTTGATAAATGTATGGCGGGGATGGTGTGATGGGACAGCCTAATTTGGCAATTGACTGATCTCTGACTACTGGTGGTGGATATGGCTGTGGCCTGAGAAGGGAGGGTAGATGGTGGGTTTTGAGTCATTACAGAGAATTCTTTCTTGGGTAACTGGCTGGAGAGACTTGCCCATGTGCTCAGGGTTTAACTGATCGCCATATATGGGGTCAGGAAGAAATTTTCCCCCAGACCAGATTGGCTAGGGCTCGGGGAGGGGTGGGGGGGAGGGTTGCCTTCCTCTGTAGCACAGAGGATGGCTCACCTACCGGTGAATTCTCTGTATCTTAAAGTCCTTACATCATGATTTGAGGAGGTAAATAATTCAGTCATAGGTTGGAGATTTATTGCAGGAGTGGGAGGGGGAGTATCTGTGGCTGCGTTGTGCAGGAGGTCAGACTAGCTGATCATACTGGTCCCTTCTGACCTTAGTGTCTATGGGGGAAGAGCTAAGGGCCAGGGCTGGGGGAAGAAGTCAGGGGCTGCAGGGGTTAAAGTAAGCGGGAATGCACTGGAATGCAGTTCCAGGGCCCCCAAATTTGAGGGGCCAAAGTTCCAGGGCCCCTAAAAATAGAAAAATCCGGCAGAACGCATGTTCCGCCCTGCCCTGGCTGCTGGCAGGTCCTACGTCCCACCGTTGTTAATCACAATACTTATTGTGTTATGCCGGGTTTGCTAGTTTGTGACAATAATTGCTATAGACATAAACACCATATAAAATTATAAATGTGTTAATGGAGTGATAACCGTTGCATGTGGGACTGAGAAGTAGTTACAAATGCCTACCTGGGCTGGGGCTCACACATACATGAAGGGGGCCCGGAGATTAGGAGGTTTCTGGGGACCGTCAACTTATACTTTAACCACCGAGGGGCTGGGGCGGGGGGCAAGGGAGGTGCCCACTGCTAGGGGAAGTGTTTGGGTTCTGGGGCCAGTGGGAGGGGATGGGAGAGGGGCTGGCAGAAGAGGGCCAGGGCTGAAAGAAAGGTTGGGGGTAAAAGATCAGGAGCCTGTGCCCTGAATCTCTTTTCCGTATAGCAGCAGCAGCCCCCATCCCACCACTCAACGCATGTACACGCGCACATGGGGGAAATTCACACATTGTCATTGTCTCAACACACACGGAAGGAAAATTGATCCTAAAAACACCATCGCAGGAAAAGGCTAATGCTGGTTGGGACCAAGGGATACTGTACCAACATCAGGACGCTTGTATATCCGCTCTGTGCCAATGGGAGAGATATAACAGACCACCTTAACGAGCGGGGATAGCTACGTCAGCCGGGAACCGCTCGCACTGAGACAGCACCGTGAACACTGCAACTTGCACCAGTGAAACGTACGTTGCTGGGGTGGGGGGGGGGGTCACATCCATGAGCAATACAAGTTTTGCTGCCGTAAGTGGTAGTAACTGAAGGCTAGCTCTAGAATTGGAACCAAAAGTTTGACTTCTTGGCTTTGGACAAAAACATCTAACATTAGATTAAACAGGGACCCAGAGAGGGCAAAAATGATTGTGCCCTTCTGGGCGTCTTTATGGTGGATAAAGTAGGTCTGGGGGTTACCAACTGGTTCTGTTTCCTTTTACCTGAGAAATGCCTTTCTGACTGCCTGCAGGAGCTCGGTCTCAGGGAATGAGAAGCAGATTGGGAACTTCCTAACTGGACATAATACTCCACCTGGAAGAGAAGCTGCTGACTTCTTCTCCAATTTTGGGCCCCTACTACAGGAAGAATGTGGACAAATTAGAAAGAGTCCAGCGGAGGGCAACAGAAATGATGAGGGGACTGGAGCACATGACTTATGAGGAGAGGCTGAAGGAACTGGCCTTGTTTAGTCTCCAGAAGGCAAGACTTGAGGGGGTTTGATAGCAACCTTTAAGTACTTGAAAGCGGGTTCCAGGGAGGATGGAGCTGGGCTGTTCTACTGCCAAGTGATGGCAGATGACTGAACTAGGAGCAAGGAGCTCAAGTTGCTGTGTGGAAAGTCTAGGTTGACTATTAGGAAAACTTTTTCACTGGAGAATGGTGAAGCACTGGAATGGATTACTTACGAAGGTGGTGGAATCTCCATCCCTAGAGGTTCTGAAGGTGCCATTTGACAAAGCTCTGGCTGGGATGGTTTAGTTGGGGTTGGTCCTGCTGTGAGCAGGGGCTTGCACTAGATACCTCCCAAAGTCCCTTCCAACCCTTATCTTCTATATTTGTATAAATAGGCTGAAACTAAGAAATGGAAAATGTGGTTGAATTAGAGGAAACACCTCCTGATAGTGAGATGTGCCAAGCTTCCTCCTGTTAAAATTAGAATAGACAGAGCCGTAGAGAAAGTACGGTAAGGAATGGAACTGGTCCCTGAAAAATACCAGGATGGGACCTATTGGGGCTGTCCATCATTTACATCCAGGATTCCCACAGAAGTTACCCCTAGAGGGAAATGGAGGACACCAGAAGCCCTTCTGATCTATTATAATAAGAACTTTCTTTCCATCGTAAGACCTCAAAGCCCCTTCCAGACAGTCCCAGATCCCTGCAGCCAGCCCCCTCTGCCCCACTAGTGCCTGGCCAACCCACCCCAGCAGTCCCCACCTGTGGCCCCAGTGCTCCACCCAGGACCCATGCAGCCCTGGATCCCTGCAGCTGCCCCCTCCACAGCCCCGGCGCCCTGCTGGGGGCACTGGGAACCCCCGCAGCCCTGGCTCTTCATGGCCAGCCTACTCCACGGCCCTGGCACCCTGTCAGGGGACCCAAAACTGGACCCAGTGCCCTGCTGGGGGCCCCAACCCCACCACTGCCAAAGGGAAGGGGCATGGCAGGAGTGCAGAGCTGGGCCTCTGGGCTGGCCCACCCCACCCCCAGGGGCAGAGCAGCCGGCCGGCCCAGGCACGGGGCAGAAACGTAAATCCAGGCCTCTGAGCCAGCCTGTCCAGCCCGCCTCCCCCGCCCACCAGTGCCAGGCCCCCACAAGTTTGCCCCCTCACAGGAATGCTCCCTCCCTCCCCCCGGCTCTGTCTCCAGCCCTGGCCCCAGCCCCCTGCCATGTGTTCCAGAGAGCGGGAGGCAGACGTGGCTTTTGGGGTAGCCATACGTGAAGGGGCCCCTTACTGCTCGGGGCCCTAGGCGGCCGCCTGCTTCGCCTACCCCAAAAGCCGCATGCGAGCGGAAGAGTGCTAGAAGGGACATGTGTAACCCTAGATCAGTGTCAGGCAGCCCCCGGCACGCGGGCCAACAGTGACACACGAGCCCATTGGGAGCGGCACTCGGCATCCTCTGTGGCGCCACAGAAATTGCCACTCCTGCCACCAAAAGACACTCCACGTGGCTCCTTTCGGGGTGGCTGCAGTGCGGAGGTCCCTGCCACGTCCACGCCCCAGGATACCATGGAAAGAAGCCGCCCAGAGCGGCTCCTGTCTGTGGTGTGCCGCCAAAAGGGATAGGGGTCCCCAGGCACACTGCTGAGGGCAGCCCCTCCAGATGGCTTCTTTCCATGAATGGGCCGTCGGCACCAGCTGAGGGTCGAGGAGGAGGGGCCAGCGCAGGGATCGGCAAAGGTCGCCAGCCCCTGCCCTAGATAATCAGGCCTTGTTCCCCATGGGCTGAAGGGAAGTTACAAGTTCATTAGCATACCGGGAGCCAACTACGGCCCTGCCAGGGACCTGATATAACCCCTGCTCCAGCCAGGCAGGGAGTGTGGGGACTATGAGAGACCAAACACTGGTCTGCAATTACCACCGTTTTTGGCGGTAGTTGATGGGAAACACTCACGGTACATACAATCCCTTGTGCATCTCCCACCAACTTCTCAGTCCTTCCTGCACGCTACACTAAGCCGACTGGAAATGGCGTCCGGGCGGCGTAATGCCAGGGTGGTCACAGAGCTGCTGTTCCAGCTCTGCTTCCGTCATCGACTGAGCGCGTCTACACAGACACCTCAATCAAAACCCAAAGATCGCGCTGCTGGTGACGCCTTTGCCCGTCAGCATAGACCTGCCCCAAAAGAATGAGACGAAAGAGGCTTCCCTGCCCAACCCCTGGCCCAAGGATCCCGCTATGACCATTATGATATTATTTCATCATAAGGTTTTCTTCCTGTAAAGTGTCTTATACGCTGCGATGAGGTCACTTCTCAGCCTTCTCTATGAGAAGCTAAAGATGTCAGGCAGTGACCATTGTTAGCACTTTGGATTAATAAAGCACCTCTGATTTTCGCAGCTGCCCTGAACCTTGGAAAGATGACAAAGCAGAGAAATTGAGCAAGCAGCAGTTTTCTAAAAACATCCTAAAATCCTAGGCAATGAAGGTTGTTGCCCTACAAATGCAACCGACCTGGGCAGTTCTCCCATGAGCCAGTGTGATAACGTGCTGGACTTTATACTTCACATCCATCTCCGGCCACCAGGGCAGCTCTCCCCTCCAGTAGGAAGAATTATTCAGCTTCAACACATGTGCTCCTAGCCATACAAACTCTGCAAAGATTTAACTGAAAGCAGCTAGTCAGCTATGAAAAGGGTCTAAGGTGTCAGTGTTCTGCCCTGCTGTGTAGAGATCAAGTGGACAAGAGACAGAGGCTCCGGGCCCAATTTTTTATCCTCCTGTCACTGAATTCCAATGCGCTGCTGGCTCAGCAGACTGTATCCTCCTCGCTAGCATACAAGGGACCATCCTGTTACCCAACTGAGTTCTTTTAGTCTCTCCTTGGAAGACATTGTCCTTCAGCCTTTGAATCATTTCTGTGGCTCTTTTCTGCACTCCCCATTTTAAAAAAAGATGTTGAAAAATTGGAGACAGTATTGGTCTCACCAATACCATATAGAGAGGCCAAATCAACTCCTTATTTACACACCCCGTATACATTTGGGTTATAGTTTACAGAACAGGAGTTCCTTGGAAACCGCTGCTTAACATGACGATTTTTCTTTTACTATTCATGCACGATCTTTATTCAGTCAAAGATCACAGCACTGCACTGGGGGCTCCAGGTCAGTTGCTAGTCCGCCGTGACCCCCATCCCTTTAGAGAGTCACTGCTTTCCAGGGTAGAGTACTCAGCCTGTGACTGTGGCCTGCGTTCCTGGGTCCCTGCATTGGCTGTATTCAAATAGACTTGGCTGAATAGATACGGTGTTCCTGATAGCAAAGCGGCTGGGGCAGCCACGTAGAGCTATTTGCCATTCTGCCAATCTTTGTGTCTTCCAAAAAAGTTATCAGCACTGATTTTATAGTTACTGCCTGGCCACCAATGCAAATGCTGAGTAGTAGCAGGCCTCGTACTGATCCCACAAGAAATGCCCTCTGTGATGGTGATTCCCCATCATATGCTTCTTGGGCCGTCAGTCGACCTGTTCTTAATCCATGAAATGGGTGCTCTGTTGGTACAGTAGAGTGCTACATTTTTATTCAGAAAGTCACGTGGGACAAAGTCAAACACCTAGCAGAGGTCTAAGTATATTGTATCTATGCAGCTACGTTATAAGCTAAATGTGTGATCTCCTCAAAGAATTCAATCAGAGCTGTCTGATAGGATCTAGTTTCTACAAAACCATGTTGACCAGCATTAATTATATTCCTAGCCTTTAGTTCTTTATCAGTTCATCATCTATGATCTTCTGCTGTGTTTGCATTTTTTTAGGTTGCTTAATTTCCTTTCCAGAACCATCTAAGGGGGCACATTCTAGTTTCACATTAATAGTTCTCAAGGCCACAAGTGAGTCACTTGACTTCCTATACAAAAACAGGCCAGAGAACTTCCCCAAAATAATTCCTAGAGTAGATCTGTTAGACAAACACCCAATCTTGATTTTAAAATTGTCTTAATGGTTAATTACCCTGACTGTTAAAAATATGCACATTATGTCCAGTCTGAGTTTGTCAAGCTTCATCTTCCAGCCATTGAATCATCCCATACCTTTCTCTGCTACACCGAAGGCCAGAGGTGTGTCTGCCCCCAAAATAGGTTCAGGGCCTAGGCCCTGCCTCCTGACGCACTGGCCCTGCACCCTGGGCCCAGTCCGGCCTCAAATCCCTGACCGGGGCCTGGATCAGGCTCTGGCCAGCAGCCTGGCCCCAGCTCGGGTCAGGCCAGCATCAGATTTTGCCACTGGTCTCTAGCCAGGGCCAGATCCTGCCCAGACCTCCACCAGACTCAGGGCCCTGGCACGGAGACTCAGGGTTTGTGCCCCGTGTGCCCAGTACCAGCAACACCACTGCCAAAAAGGCTCATTTTTCCTCACAGGTAATTTAGCCCTGACCTGTTCTCATGCAATGTCAGTCACTCCCACCTGCATGCACCCACCAGTAGTCCTGGGTTTATACAGCCACGGGCCGTATTCACCCTCTGAGTTACAATGTCACATAGGAAATTAATGGGTGATGCTTTTCTGCCATGACTGCTAAATCCTTTTCTGAATACAGTCTCCAGGTTGCAAGTGCAGTCATAGAAGCATAGAATAATAGGGATGGAAGGGACCTCACGGGGTCATCTAGTCCAACCCTCTGCTAAAAGCAGGACCACTCCCACTAAATCACCCCAGCCAGGGTTTTGTCTAACCAGACCGTAAATATCTCCAAAGATGGAGATTCTACCACCTCCCTAGGTAGCCCATTCCAATGCTTCACCACCCTCCTAGTGAGAAAGTTTCTCCTAATATCCAACCTCGACCTCCCCAGCTGTAATTTGAAACCATTGCTCCTTGTTCTGTCCTCTGCTACCATCAAGAACAGCCTAGCTCCCTCCTCTTTGGAGCACCCCTTCAGGTAGTTGAAGGTTACTATCAAATCTCCCCTCAGTCTTCTCTTCTGTAGACTAAATAAGGCTAGTTCCTTCAGTCTCTTCTCATAAGTCATGTTCCCCAGCCCCCTAATCATTTTTGTTGCCCTCCGCTGGACTCTTTCTAATTTGTCCAATTTCTGTAGTGGGGAGCCCAAAACTAGACAGTATTCCAGATGCGGCCTGACCAGTGTCAAATAGAGGGGAATTATCACATCCCTCGATCTGCTGGCAATCCTCCTACTGATGCAACCTAATATGCCATTGGCCTTTTTGGCAACAAGAGCACACTGTTGGCTCATATTCATCTTCCCGTCCACCATAACCCCCAGGTCCTTTTCTACAGCGCTGCTACTTAGCCGATCGGTCCCCAGCCTGTAGCAGTGCATGGGATTTTTCTGTCCTAAGTGCAGGACTTTGCACTTGTCTTTGTTGAACCTCATGAGGTTTCTTTCGGCCCAGTGTTCCAATTTGTCCAAGTCTCCCTGGATCCTGGCCCTGCCCTCCAGAGTATCTACCATTCCCCCCAACTTGGTGTCATCCGTGAACTTACTAAGCACGCAGTCTATTCCATCATCAAGATCATTAATGAAGATGTTGAATAGAACTGGCCCCAGGACCAACCCCTGGGGCACTCCACTTGTTACTGGTTGCCAACCAGACATCGAGCCATTGATTCCTACCCACTGAGCCCGTTGATCTAGCCAGTTTTTGATCCACCTTACGGTCCACTCGTCCAACCCATACTTCCTTAACTTGCCGACGAGAATGCTGTGGGTAACCGTATCAAAAGCCTTGCTAAAGTCAAGGTATATCACGTCAACGGCTCTTCCTGCATCCATAAATCCAGTCATCTCATTATAGAAGGAAATCAGGTTGGTCAGACACAATTTGCCCTTGGTGAATCCATGTTCACTGTTCCTGATCACTGTAGTTTCATCCAAGTGTTTCAGGATGGATTCTTTGAGGACCTGCTCCATGATTTTCCCAGGGATTGAGGTGACGCTGACCGGTCTGTGTTTCTAGATATACCTATGGCTAAATGCAAGTTTGTAACCCACCTTGTTCTGAGCTCTATATCCAGATGCCCACTGTGACCTTGGGCAAGCCACTCCTCTGTCTGTCTCCACTTTACCCCACTGGTGAAGTGCTCAGCTGGAAGATGTGTTTTAAACAGTTAAGTGTAAATGTACAACTGTGAACAAAGAACATAGCCTAGACTTCTAGGTTGGGGGACTTTGTAACTGTTTCCCAGGATAGGGATTTGGGGCTCATGGTGGATACTCAGCTGACCATGTGTTCCCAGTGAGACCCTGTGGTACTGGAATGCATAAACTGGGAAGTCTCATGTAGGAACAGAGGGGTTATTTAAGCTCTGTATTTGGCAATGGTACCTCTGCTGCTGCTAACCTGGGTCCAGTTCTGGTGTCTACAGTTCAAGACAGAGGTTGAAAAAGTGGAAAGGGTTCAGAAAAGAGCCCTGGGAATGATCAAAGCCTGTCTGATAGCAAGATTCAAGGAGCTCACTCTTTAGTGTAATAAAAAGAAGATTCAAGAGTAATTTGATTGCACTCTATCAGTATCTATATGGGGAACAAATAGCTACTAATGGGACTTTTCAATCTAGCCGAGAAAGGAGCCTCACAACGCAGTGGCTGGAAGATGAAGCTAGACAAATTCAGACTGGAAACAAGACAAGTACCCCCGTTAAACCATCCCTGACAAAACCTCCCTTGCTGTAAATTAAGCCCATTGCTTCTTGTCCTATCATCAGCGATTAAGGAGAATAATTTTTCCTCCCTCCTCCTTGTAACAACCTTTTAGGTATGTGAAAACACTTATGTCCCCTCTCAGTCTCCTCTTTTCCAGACTAAACAAACCCAGCTCTTTCAATCTTCCCTCATAAGTGAAGTGTTCCAGACCTTTAATCATTTGTGTTGCTCTTCTCTGGACTTTCTCTAGTTTGTCCACATCTTTCCTGAAATGAGGCAACCAGAACTCAGCACAATACTCCTGTTGAGGCCTGATCAGGGCGGAGTAGAGTGGAAGAATTACTTCTCATGTCTTACTTACAATACTCCTGTTAATACAACTCAAAATGGGGTTTGCATTTTTTGCAACAGCGTTACACTGCTAACTTATTTATCTTGTGGTCCACTATGACACCCAGGTCCCTTTCTGCAGTACTCCTTCCTAGGCAGTCATTGCCCATTTTGTATGCGTGCAATGGATTGTTCTTTCCTAAGTGGCGTGCTTTGTACTTCTCTTTATTAAATTTCATCCTATTCACCTCAGACCATTTTACCAGTTTGTCCAAATCGTTTTGGATTGTGATCTTAACCTCTAAAGCACTTGGAACCCCTCCCAGCTTGGTATCAGCAGCAAACTTTATAAGACTACTCTGTATGCCATCATCTAAATCAGTAATGAAAATATTGAACAGAACTGGACCCAGAACCGATCCCCGTTCATTATACCTTTCCAGCATGACTGAACTGCGGATAACTACTCCCCGAGAGCAGTTATCCAACCAGTTTTGGGTACTCTCTTATAGTAGCTCCATCCATGCCTGCACGTTTCCCCTCCCCCAAGCACCGATCGTCTCATTATATTTCAGTTTTTAAGTCTGCTGTGGGTGCAAGATGTGCATACAAAACTTCACATTTCAATTCATCCCAATGGCCACATTAATGATCCTTCCCACCCTATCATCCTGGCACTGGAAAGTCTCTTCCTGAGCCTTCTAAGGCAAAAACAAGCTCTAAAAAAATCATGTTAAAAACATTTCCAGTGCCTCCTGATATACTAGGAGCAGCCTAGAGCAGCACAACCCCACTGTCACCTTTTATTCCTTATTGTTTAGAGACTCAGGCATGGGCTTCACAGTAAACAGTAAAACCACAATTTCCTGATTAGCAGTTTGGTTTTAAAGGACAGATTCTGGCCCCGGCTAGAGGTACAGTTGAGAATGAAGAAACAAAAGGAAATTGCACCATGCCCCGAGTTAGTCAGCAAGTTCAGATACTACTGGAAAAGATCAAGACAACCAACATGAGACTGGTCTCAGGGGAGGTGCCGTGCCAGGAACAAGGGCTGTAGACACCACTCGAGGTACCCACAGCAACTGGGAGCACTGGTTCGAATTTCAGTGCTCCACTCAGAACCTTTAACTCCTATAAGGGCTCACATGCAAAAAGCTACCTTTGCCTCCCTGATCCCTGCCTTGTGGAGGCCTCAGTGAGGTTCCTGTTCCTCACCCCCCTTGAGCTTCTGCCAGCCAGCCATGGTGCAGCTTGAAGCACTGCGAGGAGTTACTGGACCGTATGGCAAGGCATTGTGCTAGGTGCAGAGACAACAGCAGGCTTGAGTCCCAGATTCCCAGGCCAGAAGGGACCACAGTCCGATCGCCTATGTAACACTGTCTGTAATAGTTTCCAGAGCAGATCTTGTAGAAAAACACCCAGTTTTGACTGACCGAGAATCCATCAACCCCATGCGAAATAGCTTCAATGATTAATTACTCATAACTAAAAACATACGACTGTGATGAAGGGAGGATTTTCTGAATATTTTGTATAAATATGCTGTGTGCCTCAGTTGCTCCTGTGTGCAATATGTCTGCCTACGTCAGGGGTCGGCAACCTTTGCCGGCCCCTGTGCCAGCCCCAGCCACTGCACCCTCAGCAGGTGCCGGGGGCGGGGCCAAAGGGGGCGGAGCCAGGCTTCAGGTGCCCTGCCAGCCAGGGCCTGGGCCAGCATCAGCCGGCTCCTGTCCACAGGGGCAGCGCGTGGCTGATGGCCCCCGTTGGCTCTGCCCCCTGTTGGATAGCAGTAAGGGAGGGGAGCAGAGCGGGTGGCATCACCCCGGCCCACCCAGAGCTGCACTGCTGCCAGCAGGGCAGAGCCGGCCATGGCCGCCAAGAGGAGCCGCAGCTGCGGGCGGGAGCTGGTGCCAGGAACTGGAGGCTGCCCGCCAGCAGTAGCGGCTCCAGCCGGGCCGACCCGACCCACCCTCTTGCCAGGGCCGGCTCTGCCCTGCCGGCAGCAGCGCAGCTCTAGGTGGGCCGGGGTGGACGTCCAGCAGGGGCAGGGACAGGCGGGACCCTCAGCTGTGCACCACAGCTGCTGACCGCCTGGTTTGCAGGGCTAGTGGGGGAGCCTGAGTGGCTCCACATGGTGCTCAGGCTCAGCCTGCGTGCCAGCTCTGGCATGGGTGCCAGGGGTTGCCGACCCCTGACCTATGTGGAGGGAAAGATGGTTTAATTGTAGAGCTCCAGAGGTCCAGATGTGGCCATTGCCTGGCTGTCTGCACCCAGATGAGGGCCAGACACGTTGTAAGCAAGGCAACTGGTGGCCAGGGGTGCCCACCCTCTGCAAGCAGCCTTTGATGAGTTGGAGAACAAAGAGTTGAGGTGGAAGCCAGATTTTGACCAGGAAAGAAAGGATGGAAGAGGAGCAAATGTGCATGACTGAGGGCTGCTGGAAGTAGGACACACTCCTGGTTTGCATCTCGTGGAAAGATCCAGGGCCTGGGTACAAGCAAGATGGACTTAGCTGTAGCATTCCAGTTTGTGACTGAAGAACTGTTCCATGCTGTGTTCCAGACAACTACTGAACCTTCTGTTTTGCACTGCTGGCTGAGTCACTCCTGTTTGTGGAAGCTGGGGTCCCAGGCAGTGCTGGATTTACCATGAAAAACTGCGTGGTGGCATGGGTCCCCCAAGAATAGGGGGCCCCAAAATTCAGGACAAATCTAACCAATGACTGAACTAATAAGTGTTGCAAGTTGTGAAGCAGTCCAGGCTCTGTGAACTGTGCTCTACATGGGGTTTTTTGTAGTCTAGCAAAGAATTTGCATCATAATTTTTTCACTGTCTTGGCAATAGCATGACAGCAGCTAAGTGGGGGAATGGGCCCACTCTTGTGGGGAATTAGCCTGGCTCCTGTATTACCCGGCTGGAATTTGTTAGCAAAAGCATCCGAGTCCTCGCTCCCGTGCCCTCTACCCAGAGGCCTATCTGACCTCAAAAGCTCCTCTCCCACTCCCGTGTGACGGGGTCCCTGTAACTCAAACAAGGCTGGGCCCCAGATTCCTGGCAAGCCCATCTCCTAATCTTATTGTGGTCACATAGGGCAGGGGCCAGGGTGGTCCCAATCCAGGATGCTAACTCTGCACTGGGCCCTTCCCTGACCCACTGGTCATTGCATACAATTCAAATCAATAAAACTTATTAAATGAACAGCAATAAAAAAATAAAAATAAAGAAAAGATGAGAAATTTAAAGGCAAACATTCAAGGCCATCCTCTGGCAAAGGGTCACCACACAGCATCTCTGGGGTGTAAGGGATGTGCACAGGGCCATCTGGGGGGGGGGTGAATGGGGCAATCACCCTGGGCCCCACAGTTACCTGGGCCCCCCCCAACAGCCACGCTTCCCCTTGTTCCCCGCTGCCTTATGTGCCGAGGGCAGCGGGGCAGGCCAGGAGCGCTTCCCCTGGCCCGGCCCTCCTCCCTGCCCCCAGGGCGCAGCATGCAGGCCCAGGGGAGGGGCAGCCTGCTCAACACCCCTGGCCAGGAGGGATCCCTGGCCGTGGCCTTGAGCGGGGTCAGTTGCTGGTGGGGGGGTGGGGGGCCTTGGTTCCCCAGTTGGGGCACCAGCCATGGCATCCTGGGGTCCCAGCTGGGTGGTGGAAGCTGGGGCCAGGAGGGTCTCCAGCTCCCCACGGCCATGGTCCCCCTACCCCCCGCGGCTGCAGCTCCCGGCCTTGGCTTCCGGGGCTCATCCGGAGTCCATGGGGGTGGAGTGGACCAGCCTGCCGCAGTCCCCACCAGCATCTGGGGGTGGGGCCCCGCCTTGGCCGATTGGCTCTGGGCCCCACTCCCCTCTAGGGACAGCCCTGGATGTTCATAGGCTGTTCCTCACCTCTTAGGCCTCCTGCCTAGGGCCTGGGTGCACTGCAGGGATGCAGAGACTCAGACACTTTCTTTAGTAGTGGCCACACAACTCCAAGCTTTAGGGGGCAGGGCATCAGCCCTCTCTATTGGGGTCACAATCCCCCTTCCAGCCTGGCCTGCAAGGCCTCTTGGCTGGGTCCCTCTGCATTGGGCCCTGCCCAGGTCCCCTTCACCCTCCCCAGCTGCTCACTGCACCTGGCTGGCTCCTTTTACACATTTTTCACATTAGTGTAAAGCAAAGACAAACTTTCATATAGCCCAGAAGTTCTCAAACTATGGCCTGAGAACTCCATTCGGGTGGACCAAAGAGCTCATTAAGGTGTCGTTGAATAAAGCACTCTTATCCAAAACTATTTATAATAGTTAGCCAACGGTACAAACAACATTTGGAAAGATCATGAAGTGGTCCACTAAGACCCTCAGCAATTTAAGTGATCCGTGAAAAAAGTTAAGGCTACAAAAAACCAATTGAGATACCTTAATTTATTTTCATTTACTTCCTATTACTTATATAAGAGAAGGATGTAGAAAAAGTGAGAAATAAGGGGAGATGAGAGAAAGTTCTCTGTTTTTGGCTGGGTCCCTGGTGGTGGGGGGTGAAAAATGGAGCTGGTCACATGTCCCCACTGACTCTAAATCTGCCATTGAAGCCAAGGAGGTTCACTCTGAGGGGTGTAAAACTTCACCCAGGTGTTCTATTCAGATAGACTCACTGCACAGAGCTGACAGGAACGTTGATAGTGAAATGGAAAGGTACAATCCTTGAGTTTGTGCCAATGAACTAGAGTAGAAGCCTGCCATTTGTCTGGTGTTTATTTTGCATGATAAATATAAGTTACTGTTTTGACTGAAGACTATCCTGACACCATTAATCCAAGCTGATTTTACACCAGTCCTTAGAATAAGAGTTTAGTAGAGGTTTCTTTCCTGTTGCTCAGAAACATCCCCTTGATCATTCTGAAATTGACAAGAGTTGCAACTGCTCACTTTTCCTTCCATCTCAGAGTCCCATTGGTCAGGAAATGGTTGAGAAGCATAAGAACAGCCATACTGGGGCAGAGCAATGGTCCATCATGCCTGATAGACTCAAGATCAGAAGGGACCAATATGATCTAGTCTGATCTCCTGCACAATGCTGGAACAAAACCTCACTCCTGTAATAAACCTAGGACTGAGTTATTAAAGTCTTCAAATCATGGTTTAAAGACTTTAAAGTACAGAGCTGCCATGGTAATCAATGCCAGACCCTTCAGAGTGAATGAACAGAAATCATCTATACCCAACTTGCAGCAAACAACAAAATGTGCACATCTGGCTAATAAACAAGGAGTCTTGTGTCACTTTTAAAGATAAATAAATTTGTTAATCACATGAGCTTTCTTGGGAGAAAAATCCCACTTCATCAGACACTTGGAGAACTTACAGAATGGGAGGAAAATGTAAGTTTATTTTCCTCCCATTCTGTAAGTTCTCCATCTTTAAGTGTCTGATGAAGTGGGATTTTCTCCCAAGAAAGCTCATGTGATAAATAAATTTGTTAATCTTTAAAAGTGACAGAAGACGCCTCGTTTGTTTTGCTGAATAGACTGACATAGCTACCCCTTTGAATCTGGTTAACAGCCACTGATGGACCTATCCTCCATGAGCTCCTCTAGATCTTTTATGAACACTTATATTCTTGGTATTCACAACATCCTCTGGCAAGGAGTTCCCCAGGTTGACTGCACATTGCATGAAGAAATACTTCCTTCTGTTCATTTTAAACCTGCTGCCTATTTATTTCATTTGGTGACTCCTAGTTCCTGTGTCATGAGGAGTAAACACTTTGTCCTTTTTTCTTTACTTTATCCACACCAGTCAGGATTTTACAGACCTATACCATATCCTTCCTCCCCCCCCCCATTTATCTCTTTTCCAGACTGAAAAGTCCCAGTCTTATTTATTTCTCCCCATATGCAAGCTTCTACCTAATCATACCCCTAATCATTTTCTCCCCCTTTTCTGTGGCTTTTCCATTTCTGGTATATCATCTTTTAAGAGCAAGTGTTTTGATTACATGACTCTACTGCTGTTGGCTAGAGTCTTTCATCTTCCTTTTATTTCATTAATTCTACTTTCCTTAATGTTTCTAAAGTAACATCTGAATCTGCATTTGTACTTCAGAGACATTTGAAAATCAGCTCTTAAATCAGTAAGAGGACAAAATTCCCAAAACTAACATGCCTCGCCCCCGTCTCTGAAAGCTGCCAAGGTACGACTCAAAATCACTGTGCTTGGGTGCTGCTCAGGTTCAACAGCCACAGCATGGCACCATTTGAACTGTCCATCTGTTCTAACATGCGACTGTCAGACACTGGCTTGCAACAGAGGATCATAAGGGATTGACTGTCATGACCCACGTAGGATGTGCCATGTGTCTCTCTCTCCTGGAGCTTAGATGGGACTATCTGTATGGAATGCAAACTTGTCTCAATGCTGGAAGAAAAGGTAAAAGGACCAGAGACCCAACTGATGACTCTGTCTCAGGAAAACAAAGACTTCCTAGATAGACATCAGGATTTGTTACTGCAGCCACAGCATGCTGAAGAATTGGAAATGGCCATACAGGGAGGACTGAAATAAAAGGGAGGAAGCTGGCAGTGCATGTCATTCAAAAGGAGGAGGATAACGAGTATACCCAACATGGGTACAGGTAAGCAACCTCTTTCAGGTTTCTCTGTGTCTTAAAGTCTTAAAACCATGAGTTGAGGTGTTTAGTAACACAGTCATAGGTGAGGTTTTGCAGCCTGCATTGTGCAGGAGGTCAGACTACATGATCATATTGGTCCCTTCTGACCTCGGACTCTATGAGGTTCTCTGCACATTTACTACTCCTGAGAATACCTTGGAAGAATGAACTGAGGGAAGGGACCAGAAGGAGACCCCACTGAGTAGGAGGCATGGGATGCCTTGTCCTGGGAATGAGGGTTCCATGACCACCACTCCCAAGAGGAAGAGATGGGTGGTGTTGGTCAGAGACTCCCTCCTATGGAGGATGGAATCAATCTGCTGCCCAGGCCAGGAACCTAGAGAAGTGTGCTGCTTGCCTGGAGCTAGAATTCAGGACATGACAAGCAATCCGCCAAGACTCAAACCCTCAGACCACTACTCCTTCCTACACCTCCATGTGGTCAGCCATGACACTGTCAAGAATGACCTTGACCAGATCACTGCAGATGACATGTCTCCGGGAAGATGGATAAAAGAGTTTGGGGCACAAGTGTTGTTCTCATCCATCCTCTCTCCTGAGGGACAAGGCCCAGGTGGGGACCATCAAATCATGGAGTAAAGTGTGGCTATATAGGTGGTCTCGGTGAGAGGAAGAGAGCATATTGATCATGTTTGCAGAAGACACAAAGCTGCGGGGGCGGGGGGGTGCCAACGCTTTGGAGAATAGTTAAAATCCAGAGGATCTTGATAAATTGGAGAACTGGGCTATAGACATCAAAGATGAATGCCAGGTGCTAGACTTAGGGGAGAAAAAACAAATGATAAACACAGAATGGAGGGTGGGGGGAATGGGCAGCACTGCTGAGAAGGATCTGACACTTGGAGGATCACAGCCTCAACATGAGTCAGCAAAATGACGCTCTTGCAAAAAAATGCAAATGCAATTTTAGGTTGCATTAACAGAGGCATAGCATGCAAGTCACAGGAGAGAGAGTATTGATCTACTCCCTGTTCGTTAGGCCTTAGCTGGACGGTGTCCAATTTTGGTCACCAATGTATAGAAAGGATGTGGAGAAACTGGAAAGGAACCACGGCAAGTGACAAAGATGATCAAAGGGATGGAATGCAAGCTATACGAGTAAAGGCTGAAAGAACTAGATAAGTTTAGTTTGGCAAAGAGGAGATTAAGAGGGGACAGGACAACGGTCTTCAAATATTTGAAAGGCTGCCATAAAAAAGGTGGAGAAAAGTTGTCCTAGAGGCAACGTGTTCAAACTATGGCATAACAGATTTAGATCAATTCTCAGGAAAAAATTCCTTATTGTAAAAGAGTAGGACAAGGGAGCAGACTGCCTAGGAAAGCTGTGGAAGGTTCTTTACTGGAGGTTTTCAGAAGAAGGCTGGAGAAACATCTGGGATCTGTCTTGGTTGTTTAGACACAATAAATCCTGCACCTTGGCAGGAGGTTAGACTAGATGATCCGTGTGGTCCTCTCTTACCCTATGGTTCTACATCTCAGATGATGAAGAAAAGCCCTTAGAAAATTTGCCTGTTAAATAGCAAGTCAGAGCCTTCACCAAACTGCTGAACATCTCTTCCTATAATGACTCTGGTCTCATCTTCCTTCAAATTAAGGCTTCCCTGTTTCCAGCTTTAATTGTATCCATTTGTTTGGGCAAAGGGGAACACACTGCTAAATCTTATCCCACAGCCACTCTGAGGCCAGGGCATTCAATGTAGGTTTCAAGACAGAGTCAGTGGGAAGCAGTTCAGCAGGCAGGCGCAAGAGATTGTAGCAGAGGAAGTCGAGGTCTGAAGGGTGGGGACATGCGACGGCTAGTGACAGCAGCAGATAAAGTGCAGCAAGAAGCCAATTCCAGCAGACCCCTCCAGCTGCCTGTGCTCACAGACTGGAGAAGGCAGGGAAGTAGGACTTTGCCCACCCTTATGCCCCCTCCCCAGTGCTGGCCCATGGGCTGCAGACCTGCCCCAGCCCCCTCACCTCCTCCAGGCTGCAGATAGTGCCTCGGCACTTGCCCATGTG
Organism: Pelusios castaneus; assembly: GCA_007922175.1. Classification (NCBI taxonomy): domain Eukaryota; kingdom Metazoa; phylum Chordata; order Testudines; family Pelomedusidae; genus Pelusios; species Pelusios castaneus. Next base: position 3,146,961 of record ML685852.1, on the reverse strand, counting down.
GCTGGTGAAGGAGGAGGTGGTTGGAGAACTCAGATCCTCCAGGGTCTGGGAGATAAAGCCTCCGACAGAGATGAACTCCGGCATCCTGCGGGGGCACGTGGAAGATGCTGCAGGCGAGTGGGGCTGGCCAGCAGCTCAGGCTCCAGGAAGGGGAACTGCTGAGCACACTGTGGGGCTGGGAGGAAGTGGCCAGGGCTGCGTAATGCAGGGAGAGCAAGTGAAAGACATGCAAGAATAGAGATCCTGGCCAGCCCCACATGGGAGGTGCCCCCTGCCCTGCTACATCCTATCTCAAAACAGACCGCCCGAACCCTCACCTCTCACCTCCCTTCACACATGGAGCTGCCCCCTCCATCCCATCGCAGAACAGCCAAGCCCCAGAGCTGCCTCCATCCCATCCCACCACACTTGCACCCAGGATCTGCCCACCACCAGCCACCATCTAAGATCCTTCCCCACTACCCCTGTGTGCCACCCTCTGCCAACCCTGCTGCTCCCATACACCAGCCTCTGCCAGCCTCGCTACCCTCTGCCACCCTCCACCAACCCCATTACTCCACAGAC
>ML685852.1:3106421-3140721 GCA_007922175.1 Pelusios castaneus | reverse complement strand
GGATAGCGGGCGGAGCCAGCGGACAACAGGTGTGACCAGAGGCCAGCAGCGGTGCAGCAGAGCCAGCGGACAGCAGGCGGAGCCAGTGGACAGTGGGTGTGAGTGGCCAGTGGGGGTGAGCCGACCTTGATGTGGCAGAGGACAATTGGCAGGGAGGGCTGAGGGCTGCCCCCCTTCCTCCCCTTAGAGGTGGACAGTGAAACTTTAAAGCTCAGTACCGGGGACTATGAAGAAGTGGAGGACACACCCTATGTGCACTGGGAGCGGAATGAGTTTTGTCTATTGGCTTTTGTGGGAATCTTTGCACTGTATCACAATCAGTGCTGCGTTTTGATGTTGCCTTTATATAGTCTTTATTAAACCTTTTATGTGCTACACTCAGACTCGTGCTTGCGAGCGGGGAAGTATTGCCCTTCTAGGGCACCCAGGGGGTGATGTGTAATTTCCCAGAAGACTGGGTGGGGGCTCGAGCCAATTGGTGGTGTAACATTATTTGGGAACCCCTAGAAACAGAACCCGGTCCTTTGCTGCTGCCGTCACGGCCTGGCAAAGGGGCTACAGATTATTAAAGATGGAATGGCCTGGAACGGGGTAGGTCTGGTTGGGATGGGCCACACTCTGCAGCACAGACCCCAGTCCCACTGAGATGGCCTTGGCAATGATTTTGTAGTCCGTTCTGAGGACCGAGACGGGACGCCAGTTCTGACAGTTGGGAAGGTCCCCCTTCTTGGGCAGCAGGGCCAGCACAGCCCACCAGCAAGAAAGGGGGAGCACTCCATTCCCCTCAGACTCGGCCCAGACAATAGCGAGGTCCACGCCGAGGATGTCCCAGAACACGTGGTAGAACTCCACAGTCATCGCGTCCATGCCCAGTGATATGTTGGTGGGCATGAGAAGGAGGGCGTATGAGAACTGGACTAAGTGAGAAGTATCATAGAATCATAGAATCATAGAATAATAGGGTTGGAAGGGACCTCACGAGGTCATCTAGTCCAACCCCCTGCTAAAAAGCAGGACCACTCCCCCTAAATTATCCCAGCCAGAGTTTTGTCTAACCGAGCCTTAAAAATCTCCAAAGATGGAGATTCTACCACCTCCCTAGATAGCGCATTCCAATGCTTCACCACCCTCCTAGTGAGAAAGTTTTTCCTAATATCCAACCTTGACCTCCCCAGCTGTAATTTGAAACCATTGCTCCTTGTTCTGTCCTCTGTTACCCTCGAGAACAGCCTAGCTCCCTCCTCTTTGGAGCAACCCTTCAAGTAGTTGAAGGTTGCTATCAAATCTCCCCTCAGTCTTCTCTTCTGTAGACTAAAGTAGCTCCAGCCAGTCCCAATGCCCATCTCTCCCCCGCCCCCCTGTGTGTAAACTTGGCATAAGAGCCAGGCGCCCACCGTACCCACATCCCACCAATGCTGCGCTTAGGGGAAGGCAGGCCCCTGCCCCCGCCAGGCCACCCAGAACTCCTGGAAGGACGCCACAAATCCCACATCCTCCAGCAGGCTGTTGTTAATATGCCAGTAGGCCTGCTCCGGCCTCTCCACTGAGAGAGAGGATGTCATGGTCACCGGATGGTGGTCCAAGAACGGGGCCAGCCAGATGCTGGAGGAATGGGCTCACGCAAGATGATGCCGTGACAGGTAAATGCAGTCCAACCAGAAGTGGCACAACCGATGGCCTTCCACCCGGACAAAAGTGAAAGTGACCTCATCATCCGGGTGGTGGTCTCATAGACTCATAGACTTTAAGGTCAGAAGGGACCAGTACGATCATCTAGTCTGACCTCCTGCAAAATGCAGGCCTCAAGACCTCACCCACCCACTCCAGCAATAGGCCACCAACCTAGGACTGAGTTATTTACCTCCTTAAATCATGATTTAAGGATTTTAAGATACAGAGAATTCACCGGTAGGTGAACCATGCCTTGTGCTACAGAGGAAGGTGAAAAACCCCCAGAGCCCAGGCCAATCAGCCCTGGGAGAAAATTCCTTCCCGACCCCAACGCCAGATGCCCACAAGGCAGTGATGGTTTATGAGCTCCGGAGGACATCTGCAGTGGCCTGTTACTGCTCAGCCCCTGTGCAGTCCTCTTCCTTGAGGGTGATGTTAAAATCCCCACCCAGGACCAGGCACTTCTGAGGATCCAAAGCGCTGAGGAAGGCGGCCACCTGCCGAAAGAATGGCACCCACTCTGGGACCAATGTCAGGGTGTAGATGTTGACCAAGTTCAACGCCAGCCCCTCCATATGGATCCGGAGGTGCAGCAGGTGGCCTGTCACAACCTCGGCAACACCCAAACCTCGGGCTGTAGGTCAGGGGAGAACAGGGTGGCCACTCTGCCCGAGCAGGCAGAGAGATGACTCATGAACACCCTCTTCCCCCACTCCAACTGCCAGCTGGCCTAGGCGGTTGGATCCGTATGGGTCTCCTGCAAGAAGACCACAGAGTACCCTCCCTCCCCAAAGAAGGAGAGCACCTGGGTTCTGCGGAGACCTGTCCTACAGCCCCTGGTGTTTAGAGTGGCAAAGATGACTGGGGCCATGAAGAGGGCTGGGGAGGATCCTCAGGGGTGGAACCACCGGTGACCTCCATCGGGCCTGCAGCAATCCGTGACCAACACGAAAGGCCATGAGGGAGTCAGGGAAGCAGTGGGGCCTCTGGTAGGCTGTGGCATCCTGCTTCCTGATCTCTTTGCCCTCCTTCAATATATCCCTCATGGCCCGGAGGGAGATGGAAGTCCTCCCCAGTGGTGCAGGGCGAGCCACACTTGATTCCTGGTCCCACCAGTGTTGGCCAGGAACGTGCGCAGCTCATTCCGCAGTGCCAGGGGGTCCAGGGCAGAAAGTTCCTGGCTGTCCTCCGGTCGGGGCCCGTAGCAGGCCTGCAGCTAGCCAGCCAGGGCACAGAGCCCCGTCATGGAGCCGATGTCATAGGCGCACATTGCCTGGATCAACCCCCCAGGACGAGGAAGAGTGGCCGTGGAGGGAAGACATCAGCCCTAGGACTGAAAGGAGCCATGAATACTGTCACCTGGGAATCAGTTGATGAAAATGAAAGGATACAACTCTGGGGGTGACAGCAATAGGAGCCCTGCGTGGTTGGTGTCCTTTGATGGGCGAACCAGGAGACAAGAGTCATCGAGACCCAGAGGTGGCAGAAGACATCTGAAGGGAACTAGCTGACTCCTCCCCCCCCCCGCCCCCCCGGAGGTGGACTCTAAAGCTAGGTTGGTTAGTACGGGGTAAGGGAGAAGTGGAGAACATACACTCTACATACACTGGGGTGGGGCGGGTTCTCCTTTGCGGATGCTGCACTGCACTGTCTTCCCCAAATGAGTGCTTTTCTTGTCTTATTATTAAAAGGTTTATGTGCTACACTCAGACTCGTGCTTGCGAGAGGGAATAGTGTGTGAGTTCCCAGGAGACTGGGTGGGGGCTGGAGCCAGCTGGTATTGTAACATTGTTGGGAACCCCTAGATATAGAACCCCGCCCTTTGAGGCTGCCATCTTGGCCTGCCAGAAGGGTTACATTAGTTACAACGTGTATTAAAAACGGAGCTACAAAGTTGCTTTAGGTTCTAAAAGCTTTCGGCTGCAATAAAAGAAATTAAAAATAAAAACAGTTTCTATCTGCCCGCGGGGGGTGGGGGCGAGGCAGCGAGTAATCTGGAAACGGCGTTGTCAGGGATAGCTTTCAAAAGAGAGGAACAAAAGCAGTGGCGTTATCAAGTGTTCCTAATAAATGCTCAGCATGGTTTTTTTTATGAATGAATGAATAAATGGATGGATGGATGGATGAATGAACTAACATGGTTTATGAATTAATTTATGAACGCAGTTTTAGTGTGTGCTATAGGGACAATAGAGATGATACTTTGTAATACAATTTTGATTCATTTTATCTAGCTGTGCCCCTATAACAGCAGTCTCCAGCCTTTCACCAGCGGGTGGCGCAATGCTCATAGGTTTCAATGGCAACTGCCCTTCAGAAGTAAATCGTGATCTACTGGTTGGGGACCACTGCCCTACATTATCCCCCTTATGTGGTGAATGGGTCCTCGGATCCCTGCCTGGGGCATCGGCTGCAACAGCCTGGGGTCCCAGCTGTGGCTGGCTCCCCCCACCGGTGGTCCCTGTTTCCAGGGCCGGGGCCGGAGCCAGCGGCCTCAGCCTCCCCACCCGGGCTGACTCTCTGGGGTGGTGGAGTGGCCCACCTCCCCTCCTGCATGGGGGAGCAGGGCTCCGCCTAGGCCAGTTGGCCCCGGGTCCTGCTCCCCCCATGGGACAGCGCTGTCATGCATAAATGGATGTGCTCCTCTCAGTTTGGCCAGGGGGTTGCCCGCCATCACTACTTACGTCACACGGTGGCAGCAAAGGATCAGAAATGTTTTTCTGAGCCAATTTTGTGCTTGATTCTTTGCTCTGTGCCTTAACATGTGGATTTTCAATTGGTTAAGGTCGCTTATTACCCAAGAGTGGATCCACTCTTCTATATATCCTGTATCTTTTCCATCTGCTCCCTTTAACTGTCCTAGGGAAACTTTCATATAACTTTAAAACTTAATACACAACGAAGCTCCACGTGTTGCGCTGAGCCATGGTCTAAATATCCTTGCATTACTTCTTGCTGCCAATATATGGCAGCGTATTTAATGCACCACCCTCCCTTGATTACCACTGAGCTGTCATCAGTAAACCAAATATGCTTTTCCTGCCCCACTCGATTCAGTTCCCTCAGAAGATGTGGCTCTGCTAATGCAATTCTTTGGGACAGTCATGCATAGTGAGCATGCACGCGTTAGCAGACTGGGCGTGGATATCTTCTCAGTAGGGACCCCTCTGTTAACCAAGCCGAGGGTCCATTGAGCCAGGCATGGATTAGAGACTTGCCCCCTATTAGTTTGCCAGACAAGATATATTGAAGGGGGTGGGGAGTCTGGGTGCTTTGAATTATAATTGGCGCTGTGACTGGAAGCAGGTCAAAAAACTGTCTTGCCTAGACTGTTGCTAAGCATTCAGATTCACGGGGATCAAAATTTTACTCTGCACCTTGGAGTTTCTTGGATCACATGCCACAGGCATTAGTTTGCCTTCCTCATTATTTTGCAGGACGGGAGCTCCATTTGCATGCCACTCTGATAACAAACAGCTTTGACTCGTCAGGAAAATGTAATGCTGGAACTGGTACTGCTTTCTGTGTGAAAGAACTTAGGGCTGACTCCTGCTCTGGTCCCCATTCCCACTGAGTCTTCTTTTTTAGTGAAGTCCATAAAGGAAGAGTCCTCTCCCTGTATTCATAGATATGTGAGCACAGGAAGTTAAATCCCCCTAGTAAACTCCTGGGTAATGGTCATTGGTGGGTGCTGGAATTTCTAGCAGTTCTTTGACTTTTCTTTGGTCCAGCTACTGCTCAGGCTCTAATGATATCTCCGTCTCTTCGAAAGCGCTTTCTGCTTCTTCCAAAGCTATTTGGATGGAGAGAGGGCATCAAAATGAGTTCAGAAAGGCATCCTGCAGTTCTTTCCAACAGAGGAAGACAAGATCCCACACATCCGCACTCCACCCGCAGCCTCTCCATAGCCACTTCTGAACCTATGTGAATGCAGAGAGTTCATGATGAGTTCAGGGATGTATCCTGCAGCTGTCATTGACACGAGGAAACCGACATCCCACACCTCCCACCCGCAAAGAGTCTCCAGATGCTCAGATGAGTTATCCACTTCTAAACCTATTTGGATGTAGAAAGGAAATCAAGATGAGTTCAGGGAGACATTCTACAGCTCTTTACAACACGAGGAAGCCGAGATGCCCTAACGCCCCAACCTCACCCACAGTGTCTACTTAGGCACTTTTGAGATATCCTTCTAGGCTAAAGGTCTTTCTGCCACTTCCAAACCTATTTGGATGGAGAGAAGACATCAAGACAAGTTCAGAAAGGCATTGTGCAGCTCTTTTAGACTCAAGGAAGCCGAGATCTTGCATATCCCCAACCTCACCCGCAGTGTCTACCTAGCCTCTAATGATATGGCCGTCTCTTTGAAAGTGCTTTCTGCTTCTTCCGAACCTATTTGGATGGAGAGAGGGCATCAAAATGAGTCCAGTGAGAGACATCCTGCAGCTCTTTTCCACATGAGCAACCTAATATCCCACCCTCATCCGCAGCCTCTCGATAGGCTACGAAGACAAATCCTTCTCGCCTAAAAGTCTCTCTGCTACTTCCGAAACTATTTGGTTGGAGAGAGGGCATTGAAGTGAGTTCAGGGAGAGCTCCTGCAGCTCTTTTTTGACAGGAGGAAGTCGACATCCTATGACTCTCTACCCTCAAGCGCAGCATCTCCATAAGGTGAGATTTGATAGCCTTCTTGGCGAAAGTGCTGTCTGCCACTTCTGAACCTCTTTGGGTGGAGAGAGGGCTGGGAAGCATCCAGCCACTGTTTTTGACATGAAGAAGGAGAGATCTCACAGCGCCCCACCCCCCGATCCTGCAAACTCACGCCAGGTCCCCTCCATAGTGGTGAAAGAGCTTTCTACCACAACCCAACCGATTTGGATGGAGAGAGGGCATCAAAACAAGTTCAGCGAGAGCTCCTGAATCTCCTTTTGCCCCCAACTGCAACCTCTGTAGAAGCTCTCATGTTATCTCCATCTCGGCCAGAGTGCTTTCTGCCACTTCTGAAACTATTTGGAGGGTGAGAGGGCATGAAGTCAAGTTCCCGGGTGTATCCTGCAGCTGCTGTCGAGATGAAGAAGCCGAGATCCCACACAACCCCACCCCAGCCACAACCTCTCCATAGACTCAGATGAGAGAGCCTTCTCAGTGAAAGTGCTTTCTGCCACTTTCTACCTCACTGGGAAGGATCTGGATCTTATGCTATTCCTTCCGGGGGGTTGCAATGAAGACCATCGTTAAGCTTGCCGAAGGTGGTGTCGTTGCTGGGCCCCTGCGAGGGCTGGGCCTAGCTGGGGTTCACCAGAGTCCCCTTTGTTAGGGATCTGTGGCCCCAAGTTTGGGTCAGGTGGGTAAGGAGTAGTCATCTGGCCTTCCTGTTTCCACCAGGTTTTAAGGGGTTGATGGGATATATTTGCCTCTTTTTCTGGTGGTCCATCTGTCGGATCTCAGGTCTCTGGCAGGGTTTGGCAAATCACCTCATAAGGACCTTGCCACTGAGTTAAAAGTTTCAATTTGGTGAAAGAGTTTCCGCCCTTTGGTTATAAGACTGTGCTTGGGTGGCCTGGGTCGTCTTTAACTTTCCTGGGCCAACAATCCTGCCAGGCAGAGCTGATCCTGCAGATTTTCTGCAAGAGCCTCTGTGTTGGGGAGCGTGTCCTCTCCTAGTACTCTTTCATTAGGTCTAGAATACCTCATGGGTGTTGGTTATATTACGGCTCTAAGGGGGGAAACTGAGTCGAGGCCTGAGGGACTTCCTGGATGGTCAGGAGTAAAGGAGGGATAAGCTGGTCCCACCTTCTTATATCTTCCAAGGGAAAATTTTCACTGCATGTCCTTGAGGGTTTGATTGAACCGTTCCACTAACCCAACAGTCTGAGGGTGATAGACGGTCCGGAGTTTCTGGATACCGAGGAAAAGCCGGGCTGTAACTCTAATTGTTGAGTGACTAGGAATGCCTCAGTGTGGCCATTGATTCTGCCATTTGATCCCCCTTGTGAGAATTTTTCCTTTGCCGATAATGGGGGTTTGGTTGGCTCAGGTTACCAGGTTGGTCCCCATACACTGTGACGTACAAAAGCTGTGAATGCCTTGACTGTAACAAATCTCCCTAAGATTGCACTTTTTAAGGACTTGTTTTCCCAGAATACTTTCTGGGTTCTCTGTATGTGCAGAGACAAGCTACTGTAGTGCTGTTCTCTACCAGCCATCGTAGCTGTGTGTGATGTTTGTGCTGTATGTCTTTCTCGTTCAACTACTGTAGGTAAGTCATTGTTTAGCTTCTTTTCCACTTTCTCTTTAATATTTTTGAGGGGACCAGAATCCTATCAACTTGAGAATTTCAGTGATTTTTTTAAAGTTTGGGGTTTATTTTTTAAAATAAGTAAAAACCTTCATTTCACTTTTTAAAATTTATTATAATTATTTGTATAAAACCTTTACTGCACATAAACCTGAGACTAGATGGAAATTTGGCTGCCAGATTTTTTTTATTATAGATTAATGCTGCAATGTTTATTATTTAATTACATTTTAGAGAGTAATTTTTAAAGTTATTTTTAATTCAGTATTTTAATTATTTTAAAGCCATCATTAATTTTACCCCTTTATTTAGTTATTATTGCACATTCTTTTAAATATTTCTTTTATAAACTTTTAAATGTTCATTTTAACTTTGTAGGTCAGCGTTAGTGCCGTCAGGTTAAAAAAGAAAATATGTCTCTGATGAACTGGGGTCTAGCCCACGAAAGCTTATGCTCAAATAAATGGGTTAGTCTTTAAATAAGAGTATGTACACACGGCGAGACTTGTCCCACAATAAAATTATTGCGGGACAAGCCAACGTTATAACAGAGCACCCCTTGTAGTGAAAAGGAGGGTTAACACTCTCCTTTGAATTTTTGCAATAAGGAGCAGTGCATGTTGGGTACCTATCCCACCATGCACTGCAGCTGCCAGCAGCGGTGATGTTGCCAGGGTTCAGCTGCTGTGGCTGAACCCAGCCGCCCCTCAGGGCTCCAGCTGCTGTCAGCTGAGCCCATCGGGGCAGCAGGCTCAGCTGAGCCCCGGTGGATCAAGCCCCACTGCTGCCTCTGAGGAGGGGCTTGATCCGCCAGGGCTCCAGCCGAGCCCCGCTGCCGAAGCTGAGCCCGGTGGCTGAAGCCCGGCTGCCGCGTTGGGGCTCAGCTGCTGGGTGATCCCACCGCCGGGCAGGGCCCCCCAGCAGGGCTCAGCTGACCCCGGCGGTTGGAGTCCAGCGGCAGCAGCTGAGCCCCGTGGTGGCAGTCAGACACTCCTGCTATTTGTCAATTTCACAGCTCTGCTAGAGCTGCTCTGCACTGCTAGAGCCGTGAAATTGATAAATTTGACAGTTCCCCTGTCCTAGAGTGCCCTTGACAGTCACTCTGGGACACTTCCAGAGGCTGTCAGCACCGCAAGGACTGTACACACTGGGTCTGGGTCTATCACAGAACAACTGTTCCATGGTAAAGCCTAAGCCTAGCCACCCTCATTTTGTGTGGTTTTCCTGTTGCGCGGGAAGGGGCTGTTGCCACGCAACAAGAAGATTATCGTGTGTACAGCTCCCTGCCTTATCGCGCGGTAAGGGTATCGTGTGTACATAGCATGTGATGCCGCAGGACTTCTAGTTTGTTTTGCTGAAGCAGATTAACTTGGCTGTGCCTTTGGAACTTTTCATCAGACAGGAGCGTGAGCTCTAGGAGATGGAGGGGATCCTTTAGGGGCTGTCCATGTCATCCAGGGAATTCAGCCCCTCAGGCACCTGTTTGAGGGTCCTCAGGGCATAGAGCTGCTGCCTAATCTGGGTCAATACGTCCTTCAGCAGCCGGGGAACCAGAACAGCTCAGAGACTTGATGCCCTGAGCATGGGGGGATCGATGTCCTGGGACCAGCAGAGTTTACCATGAAGCCGCCCCCCCATCTAAGGAATGGGGTCACCCACCCAGCCCCAGAACAGGCTTCTGTCTCCTTCCTTAGCAGCCCCCAAACACCCTGTGATGGCTCTTCATGCTGGAAGAGATGCATTGGCTCTCATCCCAGTCCTATAATGAAGCAGGAATAACCTTGGATCAGGGTGAAATTCAAATGTAAGGCACCATGGAGAGCAATAAGGATTCAGACCCATCAGAAGGCCAAGGAGGAGACCTGTCTGCTCTTGGGTGCAGTGTTGTGCTGAGACAATCTCCAGAGCAGCCAGGTTCCCAGAGCAAGCAGGTGTGTTCCTAGCACGATGTGACTCAGATGTTGCCACAGTGGCCATAATGTCATCCCAGTTATTGCAAGGGAGTGATGAGTAAAGCTGTCCATGCAGAGTAGATAACCTAGCATGAGCTACTGATAGGGAAGGTGACCTTCGGCCTACAGACATCAGTAGTGCATCTGAAGACTGAAGGGGAAGGGGCGTTAATAGGCAGCTAAGAGAGTAACCAGTAAAAAGGGACTGGTAATCTGCAAGGGGGATTACGTAAGTACCCAAACTCACAAAAGGAGTGTTGGATCTTGAATGTATCCGGTTACGTGACTTCCCCACATTCCATGGGTTTCACACTTCATTGTCCAGGAAACCTCTTTATGTCCACACTAGAAGAGTTAAGTCAACTTTATTAAGTCGACTTAATAAGGTTGACTTTAAGTCGACTTAAAGTGGATCTTATTAAGTCGACAACATTTTAAGTCGACTTAAAAAGGTCCACCCAGGCACTAATCCACGTTTCCACTGGCTTAATTCGACTTAATAAAGTCGAATTAAGCGTTAGTTCGAAGTGAAATGAGGTTTTACTAATTCTAAGGAGCAGCTTAAGTCGAATTAAGGAAAGTCCAGTGTAGACGCAGAGTAAATTAAGTAAATTAATTTACAAGTGTAGATGCACCCTATGCTTTCCTCACTCTGATCCCAGAGGGCATATTTTGGACTCTTGGGCCTTTTTCTTCAAGTTTAGCATGAGACTCTGGTGTTCCACATTCCTCAAGAGACTACATCCATGACAACCACGTGCTCTGAACTCCTCACCTCATGGGCTTCAGACTGCTGTGAGGGAATCCAAACGCTGACTCCCATGTGCTTTATACCTCCAGAATCGGAACAGACTCCATGCACTGTTCCTAGCTTGGGGTCTCTAGGCATGCCCTCCAGGGTAGTTCCTGTCTAGCCACCCCTCCTGCAGCTCAGACCTCTGTGGTGCACATTCCTCATCCAGGCACCACTGCTGACTCCCATATGTCCCCTCTCCCAGAACTCTAGCTGTGTGCACACTTTGAGGTGTCGTCAACTCTTCCAGTGCACGTAACTATAATATAAGAGACACAGGCTTCTACAAATACTGTTACTCTTTACTCAATAACATGAGAAATACAGACCTATTTTAAAAACAAAAATGAAACAAAATCCTACGTGGGCTTCTCTGCATCTCCCTTCTCACCACTCTGGCATATTCATTGGCCTGGGCTCAGCGTCTTGGGGGCCCTGGGTTCCTGCAGCTCATGGCTTGTCTTTTCATTGTGGAGCATCTTTCCCTCCTCATCTTGGTTTGCCCTTAGTTGTTGTGAAGCTAACCCAGGCCTCCTCTCCTGCTCAGATCTACTGTATGGTTCTGAGTGTTTCAGGTTTGTATGTCCCATTGCTGCCTGGTTTCTTTGTTCTGCTGCAGAAAACTTTCCACCCTCCAAACCCCAGTCGAGGCCAGAAACGAGTAATTTTCTTTTCAGTGTTTGACTCTACCACCTGTTTCACTCAGCTGTTTTTCAGTGGTATGTAGCATTGCTTTCACGCAGGTTTTTCAACCTCAGTCAGCTCTATTTAAAGCAGAGCAGCAATCTGATTCTCCAGGCTGCAGTCATTCTCACTACGGCTGTTACCAGACTAAGAATTGCACAGCCTATGTCTACACTGCACGGGCTGAAGCGACGCCACAGTTGTGTGCACAGTAGCTACAGGGACACAACAGGCTTTAGTAAATACATCTCTCCAAGAGCAGGGAGCTCGCTCAGTGGAAGAATCCACCACCCTAGCCAGAGGGTGCTGCAGCTGGCCGCACTTGATCTGGAAGATGGGACAGAGCACAGCCACGCTGCTCAAAAGCTCTGACAATAACTCTCATTTCTGGGGCTCTCTACATGGAAGGGTAGAGCCGGAGAGACGGCAGGTGGGAAGAGAATTGTCTCAAATGTGGTGCCGTGGTTCAGTGACCACCTGTGCTCCAACCTTCACAGCCTGGACGGGCTCTGCTTTCCTCGTGTTTCTCTTTGCCCCATCTCTGTCAAAATAGCCAATGTCGTTGCCTTCCTTCATTGTTCATCTCATTCCATCCACTTCCTGCACTCGGTGTGCATCGATTCTGTGGCCATTCCCTGTTGAATGTGTGTTTGAACATCTCTGCTTTGTGGAGCCCTCCAGTAGTGTGAACTCAGAGGCAGTCCTCTCCCTTGTAACAGTAAACTCTCTGCACTGGGAGAGCAGGGTCTGTGATTCAGACCATAGAATCATGGAAGATCAGGGTTGGAAGTTTCTCCACATCCTTCTTGCAGTGGGGGCCAAAAACTGGACACAATACTTCCGGTGTGGCCTCAGCACTGTTGGCAATACTCCTGCTAATGCAATGCAAGATGCCGTTGGCCTCTTTGGCAGTAAGACCACACTGTTGACCCATGTCCAGCTTCTTGTCCGCTGTAACCCCCACGTCCTCTTCTGCAGAACTGCTGCTTAGTTAGATGGTCCCCAGTCCATTGCAGTGCAGGACTCTGTACTTGTCCTTGTTAAGTCTCATCAGCTTTCTTCTGGTGCAACCCTCCACTCTGTATCCTAGCCCTGTCCTCCAGTGTATCTACCACGTCCCCCAGTGAACCTGCCTCCACCCCATCCTCTAGCTCATTCATGAAGACTTGAACATGATTGTTCTTTAGCATTTACATTGCAACAGCATCCAGACACATTCAGGGCCATCCTTGGGGGTGTGGGGGGCAGAGCCAGAGGCCAATCAGCCTGTGAGAGGCTCTGCCTCCCCCACGCACTGAGGTGGGGTGGGCGTCAGGCGGCTTGGGCTAGAGAGGCTGGGCCCCACACTCCTGCCCTTCTCCTGAGCCGGCTGCTCCGCCCTGGAGATGGGGAGTGTCAGCCCAGGGCTGAGCTTCGTGATCTGTGCTGCTGCCTGCAGCTTGCTGCCGAAGGCAGTGGGGTGGGAGGGAGCCGGACGAAGCATGGCAGTGGGGTGGGAGGGAGCTGGACGAAGCATGGCAGTGAGGTGGGCCGGGGATGCCATCGCTAGGTCATGGCCCATTGGGCCGGGTGCTGTACTCTCATAGCATAGCACCAAGTCTCTGCCCCATTGAGTTTACAGTCTAAAAAAGGAGCCATATTGTCGGGGTTAAAGAAACGGGGCAGAGAAGGGGGTGGCAGCAGATGGAGCTGGCCAGGAAAAACAGAAGGATGCCTCAGTGAAGACAGGCTGCGTGAGCGATTCTTAGGCAAGTGAGATCACTTGCCACAACCGATTGCCTACTCCCCTTCTGTATGGGAGGGATTTCTTCAGACCCAGAACATGTGTCCATTGTATTCAGTAGCCTGGGGTGTGCAGGATCTGTGTTCTGCTGCCTGCACAGCGAAAGGACACAGCAGAGGGACGCCTGGGTTGGTGCACAGCGTGGGAAATGGGAAGTGCAGCTGCATTCAAGAGGGAGCCTAATAAATGGGAAATAAGAAGCTAGGACTTGCACTGTTTCCAGGCAGTGGACAAATCCCCTGCAGCGCCACGGCCCTAACATCAGTTCACATCTGGGAGATAGCTGGCTGGAAGCCCTGCTGACCTTTCCAGCTGGCTCCTGCACACCTGCCCATGGCGAAATGTCGAACGGATGCAATGCCAGCCAATGGCTACTGTTCCTCAGTGCTGCGGGCTCCCTGGGCCCACCTGCATGAGTGCAGCTCCTTGGCAGTCTCTGGGAACTGGAGCTGTCCCTTAGGCTGGGGTTGAGCCACCATGCGCTGCTCCAGACCTGCACTGGCTAGTGATTTCGTGGGAGGAGATGGCAGGAGGGATTTTGCTGGGGGATTTATTTTGGTCCTTTCTAGAGAGAGGAGGCAGGGGCAGAGTTTGGATCTGAGCTCTCCTGAAACTGGGATCAGGGCTTTGATTCAGGCCCATCCTGTTACAAGCAACAGGAAAACGTGTTTGTTCCTTGTGCCCCTGGCATCGTGGCTTTTTGTGTGTTGCTTTTCAAGAACCACCAATACTGGCCTTGTCCTGACTTCAATGAACTTCTCTGAGAGCCAGGAGAGGCCCAAATCCTGCCACACCCATCTCCAGGTGCCCAGCAAGCCTGATGCAGTGCCTGACTGGTAGGGTGACTTGGAGCCAGAAACTGTCTCGCGTCACATGGTGATATTTTAAAATTGCCCAGCTGCTGGTGAGATTCCGTTTGCATGAAAATCCAGACACTTGTGGGAGCTGCTCTTTGGGGCCGGTGTGATCCCCCTCCCTCTCCCCAGGGCAAATGCACTGATGGGAAGATGGGTGGGAACCCCACCGTTGCCCCCTCTGGAGAGATGGGCCGGGAGCGTGTGCTGGGGAGGAGAAAGGATCGGGGTGAGTGGCAGGGCTCTGCGCTCCAGAAGGGGTCCACAAACTGCCAGGCCCACACGGGGGCCATTCCAAAGCAGTCTGTTCTTCCCACGATTCCTGGTGGGATGGGAGGACTCCAGGGCTGAGTGTGTGACTCAAGTCAAGGCCCAAACTTCCAGGTCCCGAATGAAGAATTCCTCCTGGGGCGACAGGATCTCGTTGTCGAATGTCTCGCATGGGTGGCTCCCCCCATGGTACAGATCCCCGTCCAGCCACAGGCCGAATTTGCCACTGAAAGTAAAGGGAGGACAGAGCTGAGAGCCAGATGAGGGCTCTGGCCATGGCTCAAGAGAAGCAGGACAGGGGCCACTCTCTGACCATCAGCTAATGAGCGTTTCCCCACTCCTCTCCCCTGAGCAAGGACAGCCACTCAGGGCAGGGGATCGTGGGGTGGGGGACTGAGTGGGAGTGAGCCTTTCTGGACTCTGTCCCACCAGGCATGGAGGTCAGGCACCCTTTGTCCTCCGTCCGATGTGCACCAGGGCCCACGCGGCACATCCCATGCAGCTGAAAGGCAGCAGCTGTAGCGCCGGACTCCTCCTGAGCTAGGGCTCTCACACGCAGAAGCAGCCACTGGAGCTGGGCCGGGTCAACTCCTCCTGCGACATGTGGAGGCCAGGGCACAGCCGGATTAACCAGCCTGGGGGTCCCAGGCTGCACCCCACCGCAGGGCCCTCCTACTTGGAGCCGCACCTCCTACCATGGGGGCCAGGCCCCCACCCCCCTGTCACTGGAGGCAGACTGGGTGCCAGAGCACATTCCCGCCCCAGCCCCACTCCAGCCCATCTGCCTGGGGGCAGGAGCTCAGCTAGCACACGGCAGCCCCCAATGCAGCCTCCAGGGCCACAGGCTATACCAGGCGGAACAGAGGCCGTGCCAGCCGGCCCTGCACCCTGAGCAGAGCAAGCAGGCACTGGCCCACCCCACCCTGCCCCCAGGGGCAGACCAGCCAGCCCGGGTCAGGGTCAGAGCACAGAGTGGCCTCTGGCTCCAGGGCTCCTGTGACACAAACACACAGCACCACAGGGCAGGCGTGCTCTCAGCCCCTGCGACAATCTGGCCCTGGGCCGGGGTGGCATGGCGCTGCAGCCTGGGGCCTGTGTGAGGCTGCAGGGCTCTCGGAGCACACAGGCTCATGGGATCTGCTGCCAGCCCCACAGTATCCTGCCCTGGAGGAGATGCCCAGCGGCCCTGCCTGCACTTAGCAGGGTGCGTGTGACAGGTCTGGGACTCTTGTGCTGGCTGAGGAAGGGTTGTGCTGTGCTTGGCTGTCAGCACCGCAGCCCCTGCCTTCCCCTAGGCTGTAAGGGCAGAGGGGCCTCTGGGAGCATCTGGCAGAACTGGCCACTGAACACTAGCCAAGGAAAAGCCGCTCCCTGCATGTGGCTACATACCTGCCCCCGCCAATCACAAGCAAATCTGCATCCCCTTTCATGAAGAAAGTGTTGCTGCCTGTCCACTTAAAGACCTGCTGGGAGAAGCAGCCATTAGCACACACAGCACAGGCCTGGGGCTTCTTATTATACAGCTCAGGGGCCAGGGGTCCCGCAGCAGGTGGAAGGAGCTGGCCAGCGGTGTCTTGCCGTGAGGGTGCTGAGGTTATCGGTGGGGCCAGTGCTGTCCAAGACCTTCACTCATCCTGCTGCACCGGGCGGTCACCAGCTCCCTGAACGCGGCCAGCTCTCTGTAAAACTGAGGGGCAGAATCCTTCCTACCTCTTCCAGCATTATAGCAAGCAGGGGCTACAGTAAATGGGGTGCAGCTCCCCCTCCGCTCCCTGGCTGGGGAAAGCAGCGCCCCGCTCTCCAAGGCAGGGTATGAAGCCATTACCCACAGCAGCAACCACAGCAGCGCTCTGTCGGAGTGTGACACCCACGAGCCCTATTCCTGGGGAGCCCTCCTGCATGCCTGTGCTCCCACCTGGCCCAATTGTATAGCGAATCTTGGGATGTTCTGCCAGTCCCGGCTCCTGGAGGCATGTCAGCCTCCCAGCTCTTGTTAAAAACACACCAGCTTTTGGCCCTCGGGATCACAGAGGAAGGCTGGTGACCATGACCCGTATGTGCTTGTAAACCAGGGAGCAAAGAATAAGAACCCACAGTTGTTATTTTTCAGCCTCTCCCAGGGGTCTGACTCATGGCTTGGGTCATGGAGAGTCTCACTGGACTGTGCCTCTGGCCAGCCACATGTGTGCCAGAAGTGCAGGCCTGAGAGCTGGTGTACACAGACTCATAGACTCTAAGGGCAGAAGGGACCAATGTGATCATCTAGTGTCTCCTGCGCAATCCAGGCCACAGAATCCCAGTCACTCCTGCAATAAACCTCTAACCTGTGACTGAGTTACTGAAGTCCTCAAATCATGGTTTAAACACTTTACGGTGCAGAGAATCGACACTTGCAGGTGCGAGTGAGCCAGGCCCCCTGCTACAGAGGAAAGCAAAACCACCCTGGAAGCATTGCCAGTCTGGGAAAATTCCGTCCTGGCCCCACATATGGCGATCAGTTAAACCCTGAGCATGTGGGCAAGACTCACCAGCCAGACACACAAGGAAGAATTGTCTGTAATAACTCAGAACCCACCATGTCTAATGTCCCATCTCAAGCCATTGACATATCCACTACCAATAATCAGTTGCCAAACACAGCAGGGAGAGGGGTTCTCACGCTACTGGCTCATGTTCTGGGCCTCATGGCACTTCTTGTCAGAAGCCAGAATTGCCTGTGCCATGCTTAGCAGACGGAATGTCAATGGATTACATGAATAACAGCCCTGGCCTCCTGTTTTTCATCATCTGGACCCACAGAAAGGAGGTCCTTGAAGAATTCCACCAAAATTTCAAAAATTTCCACCAACAATCAAAGTCATCCTAGACCAGTCCACACAGGAGATTCTTTCTGGACTCTACTGTACAAATAAGTGATGGACATAAACACCACCCTGCACCAGAAACCTACTGACCACTACAGTTACCGACATCCATCGAGCTTTCATCCAGGACCGACCACACGATCCATTGTCTACAGTCAAGCCCTAAGATATAACCACATTTGCTCTGATCCTTTGGACAGAGACAGACACCTTCAGGATCACTATCAAGCATTCTTAAAACTACAATACCCACCTGGGAAGTGAAGAAAGAGATCAACAGAGCCAGACGGGTACCCAGAAGTCAACTACTACAGGAGAAGCTCAAGAAAGAAAACAATAGAACGCCACTGGTCACCACCTACAACCTCCAAGTCAGACCTCTTCAACACATCATCAAAGACCTACAGCCTATTCTACAAGACGATTCCTCACTCTCTCAAGCCTTGGGAGACAGATCTCTCCTCACTTAAGTGCCGCAGGACTCCTCACAGCCCCCCAGTCTTAAACAGATACTCACCAGCAACTATAGATCAAACAACAGAAACATTAAAGCAGGCACATACCCCTGCAACAAACCCTGTTGCCAACTTTGCCCACATATCAGCACAAAAGACACCGTCACAGGACCTAATCAAATCAGCTACTCCATCAAGGGCTCATTCACCTGCTCATCACCAATATGATTTATACTATCATGTTCCAGCAACGCCCCTCTGCCTTATACATTGGACAAACAGAACTGTCTCTGCGCAAAAGAATAAATGGACACAAATCTAACATTAGAAATGGCAACATTCAAAAACCAATAGATCACTTCGATTTCCCCGGCCACTCTGTGAAGGATTTATCTGTGGCTATCCTTAAACAGGTTTATTCTAGGTCAAGGCTTCAAAAAGAGACTTCAGAGCTAGAATTCAAATGCAAATTTGATACCCTCAACTGGGGTTTGAATAGGGATATTTCCTGGCTTTCTCGTTACAAACAGTGATTGTCACCTCTCTCAGCCTCCCTATCTGTTGTTCAACTCAGTTTGAATCAACACAACCTGTTTGATTTGCTGAGGTAATCTGCCCTGATCCTGGGATTACACTTACTTCACTGCATTTATCCCTCCTGCTATGCTGTATTTTTTTTTCATTTTCAAAAATGGGATTTTCTCCCACGAAAGCTCATGCGATAAATAAATTTCCTAGTCTTTACAAGGGCTGCAGGACTCCGTGTTTGCTTTCGTTAGCAGCGTTCTGTCTGTTTTTTAAACGCTTGTCAACACTTGTGATTGTAGGATCTACGCGTCAAACTGTTTGGTCATTGTAGTCCACACTTTTCTGATAATGTCTGTCTGACTCTTTGATTGTTTCTGTCTGTTATGATTGGTTAAAGAATTATCTTGTAATATTTTTAAGAAAATGATTGGTTAAGATACACTATAAAATTGAGGTCAAATCGGATGTAGGGTAGGAAGAAGGAAAATTACCATTATGAAGAATTGGGATTATTGCTTGATTACTTCAGTAAATCCATGGTATTGCCTGTTGCTGGCCTCTAGACTGAGGTTGGAGGCCATAACACCCACCCTCTCACATGCATAGGAGTTTCTGGCTGAACTACATCACCCAGGATGCACCGCTGCCAAGGACTCTTAGGCTGCGTCTACACTTTTAAATTAAGTCGACTTAAGCTTGCTTAAGTCGACTTAATTTACCCTTCATCTACACTACAGTTTCCTTAAGTCGACTTAAGCAGCTTGCTTCAATTGACTTAAGGAAAATAAAGTCGACTTAATGAAAATTAAGTCAACTTTATTAAACCTCCTTTCCACTAGACTTAAGGCTTAATTTGACTTTTTAAAGTCGAATTAAGCCAGTGTAGAGACAAAGGTTGTAATGTTAAGGAAGCTCCCACCTACAATGGGCCAAAGGGAGAAACCTGATGAGCCATTAAGGAGACAATGGTTGTTCACACCCTCCTGTCTAAGGCATTCCTCCAGAATGACACAAGTTAAAGTACAGATATAACACCAAATTCCTAACTAAATAACTTCTAATATAAATACAATTCCTAGACATAAACTATATAATCATTCCCAGCAAATTACTGCCTTTCTATTGATACCAAACATGACATAGTTCCTATGGATTATAGCATTTATGAGATATCCATAGAAAATAATATCATAAATGCTTCCCTAAATCCAGACAGTGTCACGCCCTGCCCACATGCCCTGCCAGGGTGCCTGTCCCCCTTTGCCCCACTGCACACAAGGTGTGCCCCCCCCGCCACCGTGGACCTGCCCAAGGTCCCCCTAGCCCCACAAAGTCGACCTAGAGCATCCAGTGTGGACGCTCTAGGTCGACTTTGTAAGTTCCCCTTTAAGTTGACTTTAATTTTAAGTGTAGACACACTAAGTCGACTTTAAGTCAACTTAGTTAAGTTAACTTAGTTAAAGTCGACTTAAATTAACAAGTGTAGACATAGCCTTATATGCATTTCCTCCTCTCCCATCACCAAGAGGGGAGAAAGTAGAGTATCATGGGAGATGTAGTCCAGCCAGAAAACACTGTCCGTAGGGTAGAATGGGAGCATAAGGCAACTGAACTGCAACTCCCATGAGACACTGTGGCACCAGTCTGAGTAGAAATTGTCAGTTTTCAGCTAAATTTTACACCCAAAAGTCAATATTTTCAGTGGGAGAAAGAGTTGCAACTTTCTGAGGAGCTCTAACTCTCATCTCCATGCCCCAAACAGTCCCTAAGATTTTTCCAATGGTTTTACAACAGTATCTTGGTACATAACCTGCTTCCAGTCTCCCACCACAAAACAACAGTCCAATACAATCTGACAACACACTATCTAGCCCAATCTACTGTCTGCCTGCCCAACACACTACCAGCCCAGCCAATGCCGTGCCAGCAGCCTGCTGAGTGTGGTATAGGCTGGATGGTCAAGTGCTGGGGACAGGAAAAGGTGCCTGAGAAGGGCAGGAACAGTGGGAAAGGAGCAGGAGGACTTTACTTGAGGATATCCTAGTATTTTAGCAGGTACAGCAGTAAGATTTGCACCTGGACAACCTTCACTCTAAAGTGCCAAGGTGTTTTATTTGGGGGGGGGGTTCCCAGTTCTTAATACCCCCCCTTCCCCTCAGGGCTCCGGGTCTGTTGCTGCAGCCAGCCAGGCTCTGACTGGAAAGGAGAAATAGTCATCAGACCCCATGTTACTGGCAAACAAGAAGCAAACTCAGCTCTGGTGTGGTGTGGCGGGCATAGAGGCCCTGTAGACACTCCATTCGAGCCAATTCACACCAGGCTGCACAGAGGGGTTTTAACGCTTCCAATGTAATCAGCCATCAAACTGGACGTCTAGGGTGGGACTGTGCTGCAGGGTCCCCAGGCTCAGTGAGTGTTGGGGTGGAGCGGGGCGGAGCATGCCTGTCTGGGTGACACCTATACCAGTGGGTTGGTCAAGACCTGGGAAAAGTGTTACAGAAAATGGGGATTTCTCTGGCCCTGCCCCTGCCCTCCAAGAAGTCAGGCAGAAAACACCTCTGAGGCCACCAGTTCACAAGTTCCAGAGGGTTTGTGCCTCACCAGGTACTGCTTGATCCTACCCCAGAGTGTGACTTAATGTCACTAGCAGTAACGCCCAGCGACTTTCTGTAATTAGATGCTGAATTACTCTAGCTCCGTTACAATTAATTCACAATGCAATGACTAAGTTGTCATTACCAGCGCTTCCTGGTCATTATTCCTACTAATTAGATGCTCCTGGGAGCATTACACTAGGACACGGGCCCTGAAGCTTGGACTGGCCTGGGAACAGGGTTATTCAGCCATCTCTAGACACAAGGAGGAAGGAAATGGATGTGCCCTGTGGCACTCAGGTGGTATTTGCAGGTTGGGAAGGAAGCTGTCTTGGTGTGAGGCTGTGCAAGGAGTGACTCGTGCTGATTCTATCAGCCACAACCATGGACTTTGGGGCAGACAGGCCTCTTGCCCCCGCAGCTCCCAGCAGCCTGGTTGAGGAGTCTACCTGGGTGCAGACACTGATGGGCATAGCAGTGCCCAGACTCAAGGTAGTGCCATGCAGGCTTATGTGATGTGCGGCCGGTGGAATGAAGCAGCTGTGTCCATTGTAGGGGCTCGGCCCAGCCAGCTGCACTGAGCCAAGCTCAAAGCCCTGCATGAGGCGAGAGCGCAGGTGTGAAGGATGGGAAGGATGGCGAGCTATGTCTACACTCACAAAGTTAGGTCGACTTTCTTAAGTTGACTTTCTAAAGTCAACTTTAAGTCGACCTTATTAAGTCGACTTAGAGAGTCTACACTAGACTCTCTAAGTCAACTTGATAGGTGGAGGGAGAGCCAGCCTTGCAGGAAGGAGCCTGCCCAGACCAGGAAGCCGCTGGCAGCTTGTCCCAGCAAGAGCCAGCTGGCACATGGCTGGCTCTGCCAGGACTGAGAAGCGGTGGGCGGCTCTCCCGGCTCCCTTGTCCCGAGGAGCAGCTTAAGTCGAATTAAGGAAAGCCCAGTGTAGACGTGGAGTAAATTAAGTCGACTTAATTTATAAGTGTAGATGCACCCGATGGGTCCAAGGAGACAGGCACCAAACACGGGCACCGCACTGAAGAGGGGCTCAGCGATGTGCCCTTGCCTCTAGACCCAAGAACCTGGCTCTCAACAGCAGCCTCTCAGGTCCCCCCATGGCCTGCCCTACTCAGCACTGGGCAGGAGAGGCACCAAGGGCTAGTTTGGGTGCCAGGCGGGAGTCCCAGCAGAGGCACATCACTCCCAGCAGTGCAGCCCACTGGTCCTGCCATCGGCTCAGCCTCCAGCAAGACACTTTCTAGGGAAGGAAGGAGGGAACAGCTGACCAGCACAGCGGGGCCTTAGGGGGGAAGTGGAGGAGAAGACCAACACCTTCCCCCCTCACCTGGGGCAACTAGATGTCCCAATTTTGTAGGGCTAGTCCTGATATTCAGGGATTTTCTTATATATTACTCCCCACTCCCATTCCAATGTCTCACACTTGCTATCAGGTCATCTGCCCCATCCCAGAGTGACCCAGAGTGCTGTGGAGAGGTGGGACGACCATGAAAGCACATAGCTGGAGGGATGCAGCAGAAATGCGGTGGACTTGCCCCCTCCCACCCCACTCCACCCCACATGTCCCTGGGCCTGTGCTGTGTTTGGGCGTTGGCCTGCAGAATCCCCGTCTCCACTCGTGGGAAAGAGCGTCACAGGCTGATTCCAGAGCACCCCACTGAGAACACAGGCATCGCCATCACCTTTAGCTCTGGGGAGAAGGAGAAGAGAAAAGTCTCGCCAGTGCCATAAAAGCAGCTGCTGAGTCGGATCGCGGTGGAGGAGAAGGCCCCGAAGGTCTGGAATGGAAGCAGAGAAAAGATCACAGCCCTGCCAGCTCTCATGGGTTTTAGCATAAGTCTTCCCATATTCGGGGCTCTCAGCTCTCGGAGTCCTGAGATTCTAGAGAATCTCAGTTTGGGTTAGTTACAAATAAAGCCAGAAGGAAAAGAAAAACCCAACCTTCCTTATTTAAAAACATCTCCTGCTTTGTAAACCAGCTGTCTGATTTCTGCGGGCCTCACTCGTGATTTGTGAATGCCTGGGCCTGGAACTGTTCCTGTTACCAGCTGCAGCATGTGCCCAGGGGCCAGGCTGGTCACTGGCTTCCCCTCTCCCAGCCATGGCCGCATTGGGGACAGGCAGTGTGTGTGCTGGCTCCCCTCCCAAATGCAGGGTATCTGAGACCCCCACGGCTGCTGGAATCTACCCCCAGCCACGACCCAGGCCAGTCCATGGTGCCACGCCATGGTCTCCAGGCTGTAAAGGGATTTTGGAAGTGGCCGATCTGCCAGGCCAAGGCCATCACCATCGTGTCTGAAGAGTGCCTCACCCTTGGACTCTCCCTCCCTTCCCTGACACTGTCAGTGTTGTCTAGGGGTAAGTGTCCACCGTGCTAGTCAGCTAATGGGTGGGGGGACACCTACACGCACGCCCACACCACACAGCGTTGCTGTTGGCAGAGGTAACACGTGGGACTGTGATGAGACCACGTGAGAAGGAGCTGCTTTGTCAGCTGTGAGCAGCAGACTGGGATGGGCGCCAGGGCCAGCCACTGTAGGGAGACACGGGCACACCCCATTGCTCAGAGTGGGCAAGGGCTGACTTAACAGGTGATCTTGGCCGGGGGATGGGCTGCAGAACAAGCCAAAGCCCTTCCACAGAGCGTTTGGGGCAGATGCAGGATGCAAAAGCTGTGGGGAATGGAGAGTAGATTATCTGGTCCCTTTAACGACTCAGGCTCCCCAGAGGAGAACTGGGGAGAAGGTATTCCACCCAACGGAGGCCTGGGGCAGTAGCTTCCTGCCCTATGTTTGCAAAATGCACACAGTCATGGAAGGCCCGTTTCCCTGGCCTTACCTGTCCACCGGTGTCTCTGATGACCAGCAGCACAGGGGAGCTCAGCTTGTTCATGCTCCGGTACATGCTTTTCAGGCTGAAGCCGTCCCTGGCGGTGCAGTACAGCAGGCTCCAGGGGTAACCGGTCACTCGCGGCGGGAGGTGGGGTGCCAGCTGGCAACAGAGCCCAGGGAGTCAGCTCCCACCAGGGTCCCTCCCACTCCCTGGCCTCTGGCAGGAGCCTTTCCTATCGGTGACTTCCATGCCCAGCTGCTCCCAGCTATCCTCACCTGGCTGTTCGGCTCTGGGCCGAGGGCATCCTGGGAGCTGCATGCACAGAAGGCCCTGCCCACAGACCTCACCCTGCCCACGTATCAGCTCTGGGGCACTGTCTGCCCCCCATGGTCTGCTGGGGCTGGGCGGGTAGGAGGGGAGACGCAGGGCACAGGCTGGCCCATGGCATCATCTCCTCCAGCCCATCCCTCCCTACCCACCTCAAGTCCCCCTGGGAGCCTCCTGGCCCAGCCAGGCCTTCCCACACACACTTGCCCCACACAGACCAAACCTACCCTCCAGCGGTCAACTTCCAGGGGCCGCAGGGAAAGGCATCTGCTGGGCTCCCCCCCTCCCCACCCAGAGGGGACATTCTGCACAGATGGCCCAGCCCAAAAGGCCCGTGCCTCTTCAGCCTGACACCCATCTAACTGTTCGGTGTTTGAGGTGTGGGGAAGGGAAAGGGGACTGCTAGCCCAGCAAAGCTCTGGCCTCTGAGCTGGAGGGGGGGCTGGTCCTTGCTCACCCACCCTCACCAGGGACTCATTTTCTCTGGCGCTATGGGGCAGACCTCTGACTACAGTGCCCACTGGGATCCCCGAGGGCCAAGCTGGCCAGGACCAGTGCTAACCCCTGCAAGATGAGCTGATCAAATGCTACGGACCAGGTTAAGCCAGCAGGAGTCCACAGCGGCACTGCCCAGCAAGGCCCAGGCCCATCTCCAAGGAAGGCTGGGCTGGGCTGGGCTGGTCAGGGGTGCACAGTGAGGAGATGTCCAGAGGCTGGGCTGGAGGGGGGAGCTCCAGGCCAAGAGGATGCCCTCGAACAGCCAAGTACCTGGCCAGGGCCCATCCTGTTAGCCAGCCACGCGTGGGGCAGCCGGCAGCCTGCGCTGAGCTCACCTGCTGGACCTCGCCTGCACGCAGGACCTTGCTCTCGCCATTCAGCACTGGCTGGTAGGGCTCCTCCGGGGGCGATGTCTGGCCTGGCTCCTCCTGCTCGACACACTGCAGGGGCTGAGCTTCCTCCAGGCAGCCAGTCTGGGGGAGATGCCCGCGCCACAGGGGCAAGAGATAAGAGACTCCAGCACATCTGGCAGCACGTGCCCTTGGGCCCAGTCCTGGCGCTCCCAGCCATCCCACCTAGAGAGTCCCGGGGCCCAGGATGGGCTGGCACAGTCCACGCCCAGCCTGCTGGGCACGGTGCCGCCCTTCAGTGCATTTCAGAGCATTTCAAGCCACAGGGCAGGGTCCAGGCTGGGCTTCTTGGGGACCAGTGTGGGCATCAGACCCTAGGTGGAGCGGGGTAAAGGTGGCTTTAGCTTCCCCAAGTCTGGGGCACTCCAGTCCAGGAGATGGACTTTGGTGTGAGAGAGCAGCTTCATGGCTGTTCCACAGCCCAGCCCAGCCTCTGTCAGTGTCCTCCTCTGGGAGCTGTGAGAGTGGGGGCCATATAGGGCTGTGTGCTGGGCATTGTGGGTGTCCGTCCCCCTCTCTGCAGTTCCTTTCTGCTCCTGGCACAGATAACGCCAGAGCCACCGCTCAGTCTGGGCCTGACTGTCAGGTCCCAGCTCCTGCACCCTGACTGTGCTTTGAGTCTCTGTGGGCGTCAATCCCAAGGGCACCCAATCACCTGCCTGGAGAGCTCCTGGGCCAGGTTGGGACCAGGGGCATCATTTACTATAGACTGGATTGACTCCCCACAGTCTTGGGGTGCGTCTACATTTGTGAATTAAGTCGATTTAAGCCTGCTTAAGTCGACTTAATTTAATCTGCGTCTACTCTACAATTTCCTTAAATGGACTTAAGCTGCTGCTGCTTCTGTCATCAAGAAAACAACTGACGCATTGACTTGCCCACAGGGGAGAGCCTGTCTGGAGGCCGACTAACCAGCCTGTGATGAGAACCATCGAAGACTGTTAGGCTACTAGAATGTTAAGCTTAGTTTAGAATATGTTTTGCCTTGTATTTACTTTTGATTAAATCTAAACTGCCTTCCTCCGGTTTATGATCACTTAATTTTTGTTCTGTACTTAATAAATTTCTCTTTTTATTTATCTAAGCAGTGCATGTGTGTGTGCAGACTTCATTTAGAGTGATAGAGCTGATGCAGATCAATTTCTTTGATAAATTGATAAACTAATTATGAGCTTTCAAGGTTTGGTGGGCAGCACTGAACACAGCAAGATGGGAGTTCCTAAGGTTGCAGGTGGGATTGCGGATGTTTCTATTGCATAATCCCATGAGTGGATGGCCAGAAGCGCTCACTCTCTAGGTTGAGGACTGCTTACTTGCAGGAGACTGGGCTGATCAAGGTTGGGGGATTCACACAGAGGGGGCAGGTGCAAGATGGGCCCCAGGAATGAGGGATTGGGGTGACAGCGCTACATCAGTCCAGATTGCAAAGGGGAATGTCACACCTCGATTCCGGCATTTCCTGACTTTTGAGGGCTTGACCTGGCAACTTTAACAGTCTTTTGATATGGTTTTGGGGGTGTAATCTCCAATTTGTTTGGAAAAAAACAAACAGAAAAATAGCAGTTCCCTCCTACTGACCCCCAGTTTGGATCAGCAGCAGGGTTGGGCCTTTTGCTTCACAGCACAGACCACTGCTACTTGAGCTCCCAGAGGAACTGGAAGGCTTTTACTCTCTGTGTGGACCAGAGGACTAGTGAACGGCACAGCTGTTGCTGACAGCAGAGGATTCCTTTCTCCCAGAGCGGTGGCGAAGTGTGATTTACTGGCTGCAGTGCCCTCTGTCCCTGGTTCCCCCAGAGGCGGCTTTTGGGGCAAGCGAAGCAGGCGCACGCTTAGGGCCCCGAGCAGTGAGGGGCCCCGTCACCTACCCCAAAAAGCCACATCTGCCTTAGTCAGCAGGAGGAGGAGCTGGCCCCTGGGGCTGGGGCCAGTGGCGGGAAGCTGGGACTGGCAGCAGGGAGCTTGGGTCGGGTGGGGGCCAGGGGGGTGGGGAGCTGAGGCCTTGGAAGGGGGCCCATGGCAGGGGAGGTGGCGCCAGGGGCAGGCTGGGAGTGGAGAGCTGGGGCCACAGATGGGGCCCCTGTGGGCCTATAGGGGGCCCCACAATGGACCTTTGCCTAGGGCCCCCAATAGCCAAAGGCCGCCTCTCCCCAGCCTGTCTTTGCTCCCACTCCTACCTTCTGCTCCTATGCACTACCTTACCCGTGGCTCCTGCTTCTCCTATCCATTTCCCTTCTTTTCCTGTCTACCCCAACCACCTCCAGATGTTTGTTGTGATCCACTGGTTTATGCTACCTCTGTACCCCCTGCCTTTAGCCCCACGCCATTTCCTTCCCCCCCCCCATTCCTATCCTAACTGGCCCACACCAGTTCCCCCTCATTTACCCTCATTGTCTATATGTCCCCCTTTTCCTTCTCACTTTGCTTCCCCCGCACTCTTGGCCCCTGCTCCTGGCCTTCTCCACCCCATTCCACTGGGGCTGGTTCCTCCAGGCCTCTTCTACTGCCTGGCCACCGGTGGGGGGAATTGAGAGACTGGCTCCCAATCAAAGTTCCAGCACCAAGCCGCATGGTGGCCTTAGCAGCCGTAGAGGAGCAGCTGCAGGGAAAGTCTGTCTCCGTCTCTGCCGTCCTGGGATGGTGCCTGCTCAGTGATCTGGAGATGGCCCCTGTGCAGTCAGCACTTTGATGGGGTGGGGCGGGGCATGCTCAATGTAGACAGAATCTTTAGAGAATTTAGCTGACAAACTCTGACATATCTACTGAGCATGTGCAAACTGAGATTATTATTCATAGTCTCATAACTTGACCAAGTTTGTGCAAATATTCAGGGGAACAACAAAAGGCACATACCTGTCACCAAGGTACCCCCCCCCCCCACACACACACCAGATTTCAAGTCCATGATCTAACTCATGGAGGTGCTAGATACTCTCAATTAAACAGCTGTAAGAATATTTTAACATGGAAAAAATGCCCCTAATCTCATTCTTGGAAATGTTTGAACCATTTTAGCTGAAAGGTATTTTTAAAAAAATTAATAAATCGGCACAAAGCAGAGACCTGGTGCGGAAAATTTCAGCCTGCACTGTTTGCTAAAGTTATAAGCAACTGAGAACAGAGAAAGTGTTGAGCAACTTTACTATAGGTTCCAGAGGGGGAGCTGTGTTAGTCTAGGTCAGCCAAACAAACAAGGATTCCTGGGGCACTTCTAAAGCCTAACACATTTATTTATCGCATGAGCTTTTGTGGGAGAAAATCCCACTTTTTCAAAGTGTCTAACGAAGTGGGATTTTCTCCCACGAAAGCTCATGCGATAAATAAGTGTGTTCGTCTTTAAAAGTGCCCCAAAACTCCTTGTATGTTTTACTAGAGGTGGCATTAGCAGCTCCACCTATCATACGTTTATAGAATGAAAGGTAACTGGCTGGGAGCTGTACTTGGGACCTTGCACAAACGTCAAGCATCCGAAGAGTCTACAAGGGCTAGTTACTAAGGGAGGGTTTGCTCTTTCGTGTGTAGTCTTCCTGTTCAATATTGCCCAAGAAATTCCAGCACTCACTGATCTAAAACCTCTTCACAGCACTCGTGCAACATGAGTCAGGCAGAATCACTGCCCAGCCCAACCCTGTTTTCCCCACTGGGACAGTGTTCAGAAACTCACCCTTCCATCCCTGGCTCAGGGGAGTTCCCACCCCCCAGAAAAGGAAACAAATAAACAAGGGGAAAGTTGCAGAAAGAATGGTTCAGATCTCCTAGAATTCTCTAACCTCTGCTCAAGTGGAGCGTCAGGGCCCACTTGGACTGTGCTAAAGCCTGAGGACAAAGTCACTTGCTTTCCATTCATGGGTTCTCCTTGCCTCAGCATCCTTGGGCCACTTGCAAAGCAGCTCTTTTTCTGTGCTATATTAATGAGAACCTGCCTCCCCAGAGAACAGTGAAGGAGGAACAGAAAATCCCACATGCACCACAACCAGAAAACAGCGTGCAAGCAGCAGCGTTTTGCACCCCAGCTGGGTGGCTGAAATTATATTCCTTTCCATGAAGAGGCCTGACCCCTGCAGCAATCAGACCCTGACCCTGTCCCAGAAAGCAGCCAGCACCCATGCCTCTAGGGCCCAGCTAATCTGCACGCAGGTCAGAACCAGCATGGATGTTTGGTAAACAGAGCTGGAGCATGTCCTACCCACATCACCCCTGTTTGTTTTGATTGGCCTTATCTGGCACCAAAGAATCACGATTTAAAAAGAAAAGGGATCAGATTACATTGGGTTGTGACCACAAAGACAGGTGGCTGCTGCAGGCTGAGTCCTTGGTCAGGGGAGCTGGGCCCTGTCCACATTAGAGACACTGCATAGCGCAAATCCTAATGTGGACACATGGCATGTCACTGGCTGTGTCTACACTTGTTAATTTAAGTCGACTTAGCATGTCCACACTTACATTTTAAGTCGACTTAGAGGGGACCCTACAAAATCGACCTACAGCGATCACACTGGATGCCTAGGTTGACTTCTAGGGGCTAGGGGGACCTAGGGTAGGTTCCCGGGAGCAGGGAGGCACCCTTGCCAAGTGCCAGAGGGCTCAGCCTTTGCCCCATTGTACCTTGGTACAATGGGGCAAAGGGGGACGGGGACTCTGGCAGGGCATAGGGGCAGGGTGAGCAGGACTCTGCCCTGCCCTGTGGGGGGACATGCCAGGCTGTGGCTGTGCCAGCCACCCTGGCAGGGAGGGCAGTGGGGAAGCCCTGGAGCCCCCTAAGTCGACTTAAAGTTTCTAAAGTCGACTTAAGCAGCAAGCCGACTTAAAAGGAGGTTTTACCAAGTCGACTTAATTTTTCCTTAAGTCGACTTAAGCAGCTGCTTAAGTCGACTTAAGGAAAGTGTAGTGTAGACGCAGAGTAAATTAAGTCGACTTAAGCAAGCTTAAGTTGACTTAATTTACAAGTGTAGACGCACCCACTGGGAGTGACGTGGGCTTCACTCCACTGCAGGTGAAATCACTGGTAAATTACTAGGGTCTGTCAGACCATCAGCCCCTTTGCACCGGGGCCACCTCTACACTGGGGCTTGTCCCTGATGCACTGAGAGTTGTGCAGATTTCTGTAAGTAGCAGCCACCTTCACTTTCCCTATTCAATCTCTCTGCTCACTCCATTGACGACTTGCTAATAGCTGTGCTGAAACAGATGAATAACAAATCACAGCTTCAAAGAGAAACTGCAGAACTCGAATTAATATGCAAATTTGACTCAGTTGCCTTGGGGTTAAACAGGGACTATAGATTTTTCTCTCATTACAACAGGTGATTTGACCTCACCTTCCTTTATGTGCTGTTCCCTAGTGTTTGAATCCTAACACCTATTTTGATTTGCTGTTACAGCCTGACCTGATCCTATGTCATACACTCCCCTGCATTTAATTTCCTCCCATTCTGTAAGTTTCCCATCTTCAAAGCATCTGATGAAGTGGGATTTTCTCCCACGAAAGCTCATGCGATAAATAAATCTGTTAGTCTTTAAAAGTGCCCCAGGACTCTGTTGTTTTTCTGCAAATAGACTAACACAGCTCCCCCTCTGGAACTTGCCTATGAAAGGAGGGAACCTTTGTATCCCACCCTGTGCTGGCCATCATCGGGGTGTCCGCCTGTGTGCTGTGTCCATTTACTCCTTTGCCTGCTCCTTCCAGCCTGCACTCTCTGTGGGACAGCGAGCGTGTCTGCCAGGTGTTTGTGCAGGAGGCTGCTGGTGCTGTATCAGTAATAGAGAGCTGCAGGTGCATAGTTTCAAGCCAGCGCCAGGAATGAGACATTCAAACTCTAGCTCTCAGCTCCCGTAGCCCAGGGGCATTGGGCTGGATCGCGATGACAGGCTTGCAAGTCAGAGCCAGAGTTTTGGTTCAAGAATTTCTCTGGTAGGAATAACAGTCTGAAGTGTAACATCCTATGCACACTGGGCAAGGTCCCTTGTTATAATCAGTGTTGTCTAGCCAGTAACCATCGCCCGAGCAGTGGTAAATCCTAACTAGGGTCATTGCCCCGTCCCACAGCTGGACCTGATCAGCCTGTTTCAGAAAGGAAAGAAGCACATTACGGCCAGCCCCCACCTGTCTCCCTTGAGCACGCGCGTGTGGTACGTACCAGGAGAGTGTAGCGGCCACGGAGAGCTGTCATGGTGTGTGGTGAGATCTGCAGGGAGCTGTGCTCTCTGCTGAGAGCTGCCCAGGGGAGGGAAAGCAGGTGTCTGCCAATGGCCTGTTGAGAACACTCCCATGTACACAACACAGACTTCACTGCTTCCTTCTAGCTCTGAACTCCACCTCCTGGCAGCAGTCGGGGGCAGTGTGTGCTGCTCGGGGCCCCCTTTGCCAGCATCTGCCTGTGGGGCCTTACAATACCCCTCTCTCATTGGGAAAAGGAGTTTCTAGGGAGTTGAACTCTTCCCAACTGTTACACAGACACCGTCCAGATCACGCTCCCAAAGAGGTCCTCACAAACTTGCAGTGAAATTAGATTCCTAACCACAATGCTTGTTCCCTCGATTGCATACACATAGCTGGCTTTGTTATTGTAGGGTCTCCCTGGCACTCAGCTGCGCTCCCAGCTTTGTTACTGGAGGACTGGCCCCTGGCTCTTTCTTACTAAGGTTACTCGTGGTTGCTGAGGGTGGGTTTGTTTTTCTGAGGAGAAAGGCGCGATTGAAACAGTGGTTCTTGGTTTAGTTTGGTTTTCGAATGGCAGAAATACAGCAAGTCTGCAAACGGAAAGAGGAAGGCCAGCCTGGGCAAACAAATTCTGAGGTGATTAGGGTCAAAGTCCCCATCCAGAGAGCTGTTCTGACAGCAGGATCAGTGTTCCCAGCTTCAGCATCAGGTGGCAGCACCGCCAGCTCCCCACAGGTCACCCTGCCAGTATGCTTCCCATCTCCTCCTCACCTCCATTCCCCAGCAGACGTCCAGCCTCTTGCATGAGGCAGGACAAACGTAGTGTGCGGCCAGCTCTGTGATGCCAGCGGACTGGTCAGTGGATGGAGCCCTCCCCTCAACTCATTTCGCACAGGGGCTGGTGAACAGCTGTCAGGTGCATTGGTTTGTGTCACTATTGTTCTGACTTCCAGAGGCGCTGGGCCTGAGGTCAATGGGAGCTGAGCACCTTCAAAACCCTGGCTACAGCGCTTTAGGCAGGAGCAACAAAGGACTCTATAGTCCGAATCCAGCCCCCTTCACTATCCAGGCCACAAAGCTGCTCAGTTGGGTCGCTCCCGGGGAGGTCTCCTGCCCTGCCAGAGTGGAGTTCGTGCTAGTTCACGAGGCCCTTTGGGATCAGGAGATGTGGCTCCAGAGCTAAAGGTGTGTTTGTGGCAGAGAGGCTCACTGCTGATCACAGTTCCAGCGTGAGGTCGGTAGTTGCTGCCCGTGGGCGGGAGCATTGTTCCTATAATTGTGTAGCATCCCCAGCAGTGCACTTAGGGTTTGTCTACACTGGCAGCTTAAGTCGACCTACAGAACTCTGCATCCACACTTGGCTTTTATTAAGGCAACTTAAGTGCTTCCTTAAGCCTTTCCCTCACCGCTGGAGCCCCAGCCGGGGAGTCCCATGCAGCTCCCTTCTCCCCAGGAGCTGTGCGCGGCTCCCTTGTCCCGGGGAGCCCCAGCTCCCAGAGCCGTGGCTCTGTTGACCTAACCTGCATGTGTTGACGCAGGCAGTCGACTTCAGAGTCTCATGTAGACTCTCTAAGTCGACTTAACAAGGTTGACTTTAAATCGACTTAAGTTGACCTTGTAAAGTTAGTTTAACAGAGTTGACTTAGTTTTTCTAGTGTAGACATAGTCCTAGAGAGCAGACAGCTGGCAGGATAGTCAGTGGCCTCCATCTGTAAAGCTTGTATCTCGCTTTACATAGGCATAAAGTGAAACACAGGCACAAGGATTTCGCAGGCTCAGGGCCATGATAGACCATTGAGGCAGGAATTGTGCAAATTGTTCGCTCTTGCCACTGAAGGCAGGACAAGAGGCCATGGTTCAAACCACAGCATGACAGATTTAGATTAAATCTCAGGAAAAGCTTCCTACCTGCAGGAACAGCAGGACAATAGAACAGACGGCCTTGGGAGGTTGTGGAAGCTCCTTCGCTGGAGGCTGGATGGTTAGACAGCAAGTCCTGCATCTTGGCAGGGGTTAGACCAGTGGTTCTCAGCCGCTGTGTCAGGACACATTAGTGTGTCGCTACACAGAGGTTAGTGTGTTGCGGAGAGCCAGGGAGATGGCTGGATTTGGCCAGGGGGGCTGGTGTGCCCTGTAAGGTTGAAATATGCCATCAAGTGTGTCGCGACCTGCGAAAGGTTGAGAACCACTGGGTTAAACTACTAGATGACCCTTGCAGTCCCTTCTGACCCTCTGGTTCTGTGATTCTAAGCAAGGAGGGGCAGGAAAGATACAGGGACAGCAGGACCTAGTTCTTCACTTCAGGCACCTGATGGCTCAGGGCACCACTCCTCTGCAGGGCTGTCTTAGTAGTTCCTAGGAATAGTGTGTAAATGATCACTCGATAGTTTGGAGTCAGTTGATCGCTGCCAAGGATACAATGTAGTCTCGCAGGTCAGAGAGCAGTCACGGTTCTTTGACTTTACCAGACCTGTGTGCCTGCTTTGACGTCAGTGGTCAGTAGCTGTCACTGCGGCCAGAGCCAGGGTCCCCTACTCTCCCCTCTTCCCCCTCTTTCGCCAGGGTTGGAGCCGGGCCTGTGCCCAGCCCCCCCATGCTGTGCCCCTCCCTGAATGGCTGTTGGGCATGGACTGTCAGTCCCCCCATGGGGCTCCAGCTGCTGTTCTTCCCCCTCCCCTCAGCTCTGCCCCCAGGCTCTCTTTAGTAAAGTCACAGGCAGGTCACAGGCTCCCCTGAAGTTTTGGGTATTACCATGATCTGTCCATGGCCTTTAGCGAAACTGGGACCACATCTTACCCTTATGATTGCTTGAGATGCCTGGTCACGCCCCCCCAGTGGGAATTCCCGGCGCCCCCCATCCTGAGTCCTACTGCTGAGACTTGGGACTCCCCTGGTACCTGGCGGGGCGGACAGCAATCCTACCCACCGTGGGGTGACCCCCATGTCAGGATTCAGCTGCCATTTCCCCCACTAGGTCCCTCTTGTTTGGCCTGCCTGTATCCCTGTCCCAAGGGAGTGCCGAGGTCACTGGTTTTCAAACCATGGGTCGGGACCCAGCACTGCCTCGCAGACCCTCAGGCACTGGGTTGCGGCACCCCCTGCGGCCACCACCATTGCTCAGAGATGTAATTGTTGGGCCATGGGCATAAATGAGTTTTTTCAACTGGATCCGGAGGGAAAATGTTTGAAAACCACTGGCCTAAGTGACTGCTGGGATTTGTCTAAGGGGGGTTAGTGCTCAAGGGAATGGGGCAGTTGGCCTGGGGTCTGTGCAAGAGGGAACTGAAGGGGGCCATGGGGTCTGTGCA
>ML685852.1:2991410-3106021 GCA_007922175.1 Pelusios castaneus | reverse complement strand
CCATGGGGTCTGTGCGAGGGGGAACGGAAGGGGCCATGGGGTCTGTGCGAGGGGGAACCGAAGGGGCCATGGGGTCTGTGCGAGGGGGAACGGAAGGGGCCATGGGGTCTGTGTGAAAGGAGGGTTGTGGGGTCCATGCAGGGAGGGAACAAGAAGGGACTGCGGGATCTATGTGAGGGGGGAATTGCGGGGGGCAGGGGGCAACCATGGGGGTTGGTACAAGAGGTTTGGTTGGGGTCTGTGTTGTGGGGATGGGAGTCAGCACCAGGCAGAGAGGAGGGGGCCATGGAGTCTGTGGGGGGGGTTGGATGGGAGGGGGCTATGTAGCCTGGGGGGGTACAAGAGAAGGGGGCCGTGGGGTCTGTGCGAGGGGGAAAGGAAGGTTAGGGGGTTAGAATGGGGAGAACGTGGGGGGGCTGGAAGGTCTGTGTGAAGGGTGAACAGAGTTATCTGTGGGGTCCGTGTGACCCCAAACTCTGCCAGTTCCTAGCAGGCTGGGGGAGAATCGATTGAAAGATGCCCCCTTCCCAAAGCATTGTTTTCCTTCACACGTGTCTGTTTCTCTGCAGGCCCAGGCAGGACGTGCACAGGAGACTAAGGGTCCTGTTTGCTGTGAGAGCCCCATAGCGAGTGTCCCTGGGCTCTGGGGAGGGAAGGTCACTAGGTATTGCCAGAGCCCAAACAGGTCTGACCTCTGTATCTTCACCTGGCGATCCAGCCTCAGCTTGCCCAGGCCGAGCACCCCTCAGGCTGGAGGCAGCTGGCTGGGGTGGGGTGCTCTGCAGGCGGGGCCAGTACATGCAGCCGACTGTTATTTTGGGATCAACAGGAAGGTCAGCGTAAGTGTTGCTGTTGTGAGACTGCTGTTGCGGTCCCCGTATTGGCTGTAAACCTTTCAGCAGCCGACAGCCAGCCCCAGGCCCTGCGGGCATTTGCTGGGTCTCTGCCAATGTGCTCATGTTCCCTGAAGCTGTTGGCAGTCAGTAGCAGTGCTGTGCAGAACTCAGCCCCTAGTCCCTAGTAAAGGGACTCGCTCCTCAGCACACACAGCCCTGCCTGGTGTAGGGCTCGGGCGATTTTTCTACACATTATTTCTTTCCTCGTAATATTTTTATTGCAAATGACAAATGAATACAGCGCCAGAGCAGTGTGGGGTGAGACCCGCATGGCAGCTCCTCTCAGTTAAGGGTAGCCAGGGGAGAACCACACAGCCATTGCTCACCCCACACCGCTGCTCCATCCCTCCAATACACAGCAGCCTGGCTCCTCTTGGACCACGTGTGGTGCAGAGTGCCAGAGCAGAGCTGTTCTGCACATCACTCCTTGTCCATAACGGGCACTGGCAGGGTGGGTGTGCTGGGAATGCTTTCTTATACCCCCTCTTAGAAAGATTGGTGTGAAACCGCCCCACAACATCACAACATACAGGTCTGGGGGTCAGGGCCCTGGCTAGACCCCACCCTCGACTCCCCATACACACCCTTGAGGACATGGAGCGCCATTGGTGCACTAACCAGCTTCAGGTCAATGCTCAAAAGAGGGCAAGCTGGGTTGGCTTCTGTGCCATAACGCTGAGGGTCCCTCCCAACCCATCTGCCCTAGACAGGGCCCAGTTTGAGATCAGACTACAGCACCCGCTCCTCACCACCCTGCATAGTCACTGACTCTCTTCCAGGTACAGGTGAGCACAGGGCTTATGGAGGCTCAGCCTGGGTGGCTCTGCCAGCTCTGAGCAGCTCTTCGCCCAAGGCAGGCCATTGTGCATACTCAGGCCTTTCAGGGCGACCCTCAGGAATGGCCAGCAATCTGGCCATGCTACAGACAGACACACAATCCACTGGTGGCTCAGCTCCCCTAGGAGTCATTAGTCAGTCCAGGCCACAAGGCTCTGCAGCTCCCAGAACATGGGTTTGACAAATTGTGGGATGAACAGCGTGAACTGACAGATACTAAGGCCAGAAGTGCTCTCGGGCGCAGCAAGGTAAGCCCAGAGTAATGCTCTGCCTCCAGCAGATTTACAGTGCACATTTGTCATGGGGTAATTAACCACGGGAATGGTTTACGAAGAGCAGAGGTGGGGAGAGCAATTTCAAAATCCAGATTGTTCAGGGACCGAATTCAGGGAAGTCCTATGCCCTTGTGCATGCAGGACGGAGGTCAGACTGGAGGGTCATGATGGTCCTGCTGGCCTTGTAATCCCTGAATTTACAGTGGTGTATCTGTGTGACTCTCTGTATCTGAATAAACAGTCCAGAACTCCATGTTCACCAGTGTCATGTAATTATGAGATGTTCTGTGCAAGGAGCACCTTATGTGGCATTACTTTAAAAGTCTTGAGCTGCTGAAAATCAATATCTTGTTGGCTTGCATGTGCCACCATTGCATGTGAAGTTATATAATGGTGCTAGAACGTGTTGCAAGGTGGGACGCTCCCACTCAGAGCCTTTCAGGCCCAACAGTGGAGTGGGCAGACGGCATTGATGGCTCTCTCTCACCCATTCAGGAGTAGGTTCTGCTACCACGTTTGTTTACAGTGGAGCTTCACAGAGAGACTCAGAGCACATCCACCATGCCGTTCCGACTGACCACTGAGGACACCCCCCTCTCACGAACACCAACTGGTCCAGCAAGCTGTAATAGACTATAAAAGAAGGGGAGTGACATCATGATTTGTCTTCACTTCCCCGCAGCCCAACACCTGAAGAAATGTCTGAAAGACAAAAGACTTCTGTTCTGGACAGGGCGCAGAGGACCCAGGCTGCGAGGTAACATAGCCTGTGAATTGAAAAGCTGCAGGTCTGCTGGTCCCTCTCTCAGGGTGAGACATTTCTAGATTCCAATCCTGTTAGAATTTAGACTGTGTTCTTATTTTTATTTCTTGGGTAACTTCTGCTGATCTGTTAAGGTTACTGCTTAAAACCATTTAAAATCTATTTTTCTGTAGTCAGTAAACTTGTTTAATGTTTTATCTTAACCAGTGCAGTCTTGAAGTGTCCAGAAATCTTAGCTCACTAACAAAGGCAGGTGCATGTCTTTCTCCCATAGAGGGGGAAGCAGGCCTACTAACGAGCTTCTGCGGGACAAGGTGGCATTATCTCAGAGTGCGTTCCTGGGTAGTGAAGAGCTTGGGATCTCTGGGGGGGTCACTGGCTGTCCCGGGGTCCGAGGTGGGTGCATGTGACTCAGTTGGGTGTGTAGCGCCATCTGCTGTCGTGTTGGCTGATAACGGGTCTGGACATAGTCTGGAGAGGCTATCATCAACAGAAGCATAGGAGGACAACAGAGTCTTGTGGCACTTTTAAAGTAGACTAACACGGCTACCCCTTTGGAATTTGAGAAGCATAGGAGGTTAGCACAAGCCGCGGTACGGAGATTGAACAGTACCCCAGACAGCTGAATCAGGCTCATATCTATGACAAACTGAAATCAGGTTTGGGTCCTAGTGGGCAATGGAATCACAGCAACTAACAGCACGTGGGCAGGGGCGGGGATTGTAAAGTATGAAACCTGCCAGATCAACTATCTTTGGAGAGAAGGGGAGAAGGCCTAGATGACGGAATGAAAAGATTTATTAAAATTATGGATTAAAAGTCCCAGCCCCTTTTCAACTGACCCTGAGCTGCACTATCCCCTTTCCTCTGCCTTTGCACCCTAGCAGAGCTACGGGTCTGCCCTGTCCCCCCTTCAGCCCAGGGCCAGCCAGCCTATCTACAAGATGCATATAGTCACTGCTGCCCACACAGGTTCATTCCTCTCTTGGGGCCCATCAGCCCCATCATGCGCTCTCAGACCTAGTGGGTGAGATGTTCCTATGAGTGACACATGGTGACACACCAAGAGACATCTCTGACTAGCCACGGCGCCTGCAGCAAGGCACCCTCGATCCTTACAGTCAGAGGTGTACTCGTCTATGACACCCCCGGTGACATTAGGGGGCTAGTGCCCACATTGTAAAGGCAATCACTCAGCAGTTAGGAAAGGCCAGAATGAAAGTTCCCTGTGAAAGTTTAATTTGCCTTCCTTGTCCATATCTATTATGATACAATCTTTAATTACACAAAACGTTCTGTTTTCACACAGGCTCCTGCCACATCCGGTGCTCAGTTGGACAGTACCCCCTGGATGAGTAGCTGTTCAGTATTTTGTTTTATCCCCATTGTTCAGGGTGTGTTCTGCTTTTTGCTCAACCAGGCCTGGACCAAACCTGGCACCTGCAGATGATGGTATGTCAGGACTGCCCTGTGTCCAGCCAGTTCATTGCTAATGAGCCCTTCATCTGTCTCTTGAGTAGCGGAATGATGGGGTTGGGGCTGTGAAAGCTGGATTGATGATGTCTTCCTCATGGTCCAGACTTGCCAAGCTATCTGTTCAGTGGCCTCCTTCACTTGGGTCAGCTGGGTCCAGATCTTAGACCTGATGATGAGGGGCAGGGGGGGGGCTCTTCCCTCCCACACTCCATGCCATCTGGTGGGGCATGGATCCACTGCTCTATCTGGGCACTCACCTTTCTGCCACCAATCCCTCCTCACTGGAAAATTGGATCCATCTACAGGCAAGAGTGTCTGAGTGGCTGCTAAGGTGGATAGGGCTGCTCTGGTGCCTTTCCCTTTGTGAAGGGGGGGGCACTATTGGTCAATCAGCTGGTCCTACTTCCACTCTGGTACCAATCCAACATCCTTAGCCCACTCCAGGCAATCTGTTCTGCCTCCAGACGCTTGCACCACAGCTTGGTTTTGCATCTTGCTGCTGGGTGAGACTAGATGACCATGTGCTCCCTTCTCACCCTGTGGCTGAGTGATTCTCTGGCTGGCACCACCAGACTGGGAGACCTCCCGCTCTACTACACGCTCCCGGTAGTGCTTACATTCCACATGGAGCTGTCCACTCTGCATCACGTGGTCCAGGAGGTGAGTGCCTCTGTGCTTCCTGCTTCTCTCACTTTCCTTGAACAGGTCCTGTGGGAGGGCACTGTCACGAGGGGTGATACCAACAGCTCTCTAAAACTTTGGGTCCCTGCCATGCAAGCCTCCCCAGTCACCCTGACAGGCTGCTTTAGCCAGCCGCACGATATCCAGCTGCTCTGCCTCTGAACGCACCCAAAGAACACCTATATGTCCTCAAGCATCACATTAGCCACTTCCTCCTCTTTGTGTCCTGCCCTGACACCAATTCGTGAGATCTGCTGCCACTGAGGAGGGGCAGGAATACCGGTGAACTGCCTGAACACCACTCTGGTCCAACAGCCTAGCAAGGGCATGACACTGTCCAGATTCAGGGGACCATTTGTGATTGTTTTTCATACTAATATTTCACAATTGCATTAATCCATAGGAGCTATGCCATGTTTGGTATCAATAGAATGGTTGTAACTTGCTAGAAATGATTATATTGTCTATGTTTAGGTTTCATATCTGTATTAGAAGGTATGAATGTGATAGCTCTATTTGTATTCCAAATTGTGTGACTCTGAGAAACACCTCAGACTGCAGGTCTGCAATCATTGTCTCCTTAATGGCCCATTAACGGAGCCACAAGTACAATGGACTTGGGGAGAAACCCACCCAGAGAGTCACCAAGACTGACCATGTGACTCAACTCCATTTTGATTGGAAAAAAATCCTGGTAGCATGGGGAAAGCCAGAGGGGATAAAAGGCAACAGCCTCAACTCCATGTTTTCTTAAGTCTCCAGTCTCCAGCCAGCACCCATCTCTGGAACTATTCATCTGCGACTGGATAAAGGACTGAGGCCCACCCACGTGCTGGGTGTTTACCACACAAACTGATCGTGCCTGCAAACTGCTTATTCTGCTAAGAACTTATTTTACCTGGACTCCAAATCCTTTGAATGTATGTTTGTGAATCACTTTGACTCTTTAACATCTCTCATATTTTGTTTCTTTTCTTTTTATATTAAACCTTTAGTTGTACTTACTAAAGGATTGGCTATCAGTGTGGTATTTTGGGTAAGAATCAAACCAATATTGTTCTGTGTGCTGTGGCTGGCCCTTTGGGGTCAGGAGAACCTATCTCTGTAAGGGACCATGCGGCTAGGTGTGAACCAGAGGAGCTGGAGTGCAATAAAGGGGCTGTTTCTATTTTGGCAGTGTGGGGACCCAGAAGCCTGGCTGTGGCTGATCGGGAGACTGGTTTAAGTACCACCCTTCAGTGTTTGGGGAGTTTGGCTCCCACTTTTGCAGCTTGCCCTGATTTTTTAATGTTCAGGAGGTTGTCCCAGGAGGCCCCGGTCACAGACGGTGTTAATTGGCAGCTTGTCCGTAGGGCCTTGAGCATGGGTGTGAAACTGGTGTGGCTCATGAGTGCTCCAGAATCCTTGTCCTGTTAGAGACAAGGGGCAGATCTTGTGGCACAGCTGTGTGCCCTGAGGTTCTGGCTGCCCTTTTCCGCTGCAGCGAGGACAGTCAAAGGCCTCCCTCCTGCAAAGTTTACGTCTTGCTCTACACCCTCATAACATGAAACACATGCACAAGAACTTTGCAGGGCCATGATAGACCAGTGAGGCAGGAATTGTGCAAATTGTTCTCTCTTGCCACAGAGGGTAGGACAAGAGGCCATGGGTCCAAATCACAGCACAGTAGATTTAGATTAAATCTCAGGGAAAACTTCCTACATGCAAGAACAGTAGAACAATAGAACAAACCTGCCTTGGGAGGTCGTAGCAGCTCCTTTACTGCGGGTTTTCAGAAGAAGGCTGGATAGCCATCTGTCTTGGATGGTTTAGACACAGCTAATCCTGCTTCTTGGCAGGGGTTAGATTAGATGACCCTTATGGTCCCTTCTAGCCCTTTGATTCTATTAGTCTATGGTTACCCTCGCTCCACTTTTGGAAAGATGCCTGTACCTATGAGGACCAGAAACATTTATTTAAATAAACAAATAGTAAGCTGAGGTTCTGCTTGATGGTCCATCTCTAGAGTGACATTCAGCAGATCCAAGGTAGGGTGACCAGATGTCCCAATATTAAGGGGACTTCCCAATGGTCAGGGCTTTTCCTTTTATGGGTGCCTATAACTCCCACGTGACCTGATTTTTCACACTTGCTTCACCCTAATCCCAGGGCATTCATCATCGCCATCAGAAATAGACTGCTCCAGAACTAGAAAGACCACTAGGAAACAGTTTTGACTCCCACATGGCCCCAGACACAAATATTCTCAACACCTTGTTTCAAGTGGGACCCCAGAACAGCTTGGATTCCTGATGTGCTATGGCTCAGATGTATGAAGACATCACATCACTCCCACACAACTGAAATAAAAGCTGTCAGCAAAGGACCAGGACCAGGCAGTCCCTGTAGTACACATGCTCGGAGAAGTGTGGAGAGATGTGAATTGAAACAAAGCCAGTATGTATGCTGGGACGTGAAGCTAAGCAAAGCTCTCTGGTTGCGCGGCAGGCACACAAGCAGACAGGCATTTGGCTCTGAAATGGACAAGATTGCTTCTGAAGCAGGTGTTTGCAAACAAACCCACATTGATTTCTCAGATTCCCACAGTGAGGGTGACAAAACAAAACAGGGGAGACACAGCCAGTATCTGTCCCTGAAGAGAGACTTGACACCTGGGGCTGTATCTGCACTGGGAAAATACATCATGTTAGGAAACATCACTAATATGTCTAATTCACACTGATTAATGCTCAGTGCAGATAGTGAGTGGTCATGATCTCTCCAGAGTTAGCTCCCACCAGCTAGTATGCTTTTGAAATACAATTTTCCCTGTTTACATAAGATGCCAAGTCATGTTCAGCATGGCTATGTCTGCACTGGCAATTTAAGTCGACTTAAATTAAGCCATGTCCACACTAGGCTTTCTTTAAGTCGATTTAAGAAAATCCTTAAATCGACTTAATGAAAGCTTAAGTCGACTTAGTAACTACCAATCATTAGGTCGATTTAAACCTCCTTAAGTCGACCTAAGCCCAGTGTGGACGCATAAGTCCACTTTGTTAAGTCAACCTAAGGGCAGTAGGGTCGATTTAACAAAGTGGACTAAGTCGACGTAAAGCGTTGCCACTTTAAGTCGACTTAATAAGGTCGACTTTAAGTCAACCTAAAGTCGACCTTATTAAAGTCGACTTAACTTTTCTAGTGTAGTCATAGCCCATGTTATTAGAACTGGGCCTGTAAGGCAGGTGGGCTCTACTGGATCTGAAACAAACCGATCAGGACCCACCCACTGAAAGCAGCACCAGAACCTGTCATAACAACGATGTCTCTCCACATGCACTCCACACCTCTCCAGATCCCTGGAAAGAGATTTATGGTTTATTATTACAGCAATCTGTAACCCACTAACCCCCTTTTCTGGTCCTAGGTGCAGAGGTGTTAACAGGTCACTTCACTTTGAAAGGTCTTCACAGTGTGTGTTAACTACTGAGGCTAAACGACCCTTTCCACCCTTTATTTAGCGGTACCCAGGTGAGTATCTACCCCAGACCTGAAGAAGAGCTGTCTGTATGCTCAAAAGCTTGTCTCTTACACCTACAGAGGTTGCTTCAATAGGATATTATTTCCCACAGCTGGTCTGTCTTAGACCTCAAACTGCCACTAGATGGTAGTGTAACTAGTCTTACAGAATAGGAATGTCTCCAGGCAAAAGGAAATGTCTTCTCTGACGAAGTGGGATTTTCTCCCACGAAAGCTCATGCGATAAATAAATCTGTTAGTCTTTAAAAGTGCCACAGGACTCTGTTGTCTTTTTACAATAGACTAACACGGCTCCCCCTTTGGAATTTGACTCCAGGCAAAAGGTTACTCTCAAAAAAGGGAACCCCGGGCATTTTATTTGTGTGTTAAACTGCAGCGCAGTGCAATCAGTACTTGTATTGTCTCCTTCACTTCTGCCCACTTCCTCTGCCATCTGCCCACTCACTGGACACTTGGGACTTAAGCTAACGTCCAGATCCATGTCTGAAAACAATACCCCAACCATCTAGGAAAATACTTCCCTGCCTCCAAATCTCTCCTGCCCAAATTGAGAGTCAGTCCTGGGACAGGATCTGCTCTTCTATGTTGTAGTTCAAAGCCTGACCTACAGCACTAGAAACAG
This sequence comes from Pelusios castaneus, assembly GCA_007922175.1. Lineage (NCBI taxonomy): Eukaryota > Metazoa > Chordata > Testudines > Pelomedusidae > Pelusios > Pelusios castaneus. Next base: position 3,096,952 of record ML685852.1, on the reverse strand, counting down.
GAGTTTTATCTCATTGGAATGGGAAGCTGCCCAAATTCCCAACACTCACTTCCCAATGCATTTGAAGAATAGTCCCAATACATTTTAAAATATTCTTAAACCATTTTTTCAGTAATACAAGCAGTGCCTGCAGAGTTTGTGATGGTGGCTGTGTGCTGGCTGGGGTATTTCATCTGGGTGAGATAACCTACAATCGTGGATCTGCCACCAAGCAGGAATGGGAGCATCCTAAAACCGCTGTGCTCGCAGCCACCATAGTGATGACTTGGCATAACGAAAACAAACTTCAGTTAAGGCTAAAATCCTGGCCAATTCTTTCACCTGACACTGTTGTTTAATGACTCAAACACAATAGCATGAGCCAAGGCCAGAACATATAAATGTGTGTCCTCTCTCTAATGTTTAATAGCCCTTAGGAGCCAGGACGGAAAGCACAGAAGCATTTTTATTAAAAGCTGAGCAGTCAGCTCAGACTGAGACTGCCCATGTTTCTGAGGGGCATTGAGTTCACCTTGACTGTGCTTCAAAACCTATCATGACCTGAAAGGGAAAAAGAGATTTGTGCCTCGGAATAAGTCTGTGCGCTTGTGATTCCTTTCTAACAGCCAATGAAGGATAATTTTTTATTTCTTTGTTTTTAAGGGTTTTTTTTCCAGCTCATTTGTGACATTTACAATTTAGGTTTTAATTATTCAATAATGATTCCTGGCATTTCTAGAGCATATTAGACCCAAATATATCTGGAGTGTCCAGGTGTTATGTTCTCTATACATAAAGAACAACCAGCAGTCAAAAACTACTTTTGTTTTAGATTCAGGAAAAAAGAAAAATGGACAAACAGGAGTCCAGTCTGCAGACGAGAGCATAGTGTGTATGTCTCCTCAGTAATAGGCTGTTGCAATTCTGAGAACAAAATGGCTGATGTCAGCTCAGCAAGGCAGAACCTCTGATGTGCATAAAGAGCTTCGGGACACAGAAAATCAAAGTATAGCAGCTTCAAGCTATATACCCCAGAAATAATTTCTCTGTGTCATTTCTCTCACCACTGAAATGAGGAGGGAATGCAGATAGACAGTCAGAATGTAATTATTTGAGTTGGAATTTGGCTAGGATTGCAGAGTTCACATCCCAACTATTTCTTGCACAAAGTGCCCTGGCATTTATTATGATCACAGGTGCTTAAAATTATACCTTCAATTTTCTGTGCTTGCATCTCAACTAATCAGTTTCTCAAACCAGTAAGCAAAGAAGCTCGTGGCAGCAGGAGGCCCTGAATGGGCAGCTTTCACTCAGGGAAATGCTGATAATGTGTAATCCCTGAAAACTGGGGTTCCTGTGCGGAGCTTTGATGGACTATTCTCCACAGCTGGGAACAGGGCTGCTACAGATTCAGAAACATGTAAATAAGCATCACTGAAGCTACTGTGTTGGCTAAAATACTCAGCTAGATTTAAAAAATGAAAGCGTGCTACTGCTGTTGGCTAGAAGCCCTGACTCTGAAAATAATGTTTTGCATATAAATAAATGACAGTAAAAAGTGATCAATTTCCTAATTGTTCGTCATGGCAAAACTACAAAAAGGAGATGACCGCTGGTAGATGGAGAAATTAGAGATGGAAGAAATCCAAAAGTGCACATGGAATAGGTGTGAGGAGTAACTGTTCCCAGAGAGGCTGCTCAGGGCAGGAAGGCAGCCACAGCTGGCGACTCATGGCGACAGACTCCAGCTGGTGCACAGCACTGGGCAGTAACCATCTTGCCAAAGGAGAAGATGAGAGCTGAGCATGAAGGATAAAAACACAGGTTGAGGGTTGCAAAGCAGCCTAGGGGATTTATACACCTTACATTTCAAAGACAGATATATGGTTAAAATGCTGAAAGCACTTTGAAAAGCTGAACCAGGATTCTGGTTCTTGGGTCTCCAACTGGTTCATTCTATGTCTAGGTACATGGTAATCTAAATAATAACACCAAGACATAATGCTAGGCACAATATAAATATATCCATCTGTGCTGCACAGATTGGATGGCAACTCAGGGAACCTGGGCTGATTTCCTGCCTCAGCCATTGACTTCCTATATGCCCTTGGATAAGGCATAGGAGTAAAAGACTGTAGGACATACAAGGCCATGTACCCACAACTCCAGCTGAAATCACGGGGGCTGCAGGTTCTCACCACCTCTGAAAAGTCAGGCTCAGGGTTTGTCAAGTTGGGCATCAAAAATTAGAGCTTTTGAATTCGGTGGCTTGCCCAAACTCCAACCTCAGGGGAATGTTCTACTTAAAATCTTTGCACAGAGTTCCCAGGATCTTCCAGGGGGTGGGACAAATCCAGTGTTCTGATCTGGAAGATACCAACCACCATCAGATCTTACAGTTCATTGGCCCCTGGTTGTCTGTGCAAATGCATCACCAGTAGGGGAGTGTGCTGAGCAGTTTATACTATTGCATGCCAAGGCAGCTCGCACATACTGATATCATTAATGATTTCATTTATTTGTAATTTGCTGAATCCCATGCACTGATCTTATGGGCTGACATGTCAAGTTTCCTCAAAACTGAGCTAGAACTAGGTGTGTCTGGGGGTGGTTGTTTGTTTTCTTTAAATGATCTGTGATTTATTATTAATTATTATTGTTATAACAGGACAAGGCATCCAGAGAACTTAGCTCTTTCTTACTTTTTATGATGCCCAGGGAGGGAAACTGAGACATTAATCTAAATGCAAAACTGAGCTATAGTTCTGATCTATAGGAGATGATAGGTCTTAAGAGACTCTTCCAGATTCTTGACAAAAAACCAAAAATCAAACATAATGTGATGAGTTATACAGGGATTAAAAAAAATCCTCGGCCTCCTTTCACCAGTCTATGCAGATTAGACATAACCTGACTCTGAGTTCTGAAAGGGAGCATACAAAAGTTGAACTCTAAGACATGGCAATGGCAGGAAACAGAAAGCTGATTTCAGAGATACACAATTTAATATACAATAATCTCTGCATACAAATGTGCATTCATGAGAAAATGGGAGAGCGATGCACAAAGTGAGAGAAGACAGGAGGGCTCGCAGACAATACAGCTGTAGGTCTTGACATTTCTTTTTATCTTGTACAAGAGAATGAGATGGGAATCAGGTGGAGGGGCCCTTCACACCAGAAGATCTCTGTAATGTATTGCTCTGTGCTGCAGAGGGGGTAGCTTGCATTGAACTGGGTTAAAAGGAGGGAGGAGATTCGGCAGAGGACAGAATGCATGCCACACTGGGATCTGGTACTGCACAGCTGGATTTAGCCAGCACCCCTAGGGCAGTCAGAATTCTGCTGGGAACAAACAACCGGAGAAAAATACTTCTCCTCACTAGGAGAATAATGGAAACCTGACCCACCAAACACAAACTGGACAACAGGGGCTGATGGCAAATAAACCCCTAGCAATCTGATCTCCCTTGTTTATTCCTATCCCTCCACCAGAACACTGCTCTTTGAACATGAAACCCTTTGATTATGAGATGGAAGGGAAAGAGGTGGTTTTGAGGAGGTCTTTATAGAAGCAGCACCCCTTTAGACGACAGGCCCAAACAGAAACTTACACTCTTGGAGCCACGTCCCAATTTGACTTGGAGTTTCTGTCAGGCAGACGGAGACATCCTTAGACTTAAGAGGAGACAACTCATGCTGCAAACATGACCCCTATGGTGCATCACCAAGGGGAATGGATGCTTTCTGTGCCTCTCCCTCATTCTGGTTGTTCATCTGCATTGAAGGCCTGTCAAAAACCACGGGAGTCTCTTCTCTCTCTGATACAGCCAGACACATAATCCCTCCCCTCCCCTTCCCTGCCACAGCCTGGCACTCCTGCCAATGTAGGAATCACCTCCATGGTACAGAGGACACAGAGGGCTCTCAATGGCTGCTCAGCCTGTGCCTCCGCCCCACGCAGCTCTGAGCAACACGGGACCTGCAATCATGGGCAGATCTGAAAAGGGAAAAGGATGTCACAGCCCTTCTGGACTGGCGCTGAAAGGGGCTGGGTCCAACCTTTGCCCTCAGGCTCTGTCACACTCCTCTTGGGAAAGCAGGCGGCTTCTTACCCAAATACAGATTAGCATCTCTGACCTGGCTCCTCTGCAAGCTGCAGGCTCTGGGCCAGGGGAAGGAAGTGTGTTCGGCCCTGCTTAATTACTGAGCACAATCACCCTCTGTGGGAAGCCTGATCTTTGCAGCACTTAGTGGAGCTAGTATCCCAGGGGAACATGAGGCTGGGGAGACCTTTACTCATCTCTGTTTGAAACGAGGTCTCTTCATTTACTCTCTGCTCTGAATACAATCTGGCCTGGTACAGGATTTCCAGAGGGCCTGGATGGCAAGGGATGCCCCACGAACTCAGCAAGAAGGGACAGGAGCCAAGTCAATTGGTCTCCCCTAGGTTTCCTTGGCCCTGCTCTCCTCCGCCCTCTCTGAATAAGAGTCTTTCTGCCTTACTGGATCCCTTCCACCAGATCTGGTGCAGTGTGAGACCAGGAATCAAAATACGTACCAATGGCTGCCATGTGAGACACCTCAATTTTGCTGTGCGCCTACCAAGACTGGCAAATTGGACCAAAATGTAACTGTTAAACCTCTTTCGAAGAATGTTCTCTCACTGTGTGAATGAAATAAACCTAGTTAGCCATCAGAATTTTTTTGAAAAACTGGAAAAACAAATTCTGGGACATACCATTGTTAGATTAGAAGCTTGGATTCTGCTCCCAGCTCTGCCGGATGGGATGTTGTATAACTGCTCTAGTCCAGTGGTTCTCAACATTTTTTCCGTCACGACACACCTGACAGATATGTATCCCTGTGTGACACACTACAATCTGCTGGTGGCACTTGGGCTGGGAGCACTTGTGAGGCTGTGGCACTCTGGAGGATGCAGTACTCCGGGACCTGAGTGGGGGCAGAGTCAAGCCAGCACAGGCTGGCATCCTGGTGATCTGGCTCGATGAGGCCGGGTTTATTTTTGTGGGACAGGCAGTGCTCCCCATCCAGCCCAGGATCTCTGGGTTGCAGCTCCTATGTCTCTTTACTTATCTGGCCCTGACTGCTGTCTGCGTTGTGCAGCTGGAGTGGGCTTTGAGGGCAGCAGAGAGCGGTGGGAGGCAGAAGCCCCAAGCTGGCTCCAAGCTGAGCTGCCAATTTTCTGTGGCACATCTCCAGACTCTTTGTGACGCACTTTTGTGTCCCAACACAATGGTTGAGAACCATTGCTCTAGCCAATAGAATTGGGAGCTAATACTTGGTGGCCTTTCAGCGTGGGGCTGGGCTTCAGGACTTGGAGTGAAGTGTACAGAAATATTAACAAATTAAAAGAGGGGAGTGGCTGGCAGGGCAGGGTGTTTTCTGGGAGGGCTCCAGAGCCTTGCATCTTGATTCCCCTCTTTGGTCTGAAACAGCTAGTATGTGGTGACCTTTGCAGACACACAGTCTGAAACGGCTGGAGATGTGCACCCTGTAATGATAAGGTGTAGAAAAGAGTTTCTGTAGGTGCGTGGTGGGCTGAGTTACAGCTGAATTGTTTACTTTACTGCTGCCGAAATAGGCACCTTTTTAGTTATTCCTGAAAAATAAATAACTTCATAAATGGCAGTCAGTAGAGGTCAGGCTGGGCCACCTGCTCCCAGCTCAGTGCATCTTCCCTCAGGTTACAGGGGATTGGATCACTTGCTCTCCTGCCAGAGAATATTCCATGAGTTGGTAATGCAAGAGACTGGGCTGATTTACCCTGATTTACTCGCCCGCCTGCCTCTCACCATCCCAACAGGCTGTCAGCAGCACACTTGGGCTTGCCACCTGTCAGGCATCTCAGCGGCACTGGTTCCCCCATCATGCTGAGATCTTCTGAGCACTGGGGGAGCACTGCAGTGCCAGGTTAGGAGCAGCCAGCTCTCCTCCCTGCTCTGGGGAAGGGGAGGAAAGGGCGTGTTCTTTCTGCCTCTGACATCATCGCTAGGAAGAAGATTTGGGAGCCAGAAGTTAGCTGGCAATTAGTTTCATCTTCCTCATTGAGCCTATTCTCCTGGGTTGGTTAAGTCCCTTTGACAATCCTGACAGGCTTTTCTGGCATTGACTCACCTAAATAGTGTTGTGGCTTCTGCAAATTTGGCCCCTTGCTGCTTACTGTCCTTTTCCAGGTCACAAATATATCAGTAACATCCAGCTTGTGTTAACGATATACTAACAGTCTTGTGCCATTTATTCCTACTCCTTGGGTTCTGTCTCTCAGCCACTTTCAGATCCGTGACAATATTTTGCCTGTTGCATCCTGGCTACAGTCCCCTTAATAGCTTAGTGTGAGAGATTTTGTCAACAGGTTTTTTGAAAGTCCAAATAGATTTGGTTCTCCGTTCGCCCGTGGTTTCCTGATGTGTTCAAAGAATTCTAATAGATACGTTGACAAATTCTGACTAGAAATAAGGTAAAGTTATTAAACAAGGTGAGTAATTAATCACCAGAACAACTGACCTAGGAATGTGGGGGGTTCCATATGTGAAGACCTCAAGTTAAAGCCTGCGTGTCTTTCTAATAGATCTGCTTGTGACAGATGTGCCAAAGTATTCACCCCAGTACACTATTGTAATAACCCTTTATGTAGAGTTTGCCTTGTGAGGTATCATCTGAGAACCCATCGACTTTTGGTTAGTATTGTCCTGGTAAAATACATGTGGCAACATTGTATGTAGAGTTTTAAGATCCCACTGTATGGAGTTCCAAGTCTGGGGAGTGGCCAAACCCAGTCCCCAGTGACAAAGGGCAAGCTCCAGAGGGTTGCCGGGTTAGTCTGTGTACAGCAAAAAATGAGAGTCCTGCGGCTCCTTAAAGACTAACAAATTTCTTCAGGCATAAGCTTTCGTGGGCTCCAAACTGCTTCATCAGATGCATGAAATGGAAACAACAGTAGAGAGGTATATAGAGCAAGCTGACGCCACAGCCAACGGATGAACAGGGCCAATGCTAAGCGGCTACTCCTTGGCAGGAAAAGGAGTATGGGTGGCAAATCTCTCTCTTAGGAAAGAAGCAGCATGCGGGTCTCTTCTACACAGTCTGCCTGGTGCCTTGTTCCCAGCTGGAAATGCTTCTCAAAGGGAGGACAGGACTATGAAAACAAGAGGCAGATTCTTCAATGGACCCCACCCATCCTTACTTCTCTCTCTCTGTCTATCAATTCACTGCCCCAAAGGAAGAAAAGAAGCAGACATTACACAGAAGAAGGGGTCCTGGCCTCAGACTCTCAAGACCATGTGGTGAGAACTATTTGGTTTGAATGTTGCACAGTTCGTTAGTTGAGTTTTAAATTGAATGTTTTTGTAACCACTTCTGACTTTTGTGCCCCATTACTTGTACTCACTTAAAATCTACCTCCTTGTAGTTAATATCCTTGTTTCATTCTTTTAGCGAATCCAGGGTATTTGAACTGAAGTGTTTGGGAAACTCCATGTGGGGTCACATTACTAAACTGACAGTTCCTCATTGAGCTTGTACGGTCCAGGAGGGAGCTGTACATTACAAGATGCACATTTCTGGGGAAAGCCTGGGACTGGGTGTGTGCTGGGTTCACGCTCATTAGTGACACGTGACACCCACCTTTGGGGAGGCTGAGCAGGAAGGGCATGACCTTCCCTCCATGGCCCCCTCCTCCCCGAGGCATCTCCCTTTCTGCTGCTCTCAGGAGAGAGGGCAAGGTGGGGAAGGGGCCGAATGAGATCAGGGCCTGCCTGGACCCCCCATGCTAGCCAGGCTTCACATCAACCCACAGAGGGTGGTTGCCCGTGTCGACCCCAGGCCGCATTCCCTGCATTGCTGAGAGGCTGTAGCTGTGGCGCTGTGTCCGTCCAAGGCTGACTGACTCCTCTCGTGGTGGCATGTGGAGGCCAGGGCTGGAGCGTGGGTGGGGCAGAGAGGTCAAGGAGCTCCTGGCAGCAGTTGGCTGGGGAGGCTTAGCCCGCCACCCATGCTGGGTAATTCAGGCTGGTACAAAGCTGGTTGTGACGGACAGGCTGCAAGTGCTCACAGACATAGCTGGGAGTGACTTCACACTTGAGGCTGTTTGTGAGCAGTCCAGGGGTGAAGGCAAAGCAGAGCAATGTGAAGGACACCCCAGTTTAGAAGGCAGGGGAGACCCAGTCCCTCCCTAGCAGAGTGTACCCTGGGATTGTCACACTGCTTTAGCTCAAACACAAGTTGTGGGCTTGGTGCAGGAATTTATTGGGTGAACTTCTCTGGCCTGTGTGACACAGGCAATCAGGTTGCAGGATTGCAATGGTCCCACCCAATCCAAACAGCTAGGGAGCTGCAATTTTTCTTTGTGGAAGCCAGGCTGTTTAGACCCTGTCATATCATGGCCTTCTAGAGGTTTTATATTTCTATTTTTAATTGTTCTCCAGTCTTCCAGGTACAGAATTAAGTCTCAGAGGTCTGTAATTCTCCAGATCCCCACAGAGCCTTTTCTAAAAACAGACAGAACATTTGCTGCTTTCCAGCCCTACCCACTGGAGTAGGGTAATAGCAGATTTTCCTGCAAACCAATAACTTGGTTAGCATCCCAGCCATTTCTTTCATAAGACATTTTGATCCATCCCAGCTGAGCCAGGTTACTTGCAGTTAATTCAGTTTGCCCAGAGTCTTTTCTTTTAACTCCTCAGGACCCAGCTCTAACTCCACTATGGTTGTGGTGAAAACTAGAAGGCAGCGCAGCTGATTCAGTACTGATGCAGAGGAAGAGTGGCACCTGTTTACACTCCAATGCCACTTCTTGGAGAACCACAGGTTTGCAATAGGTATCTCTTGCCCATGTCATCACTCAGCCTAAACTTGTTCAGCAAGCAAGAGCAAATAGGATGGCGGGAGAAGGACCTGCATCCAGATCCTGTTGGTGAATATCACTCCCAAGAAAGCAGTACATTCTATCCCCAAATCTTCTATGTGCAGATGTTTAGTGAGTTATAGTGACAGCTGCTTTCATCCTACTCTCTCTCCATGCCTGTTTACATTTACCTTGGACACGGACAGAATACTTTCACCCCACTTCCTTAGTGAAGGCAAGAGGCACACCTGATTTTGTTACGGAGTCTCTGAGAAGATAAATCTGCATGCTTCGCTTATAGACACAGCCTTAGGTCTAGCTGTCCAGTGAGCCATGTGCCATTTCCCCATCTGTTATAGAAGCGTGATCACTGGCAGTGGTCGCCCAGGGCACCAGGCTTTCAGGGGCAATGGAAGTGAATGTTTTTCTCTATTTAAAAAAATATTAACATATCTCTTATAAATGAAAATATTGCTCTCTGACGGGGGCTCAAAACTCGTAGTTTGCCTAGGGCACCAAAAACCCTTGGGCTGGCCCTGCCTGGCAGGCTGGTTTGCTTTGCTATCCTCCCACAGGCGAGGCAGAGGCCTGCGAGCTGGGCAGCATGTGCCATACACTGCAGGGAGAGAAATGCTGGCCATGGGAGCACTCCTGTAGTGCAAGGGGAAGGTGTGCTTTGGAGGGGTAAGGTGCCACTGCCAGTAACCATCACGTGCTGGAAATATCTAGTGCCCGCAGTCCTTAGCCAGGCACCCAGCAAGACTGTCAAGAGGTGCAAAATGGAAAAATCATTCCATGAGTTGCCCCGATGCCAGAGACCTTGAGCAGCTGGGGAGAGCCTGGAGACCAGCAGTCGTAACAATGGGGGACTGGCAGACTGGACTGAGTCTGCCTGCTCCCCAATCATAATGCTCCTTCCCTTTCGCCTGTGGGACCCAGCATCACCAGCCTGGGCAATACGAGTGGAAGAGATCCAGGGGAAGAGGGAGGGCGCAACCTTTATGAAGAGGTAAGACAGGGCTGAGGCCCAGAGAAGGACGGATGCTACCTCTGGACACAGGGCAGCAGTGTCTGGGCCAGGGATCTGCAAGGGGTCTGCCCATGTGGTTATTTGTTCCCACTGGGTTTGAGACCACATGAACAAATGACACCAGGCAAATACCTGACTCCATGCCACTCATTCTTCTGCTCCACATGCGGCATTGGGACCCTGAGATGTGCTACCCTGGGGAGGAGGCAGAGACAAGAGAACGTGCCTGGGTGAGAAAGAGAGAAGAGGTTCGGGCAGAAACGGGTGTGGGGAGGAGGGAGCGTCAGAGGGAAAAGGGTGGAAAGGAGAAGAGTGAAGGAGAAATGCAGTCGGTTAGCTAGGGGAGCCAGGCTTGGGAAGAGAAGCAAAATGGCAGGCTTCCAGAGAAGGGCTGCTTCGCTCAGCACCTCAGTCTGTGCTCTCATGGTCTCTAAGCTGTTTGCAGTAACCAAATGAAGCTGCAGATAACGTCAGCCTCTGCTAGAGAAAGGCTCTCACCCCCTCCCTGGCGCAAACTCCTCATCCCCTAGGATTCGGCATGAACAATCCTCACTGTTGTGACTTGCAGGTCAGCCATGGCAGGTGGCACCCCAGTGTGGATGAGACACCAGGAACACCAGTGTTTTAACCACCCCATGGTGCACCTGCTCTGAGCAGAGCTAAAGAGTACAGGGTACAACTGTCAGCAGCTGCAAGACTCTCGTCTGCCTTGACGATCATGTCCAGCTCTGCTGAACTGGGAGGGCAATGGGGGAAATGTTAGGAAGAAACTTCCGCCTCTGTTTCCCTGTTGAGAGCTGCAGGACAGGGTGGGTAGCTGGGCTAAGGGGGTGGGGAAGCGACAACAGTGCACGCAGAGCCCTCTCACTAGCTCATTTTCTCGCCTGGAGTCAGAGAAAGGGGGAGCAATCGTGGGGCTGGATTTCTACATATGTGTAGAAAACAGCAGAGAGGGACCAAGGAAAAGCAAATGTGGTCATCGTACCTTCTTCTGCTCACCTGAGTAACATAATGGAGCAGATCCTAAGGGCCAGGTTCTGATCCTCACACTCAGACTGATCAGTGGTTTTAGATACCATGAGTAGCGTAATAGTAGTAATAGTAATCCATAGTAGTAGTAGTAATAGTAATAGTAGTAGTAATCCATGAGTAGCAGTACCAGAATTACCCCTAAATGCCAAGAGCGTAGCTGAAGAAGTTCTAAGAGTTGCTGCCTTTACGAAGACTAAATCTTGCCAGCCACATCGTTGGTTCTTTTTGATAGAGTTTTACAAATGAAGGGGTGCAAAATGGGTGCTGTACGCATGGACCCTGTTTCATGAAATCTCACTTGGAAGATGAATATGGATTGGCATCTGTACGAACGTGTGTAATGTGGAAGGGACTATCCACAAGGTGTAACGTGGTGTGCCAGCACAGAGACCTAGAAGGCTGTGGAACGACCCCCCGAGGGCCGGGATGGAAGCCCCATTGCTTGGGATATTTTAAACTAGCTTTAAAATGTATCACCAGCCGTGAGGCTTGAAATCCTGCCTGGGCTGCAGCAGGAGCTCAGTGATCGACCGGTGTCTCCTGCTGGAAAGTCTCTGATTGTAGAGCATGAGATTGGCTCCGAGACCTGCTGGGGTTCATCCCTAGCGCGCATCCTTGTTGCTAGGCACAGATGTTGCCAAGGGGAGAGAGAAGTGGACCGTAGCCATGGTAACCTGCTATCCATAGTAACACAGCCCTGTGATGGTGTGAAACAATGTAGGAACTGGGTAAGAGAGGTTCAGCTCAGCTGTGTTGTGTTTTAAGGAGTTATTTCAAGGCACAGAGCGTTGTGTCTCAGCAATCCTTGGTGCCATGGTTTCCTTCCTGTTCCTCTTTATGTCAAGGATTGTGGCCGGGCATTCTTGCCTTCAGCCCCCTCCAGGGTCAGGCCAGGGCACAACAGGTGCACCCAGCCTTGGTGTCCCTTTTCTCCCCCACCCATGCAAGGGACGAATACATAACTTACCTCTGGACATCATTTATTCACACACACCTGTGCAGTAGCTCCCCAGAGGCTTGTGGTAAAAGTAGAACTGTTCTCCAGTTCCCACGGTAACACCGAAAAGAAGAGCAGTTTTCCCGTCCAGGACATCACCAGCAAGTCACTCACCCCCGCGTCACCAGGAGCAGCGAGTCCTCGTTCCTGCGGCCCCCCTGACTCGTCCGTGTGCAGCCCTTCAAACGGGCCTCCGCTCCAAGGATTCCCCATCCTGCAATGTTCTGCTCCCCAGGCCGCCCTGCCGGCGATTCCTAGCCCTGCTCAGGGGATCGACCTTCTTGCTTCTGGGCTCAGCTTCCCCGGACCAAGCTGGATCTTTTACTTTTGCTAGGCCCCTCCTCCGCTCACTGCGGTCCCAGCTCGGTCAGTGCTCAGCACCACGCCTGTTCCAGCACTCTTCCACGCTCAGCTGTCCCAAATAGGCTTCACTCAGTCTTGCCTTCATGGTGCTGCCTGACGTTATCTAACTGACCCCCCGCCCTGCCATGGAAGATGTGCGCTGGTCAACCCTGAGCACCAAACCCAATCAGCCAAATTACCCAGAATTCATTGCTATCCCTTCCCTCCAGCATGTGGATTGGCGCTGGAAGCCATTGAGCTGACGGTAGCTCTCAGATAACTGGATTTTCCCGGTATTATCCCCCATTTCCCAGCTGGGGAAGTGGAGGCAGAGAGTTGCCGTGTCAGCAGTCCCCTGACTGCCTGTCCTGCCCTCAAACCACTCCACACATTGCCCCACTTCATCTGCCGCAGCTGGTTCTCGCCGCTCGTCCCGCAGCCTGGGCCAGAAGAGCCGTTCCCCACCCAGCTCAGGGACAGCATTTGTCTGTCACCTCCTTCCCCCCGCAGAATGCTGCTAGCTGAAGGACAGGTCTGATCTGGACGAGGACTCTCCCCACACAGGTGGCTGTCAGGGCCACTCCCATCCCTGCAGGCTGGCTGTGCAGAGCGGTCAGCATGGTACCACTCCGGCCAGGGCTGCTGCAATGCCTTGGCCCGTCTCTGCGGTGCACACAAATCCACATACAAGCCCCTGCCTTTCCAGGCTTGTAGCCCAGCCGAGAGCTAGCTGGCAATCGATCCCAGGACAGCCTCACGTCCCAAGGGCCCAGAAACAAATGCGCTCACCTGGAGAGACACAAAAGCAGCTGGGTTGCTATGGCAACAGTGGGGCCATTCCAGACAGGCTGAGGCTGTGCTGAACATCTCTGCACACCGCTGTCGCGCCTCAGAGAGACATTAATGCCGTCCTCGGGCACCGCGTCCGCAACGCACTGGCTCCAGCTTCCTCTGGCTGTCTCAGGGCGTTGAGGTGGAAACAAAGGCCTTGGTCTTGCAGTTCAGCTCCGGAGCCTCTCACCTGGCAAGAGAGCTGCAGCTGGATTATAGAGCAGGCAGACTAAGCTGGCAGGGCAGAGTGAATGCTGCAGAAACAAAAGGGAGCATGGAGATTGCCAGATAGAGCAAAGCAGCAGCTTATCTTGCATGGCACCCTGCCTCTGGCAGCGGACACTTCCTCTGGCTGCAGAAGATGGGTGCATTCATCACAGAGTATCAGAAGCCAGTGAGGGGAACGACCTGTGGCAGGGTGTCAGAGCAAACTGTCTTTTCAACGTGCACCTGTTTTGCACACACACTTCAGCATGTGCATGTGAGTGTGGGCCTGGGTGGACAGATCCCTGGCTACCCCTGTGCACAACCCTAAATGTACGTGTGCACTTGAGATAGCATGTGTGCTCGGTAGGTGTGCAGATTTGATCTGGAAATCAGGCTCATTCAATCACGTGCCCAGGACCATGTGTGCATTAGAGGAAGATAAATAGGATTTGTGGTGGGGACTGGGAATGGGACATGGAGCTTTTCCCCACTCAAATCCAGCCTAGGTCAGTCATGACTGAAAATTGTTTGTTACACGCAGCTGTCTGGGGAAATGAGCTTGTGGCCTGGCCTCACTCTATTTCCACATCCCCCTCCCAACTAGCCCCTCTTTGGCCTATCCAGCTCCTGCCTTTTCTGTGCCTACTCTGAGGAGGAGCACTGGATTTGCATTTCCTAGGGCCCTCCACTTGGCATGAAATGAGCTTAAAAATGTAAATACAGATTGTGGCCAGTGTGAGCTGAAACCACAGCCGTTGAGAGCCTCTGCTCAGAGCAGAGATAATCTTTGCTAATCGAAACCTGCCTCACGCCGTCCTGCAGGATCCCAGGGAATCAATTGGGGGATGTCTTCACAAGGAACAAAACAGATAAAGGATAATTAATGTCTGCATGCCAAAACACTAATCTGGTTTGTGCGTGAGGGTCTGGAGGGTTTTAAATCACCATCATTGGAAATCCTGTAAGTGCTAAATATCAAAGCAGCACAGAGGGGCATCTGGTGCAACTCCTTGGGTGGAAAAAGATTGTGAAATTCTATTAACAATGTCCTCAGGCCATGGCAATCCATCAGCATCCCCCCTCATAAAGAATTGATTTCCTGAAAGTTACTGTACATGATGGACTGGCTGCTGAAAAGCCGCCAACGGCCTCCCCCTGGGGAGCAGCTCTTGCGTTTGCCAACTGGTGGCTAAATGCTAGGCTGGACTAAGCATAGCAGGGTCTAGCAGCTGGACTGGTGCGGCTTGCAGCCAGCCTGGCCTGAGACAGCCTCTCATCACAGCCTTCTCTCTTTGTGTGCTGGGACCTGAAAGCTAACCCCTCCACCTCCCATACTCTGTGACTGCTGGGCTGAACTGCGGCCCAAAGAAAACCAGGGGCTGGGCATCCGCACACTCACTTCCCCGCACTTGCTACTAGGAAGTGTAAATCCCAGGAAGGTGTTTGCAGGGCCTGGGCCGGGGACGCGCCTCGCTCTAGGGCAGAGGAGGCTGATGAGCTGCAATGGGCTCAGCCAGCACTAACAAGGCGCACCTGGAAGGCTTGCAGGGAGGGAGCTCAGAAGGGAAACGCCTGTCACAGGGAGAGGTGCTGTGCCCTAGTCCAGGAGTTCTCACTGCTTTCTAGTGCCCAACACAGAAGCCCTCTCCGCTGAAAGAAAGAGCCACTGCTGGCATTTGCAGCAGCAGCACAGACGGCCCTCATGCCGCCTTAAGAAGCTGCTGCTGACAGCACTTTTGGCAGCACTCCAGCTGAGGACAGCCCCTGTTGCCAAAAAAAGCCCCCGCCACCAGCAGTTTCAGCAGCACACCCTGCCGTCACGACGCAGCTGGCCACCGGGAGAAACTCCGCGTCACTAGAAGACCTGCCAGGAGAGGAGGGCTCCTTTCGGCAGCAGGGTTGCAGAACATGCTCAGCCATGTGCCGTGACATGCTCTGTGCGGCGATATCGCCGCTGAGAACTGCTGCCTTAGACAGCTGGCCGCAGAGACAGCGCGTCAGAGGAGTGCAGACCCTGCCGCCCCAGACTGCAAAGCAAAGGACTAGGGAGGCCCTGACCCTGGCTCAGGACACCAGAGACTGCAGATAAGCTGAGTCCCAAAGGGTGACCCAAGGCTTGCCTCAGAGCCTGACCACCCTGGCTTGGGTTCTCCTGGGGCAGGAGTGGGTTTGTTGGGTCTGGAGGGCAGGGACCCTCAACAGCCCAAATTGTGGCCTGGTGGGGATTCGGGTGGGCTTCCCTTCCCAGAGTATCTGAACCCCCAGTGTCTCGCTCCCCACAGCAGGGCACGGCTCTCACTCCACAGGTGGGAGCAGATGCTCAGACAGGTATGGGACTTGGCCTCTGCTGCACTGGAAGCCTCTAGTGACTGATTCTTTTACATAGCAAGCAGGGCTGGATTGTGCTCCTGGGGTCCCCAGGCTGCCCCTTCTTGTGGGCCCCCCACCATGACAGCGCCCAGCCAGGTGAGCATGGCATTTGGTGCTGGGGTGGCAGGGTCTGGCAGGGCCCACAGACCGGCCAGCCATGGCTCTGGGGTGGGACGGCACTCAACACTGGGGGCGGAGGCCCAGCTGGCGCTGGGGTGGGGTCGGGGGCGGTCTGGAGTCCGCACACCGGCCAGCAGTGGGGCCGGCGCTCAGCACCGAGGGGACTGAGGTGGTCCAGAGGCAGGGCGGGACAGCTGGCGTGCTGTGTGGCCTCTGCCGGTGATGCCCATGGCCAGGAACGCTGTCAGGCTGCCGTGCCGAGGCCCCTGGGGGCCTGGCAGAGGGGACCAACCAGGTCAGCCTGAGCCACGGGAGCCCTGGCATGGAGACCCAACAGCGTTCCTGGTTCTGGAACACCACCGCCAGAGGCTGCACAGCACGCCAGCCACCCCGCTCCTGCTCCAAGAGAGCAGCTGCCATGCGCTGGCCTGCCCCACCCCCTGGGGCAGACCAGACAGCCTGGGGGCAGGGCAGAAGCTCTGCAGACTACAGCCTCTGGCCCCAGGATCCTGGCCCCCCCTTCAGCGCCAGCCAGGCCCTTCCCAGGCCCCCAAGACCCCAGCCAGCTGTGCCTGCCTGAGTGGGGCCAGATCTTTGTGGGATGGCAGAGGCCCCCTTTATCCTGGACCCTGCATTGATTCAGCCCTGATGCCAAGCTAGCATTTTAACAACTAGCCTATCTAACTGCAAGCCAGGCCAGGCCACGCCATCAGCATATGCTACAGGAGCCCCTGTCTCTCCACCCGTGTCTCAGACTGCAGGGTGAGCTCCTGTCCTCAGCACTGAATCCACTTCTGCATTATTTGCTCTCCCAGGGTCATTTCAGTGACAGTAGATTTACGGGCCTGTGCCTGCTGATGTTTTTATCTACCCACCCGGATTTGCAGGGAGGAACTTGGGGCTGATCTACCCTGGGAAAAGTTGAATTCTCTTAACTGCACTGCTCAGAGCTGTGAAAAATTCATGTCCCTGAGTGTCCTAATTAAATTGACCTAAGCCCTGGTGTAGTCACCACTGGGTCAATGGAAAAAAAATGCATCAGTATAGTGCCATGCCTCCGGGGTGTAAATCCACGCCCTCCCCAAGATATGTGGTTGAGCCAGCCTCCCCCGGTGTGGACAGTGCTAGGTCGATGGAAGAATTCTGTCGCAACGGGAGAACCTCCTCTTGGTTTAGGAAGCATGACGGCAGCGAAACTGCAGCTGTACTGTACTGCAGCTGTACTGTCAGACCTTCCCAAAGTCAGGCGAGTGATAATGAAGCAATCAACAGCTCAGGGCTGTGTGAAACAATCCCCGTGCGGTTGGGGGTTTTGGTTTGATATCCCTTAGTTGGTACAATCTCACAAAACACATGGAGCAAAAGGTGGCTGTTCCCACCGAAAACAGGCCTGTTTCTTAGTGGAAAGACTATAAACCATGAAGTATTGATCCCACCCTCCGTACAAAATGAATCCTAGGGTACACAGTCCTCTGTCATCTCTAAGTATTACCTGAACACGAGGGCGCCCCACCTTTACCCAAATCCATAACCCTGTTAAGGCACTCCCCACCCTTTCCCAATCTGTAGGACTCCGGGGAAAAGGCATCTACCCTTACCCAAGTCACAGTTTAGGGCATTAGGGTCACCCATTCCCAGACTGTAGGGCTCCCAGGGTAACCAGGTTAATTGAAGTACCCACCCTTTCCCAATCCGTAGGGCTCCGGGTGTAATTCTCTGCAGGTTTGCAGGATCTTTTACCAGGAAGGAGCCTTACACAGGAATGTCCTTAATTCTTATTTATTACCACTTACCAAAACAGAATACACACGCAAAGCATATGGCGCTCACCACTCTCAATACGGCAAACAATCTTCTCCTGTTGACCAGTCAGGATTAGGTTACCTGGGGACTCCAGCTTTTGCCCAGTTTGGTTGGCAGGGTGCTGAGGTCTGGCAGCTCTGGTCTTGGGGTGGTGTCCAGGAGTTAGGTTCCAAAGAATTTCCTTTTGGACCTCCGTTTATATAGTTAAAACTTGGGTCCTGCTTAGCTGTACTTTAACCAATCATTTTACAAAAATACTACAAAACACCAAAACACATTACAAAACAGTCCTTTAACCAATCATATCCCACCACCTTATTTGATTTAGATCAGGCACTTAGTTATGCAACAGACAGAAACAATTAAAGAATGAGAAAGAAATCATATAGATACACAATAGGAAAGTGGGGACCAGAAAGACAAAACAGTAAGTGACGATTTTATAGCCACAACTGTTGATAAGCCAGGCCTTTCCAGACAGAACGTTGTCAAGCAAAGTTTTCTTTAAGCATCTAAAAACGTGTTTCTTTATTTGGTGGTGGTGAGAACCAGTGGGACAGCATCACCTTCCCAACAGCCTGAGATTACATTGCTTGAAGTCGTTTCAGGAATGTAAGGACGTGACTTCATGTTTCATAGCTCACAGCTGCTGTCTCACATGGCTGTTACTGCTTTGCCCAAGAACAAGGCCTCAGGCCTTACACAAGTGCGTGGGCCTCTCAGCCAGCAGCACCCTGTAACTTGGCACATGCCAGCACGCAGTGCCCTACATATCACAGGAGCAGCTCCACTTGGTGGAGCGAAGCTGGGGACCTCCAGCAGGCTATGTGCATGACCCAGGGGAAATAGCGCACCGTCCACCCCCAAAGGTTGGCTGCCATTCCCCGCTGCTGGCTTGCTGAGAACTTCAGGGCTGCTCTTTGCTGCAGGAACACAAGAGGATGGCCTGTGCTTATACCGTACATGAAATGCAATGCTGTGCAAATCGTATTTTGGGTTACAGATGCGAAGGGACCCCTGTGCACAGGCCATCCTCTTCTCACAGAAAAGGGCTCAGCGTTTCCTCCTCCACTGGTCCCTGAGGAGGGCTCTCCACAGGTGGACAGTGGGCAAGCCAGAGACAGGGCCAAGAAGAGGACAGGCACATCATCCCCCATCCCTCACCCCCCAGCACACAGGGCACATGTGGAATCAGAGGCTGCATTCACAGCCCCTCTGTTCATGGAGCCACCCTACCGGTGTGAGTTGAGAGCAGGAGACAGCTGGGGAACCCTGGGAAGGGCAGAGACCAGAGTGGCATGGAGGTACATGGCTTGATGTCCCTGGGGGATCCCTAAAATCCACACATAGGTCAGGGGAACCCCAGGTTTGTGGCCTGGAGCCCTGGGTAGCTTCACACACCCAAAGGAAGGATACAGAGAGATCTGGGTTGGGACCCTCCATCGGGGAGTTCTTTGGACAGGAAATAGGGCCCTACCCTGCTACCCAGAACTGTTATAGCTCCAACCTGCCAGTAGACAGCAACATTGCTCACCACGGCTCCCCAGCTTGGGTAGGTCCAGGCTGCTGTTACCCAGCTGTTTGTAGGATGCCCATGTGTGTGGGATGCCCACCTGCCCACTCCTTGCAAAAGGTACTGCAGAACTTGAGGAGGTTCAAGAAGAAGAATGAGAATGAGCGAGGGCCTGGAAAACTCTCCTGGGAAGGGACTGAAGAAACTGAGGCTGTTCATATGGTCAGGTTACTGCTGGGGCCCAGGTAGCAGGGGCCTGGCTGTGGCAGAGACGACACTGCCGGGGAACTGCCCCTGCCTTTGTGCCGAACATGGCCCGGCCCTGCTCTCAGGCCAGAGCGTGGTTGCAGGGCAGGAACACAAGGTGTGGGGAAGCGGTAGGACCTGCTCAGGGCAGGACCCTTTTCAGAGTTCATGGGGAGGTGGGTGGAGCCGTGTTGGAGAGGGTATAAAAGGCAGCGGCCGTGCCCCAGAGCAGTACTTGTGCGATCAGCACCCAGGGCCAAGCCATTAAAGCCCTGGAGCTGCCCCCAAAGTCACAAGCCTGGCACTAAATGACGAGAGTTCTAAGAAATAAGTAAGGCTAGGGATCGGTGTGTTGCCTTCTGGTTTCTGAGCCCGTAAAGGGGCTTGGGTCATGACTTCCGGCTTTTCTGCACAAGCATGAGGGCTAGAAACAGACGTGGCTAGAGAAGGCAGGCTGAGAGTCTTCATTCGTGCCCTGGCGGCTGAAACCGGAGCACTGCGAGAAATGCCAATTAACACCGGACGTGTGATAAAATCGTGAGTTTGCAACGCTGCCATGTGCAGGCGTCACAGCTGGTGGGAAACAGGCTGTGCCCCTCTGACACTCACCAGGCTGCTGCTGCCGGTGCGAAGTGTTCTGAGATCTGCTGATGCAAAGAGCTAGCGCAGAGCCAGGCGTTATTACTGACCCACCAGGAGGGAGGGCAACCATCTGCCATGGGAGAGGGGGCTCGATAGTGTGGGCCAGCAGGAATCACACAGAGCACTGGGCATGGAGGTTAGCCTTGCCATGAGATGGCAGCTGGGCTCAACCCCTGCTCTGTGGCGGCACCGGGATCCACAGTAGGTAACAGAAGGGAAGAGCCAGTTCTGCAAACCCCTTGGATGGCCAGCAGCAAAGACGCTTTTCCGCCTGTGCGCAATGTTCAGTGCCAGCAGTGTGGTGCCTGCCGCTGGGCACGGGGAAGATACGTGCGTCTCACCTTTCACTGAAGAAGCAAAATGCTGGGGAGTGAAATGGGAGCAGGGACCCGTGCTGCACTCTCAGCTTGGGATCGTCCAGTGAACTCACCAGCCGTGGGGCTGCCCTCTTGCTCTGCTCTTTATGGAGATTTTCCTGGATTCCCAAGTGACTTCTGTTCCTTTCAGGACATGCCTGTTGCGGTGGAGCCCCTGCCCTGTATTCTGTGCCAGTCTTCCCTGGATGGCAGGGCTGCAGGGGAAGAATGTGGGGAGTTGAAACTGCCAGAGGCGCCTTCAGCCTCAGAGCTGCCAGCCTTGGACAGGGACAGTTTTCTAAAGAAAATGGGGGCCCAGTTTCCTTCCCTCCAGCCCAGAGCCCATGTACATCCCCATTTTTTCCCATGCAGGTCCAGCTGCCACAGCTCAGCGGCCCCTTCCGTTGCCCACTGCTGGCTGCCTCTCTCAGCAGCAGCCAGCTCTGGCAAGGAGTGCCTGAGAGGTGCATGCTTGCCTTATCCAGGCACAAAGGGCCTGTCTGAAGCTATTACATCATTTGCCTTCGAGCTTCACCGCCTACCGCAGAGCCACTGGTGACAGCAGGACCTGCAGTAATGAAGCGGGAAGGGAGTGATGATGCTCAGGATTGATCCCAGCTCCAGTTCTGCTCAGGGACTTATTAGCAACTTTGCAGCATTCTCAGATGGCGAGCAGAGGCTGGGGGGAGAGCAGCAGGGTGCAGACGGGCCGTGGTGAGCAGCAACAGGGCAGAAATTAATCCAGGGAAGTCAAGGGAGGCAAATCCTATGCCCCAGTGAGAAGGGATTATTGCAAAAAATGATGGAAGGGGAACAGCTGGGTTGCAGGACCAGAGGGATCAGAGGAAAATGGGACTTAGGTCAATGAGGCAAGAGGCCAGAGAGTTGTGTTCTCTCGGGCAGCCCAGCCTGATGGTGCCACAAGAGGAAAGGGACTGCTCAGAAACAGCTGGCGGGACACTTGTTCCCATGTCCTTTCCCTGCAGCACAAACGCAAAAGGCCCTGACTGCCTCAGGCCCTCCCTTGTGCGGCTGCCTGGGCGTCAGGAGGCATCACTGCACTGCGTTCCAGCAGAGCGGTGTGGTCCTCCAGAGCCACACCAGAGCAGCAACTGCAGCTCAGCACCTCTGGTTCAGCCCAGGTCCTGCTGCGGTGTTGTACTGGCCACTTCTGAGGGAGGAAGGACCGATAGAGTGGAGATTTCTACTAAGGCTGTAGGGTCCCAATAACGCCACAAAGCAATTGGATCGCAAGGAAGCCAGCTCTGTCATCTCCACAGTGCACGTGGGGAAACCGAGGCACAGGGAGGGAAAGGAAGGTTGCTCACCTTGGTGTAGTAACTGGAGTTCTCCGAGTAGTGTCCCCGTGGGTGCTCCACTGTTGGTGCGTGCGCGTGCGCCGCACCACGGATCGGAGACGTGTCTAGCTGTACTCGCCAGGGTCGCGCGACCGGAGGGGACTGTCTCGCGGACAGTTTTGGTGCTCTTCAATGGTCGCACGACCCGGCCTCCCTCAGTTCCCTCTCTAACCGTGAGCGAGAGTAAGTTGCCCTAAGAAGAGAGGGGAGGAGGGAGGGTAGTGGAGCACCCACGGGGACACACATCTCGGAGAACTCCAGTTATTACACCAAGGTGAGCAACCTTCCTTTCTCCTCCGAGCAGTGTCCCCGTGGGTGCTCCACTGTTGGTGACTCTCCAAGCTGTGCCCTAATTGGTCGGAGGGGCTTCTGAGGATGTGCTTTGTATGGTGGAGAGTACTGATATGCCTACAGAGGCATCATATTTAGTTGCTGTGTCAATTGCATAGTGTTTTATGAAAGTATGTGGCGTAGACCTAATAGCCGCCTTGCGTATTTCATCTATTGGGACATTTTGTAGCTGTGATTTGTTATTCATTGTTTGCGCACAAGGTTTGATACTTCAAGGGCCTCCTTACTGTGGGTCCAAATGATGAGGATGCCATCAGTGTAGCGTAAGTAGAGAAGAGGTGCTTTGGGACGAGACATGAGGAAGCGTTCTTCTAAGTCAGCCATAAAGATGTTGGCATATTGTGGGGCCATGCGGGTACCCAGAGCAGTGCTGCTGACTTGAAGGTATAAATTATCTTTAAATCTGAAATGACTTTTTACTCACCCACAATTTCCGATTTGAAGATAATTTATATATTTATATTTTAGTGGCAGCGACAGAGAAGGCAGTTGTCTGCTGCCTGACAGCAGTGAGCCCCTGGAAAGGTCTCTGGTGGGAGTGATTGTGATACGCAGCAGGGAAGGGAAGGGGCTGCCAGGAGCTGGTGGCACTGGAGAGGTGCCAACTGGAGGGGTGTGGGGATTCAGACACACCTCCCCATGCAGCTGGCACTTGTTCTGGTGCCCCAGCGCTAAGCAGCCATTGCAACCCCCAGCCAGAGCTGTACGGGACATGGCTGGGTCAGAGCCAGCCCAGAAGCTACTAGGAGGAGAGGTCCCCAAGGGATCCATGTTCCTAACAGCCACAGAGACAGCCTCTGCAAACCCTGGAGCAGCCCACACAGGGGGTCCTTTCTGGACACTGCAGCATCAGGCTGGGCCATGAGACCATGCCTACAACAGGATCCAAGGAGACAGCAACACACCAAAACTGGTGCTCAGAGTTCTGCCAGAGTGAAATAGCTCAGGGTCGACGCTGACACAGCGGAGAGGGTTTGTGAACTTGAACCCTTTCAGTCTGGAGAGGAGGGAGGCAACGGCCCCAATTAATGGACAGATGCAGATGAAACTGTTCCAGTGTCTTCTGAGACGGCCTTGACCTTCGTCCTTCTCTTGTGATCTTAAAGCCATGTGTGCAACCATTCCTTTATTATGCTGCAACCCTCCATCTGCCGCCCACAGTATGATCCCCGTTCTGCAGGAAGGCAAGTGACATGGACAAGACATTGACAAAGTCAGTCACAGACCCCAGGAGTCCTCCTCTAACCACTAGATCACACAGCCTCTGACCGAGACAGTGACATGAAGTGCACCCGGGCTCAAGAAGTAGCTTTGGTTTAACAAGGCCATTGGTTGGGTTCAGTGTGTGTACGTGTTTTAGGGGAGGGGAGGACGTACAGTTCTCTGCCATTGTTCCAAGCCCCAGTTAGTCCTGGCCCTCTCCCTCTCACCCCAGAATTGAGGGCTGCTGTGAATTGCCTGGGAAGGTGTTTCCATCACACCCAAGTGAGGAGGGCCAGTGTGGGGAGGAGAGGGCACCAGCACACTTGACTGTTTGGCAAAGGCTCTTCTGAGCAGCTGACGTGCGACAAAGATTGCCCCTTCTTGACACTCACTTCTTCCCCTGCCTCTGTCCTCCACTGCCAGGCTCCCTAACAGACCCTGTGTGACCCCATTTCTGTCCCTGACCCTGCAGTTGAGCAGCGCAGACTCTTTCCAGAAGCGCCAGGTCAGCGGCGCCCTGGCGAGCCCTATGCAGCAGGCGGGGGGCTGGGATGGGGCAGGGCAGGGGACTTTGGGAGCTGATTGTCCATGGCAGAGCAGCCACTGAGCAGGGCTGGTCTCTCTGCGCAGAGAAGCTCAAGCGGCTGCCCACAACCAGACGTATCTCACCCAGGCTCTGGCTGGCTGGTTTCCAGGCCCACTGAAGGCCCACGGGGCTGATTAAGCTCATTGCTTTTCATTCCAAGTCTTCAGAAAGCTGCCGGCCCACACTTAATTCAGATTTATTGAATCAATTCTCCTGGGAGCAGCAAGCCAGTAATACAGATAATGGATGAAACAGGATGAGAAGGCCCCAGCACTGCCCACTGTCTCCCATTAGCTGGGCTCTCCAGGTTGCCTCACCATGACAAATCACCCGAGCTGTGTGTGTTGTGGAGATCCTGCTCCTCTGACGGAGGCAGCCCCTTGCCAGGCCCTCGATCACAGCGCTGGCTGAGCGCTCCCAAAGGGAATGTTGAACTGACAAAGTGGGGTTTCCTCCCACGAAAGCTCATGAGATAAATAAATGTGTTAGTCTTTAAAAGTGCCACCGGACTCCTTGTTTGTTTGGCTGACTCTGATTGTGTCACACTTGGGTTTTCCACCGTTCTGGGGTATTCCTGACATCCCCGAAATGGTTCATGCAGGAAGTCTGGCCCCGTGCTTCCCCTTCTCTTCTACAAAACTCTGTCTCTCCACCAACTACTTGGGAATCCAGCCACCAGCACCTGTCTGGGAGCAACATTTGCTGGCTCGCCTCCCAACAGGTGTGTAAGTGAGAGTCAGCAAGACAGTGATTGCCTGGCCTCTTAAACTAGCATTGCATCCCAAGGCTTCCTTCTTGATTACAAAGTAGGTCTTCTCTCTCAGAAACAGCTTCCAGCTACTGTGTAGGACGGCATGTTCGTCTTCTCCTACTAGTTGGGACAAAATGGCTTCTGGGCCTACATTCCAGGCCTGTCTGTAAGAAGAACTACTTTGTGAAGTTCGGTTACAAGATGGGTTCTCAACAGATCAGGGCTTTCAGGGTTTGAAAAGCCTCCTTCCTCACAGTCTGATTCACTGGACCCTTTCAGGGCTCTCATTCTTGAGAAGATTGGAAAGATGATGAGAACCCTGCAATAAAACAGCAGTAATAACCTGCCCCCCACCGGGTCCCAGCCTGTTTCCTCACAGTGGTTAATTGGCTCCTGGGTGAAGGAACGAATGCGCCTTCCCCGTGGGCGAATGGGCCAGCCGTGCCCCACAACCATGGCACTACTGTGGAAGGCTCCCACCCCTGCACTCCCTAGTGGCTGCAGTGGATCCTCCCTGCATCGCTGAATGAGTAAGAGAGAGGGAGATCTAATTTCCAGAGTCTTGCTGTGCTGAGAGCTGCTGCACAGGAGGTGAGGGCTGTTCAGCACCGGGAATCAATCAGTCATCCCCTACCTAAATTATCGATTGATCGATGCTATCCTGTGCTGCTCAGCATGTCCTCCGGGAGTGACTTTGCTCTGGTCCCTTGCTTCTTCCGCTGCTGACACTTTCCCAAGAGTTCTCTGTGCTGACTTCTACCGTCTGCCCTCACACAATGACCTCCTTCCTTCTCAGGTCTCGTCTGAGAAGCATGTGTGGGTATGAGAGGCTATGACGATATCTGAGAAAGGAGTGTCTCACCAGCTCGAATACTCCCTCATGGCATTTTCTTTGCGTACACTTTGGAATGTATGAGCCGTCCCCTGCGCATTGCTCTGTGGAGATCAACGGAAATACACTCGTTAAACTATTGGTCCTACAGTGGCCACGGGCCCCTGGAAACAGACCCTGGTGATGGGAGATCCTTGCATGGAAGGGTTCTGACCTCCCCCCAGTGGATATGACTGTGGCATGGTGCCTGTGTCCACAGCGGTCTGAAGGAAGGGCGAGGGGGTGGTGAGAGGGGAATGGCACCCTGATCCTGAGAGAGAGACCTACGGCTGCCCCGAAACCACCTTATAACTCCACCCCCATGGACTAGGCCAGTGTTGTGTTAGTGGGCTCAGGGGGCAGGGTGTCGTTCTCCACTCAGGAGGTCTCCTAGCCAGTGTGAGACTCTAGGGTCTGGGGTCACTTCTGTCATGCTGTTGCTGTGTCTTTGAGTTGTGCTGGGGGTCTACTGGACTCTTAAACAGGTGAGGTGCCTAGACCATCTCCTGTGACACCTGACAGAATAACCAAGGCCTGATTTTCCACTGACCTTTCTACCCCTGCAGAGTGCCAGAACTTGTAGCCACTTGCAAGGATGTCAGTGAGGACAAATGGGGCCCAGTCATTTCTTGCTGTTAGCTAGGCAGTGCAAAGGTGAAGTAGGTCAGCTGCCAGCTCACCCCAGCTTCCCCCCACTCTGTCATGTCCTTTGCACCCACCACCAGCAATCCCTTTGGGGAGCTGGTACCCTTGCAAACTCTGCCTCTCTGCTCTGGCACTCACTTTGCAGGGGTGCAAATGACATAGGTCAGTGAAAAATCAGGCCCTTCCTCATCCTCCACTCCCTGTTCCTTCCTTCCTTTCTTCTTTCCTTCCTTCCTGTCTGTGGCTATGTCTACACTAGGAAAAGTTAGGTCCACTTCATTAAGTCGATTTAATAAGGTCAACTTTAAGTCGACTTAAAGTTGACCTTATTAAAGTCGATTTAACAAATCGGACTAAGTTGACTTAGCTTTAAGTCAACTTAGTCCACTTTGTTAAGTCGACTTAACCGCCCTTAAGTCAACTTAATAAAGTCGACTTAAGGGTTACTCCACATCCACACCGTTCTTAAGTCGACTTAAGGAGTCGACTTAAGGGTTAAGTGGACCTAATGAGCAGTAGTTCTAAAGTCGACTTAAGTTTTCATTAAGTCGACTTAAGGAATTTCTTAAGTTGACTTAATGAAAGCCTAGTGTGGACGTGGTTTAATTTAAGTTGACTTAAGCCTCCTTAATGCCAGGCTGCTTAAAGTGCCATGCTAACTAATTCAGACTAATTTTAGCGAGTGTAGACATAGCCAGGAAGACTAACAAATTTATTTATCACGTGAGCTTTTGTGGGAGAAAATCTCACTTCCTCAGACGCTTTGAGATGAAGTGGGATTTTCTCCCACGAAAGCTCATGCGATAAATAAATTTGTTAGTCTTTAAAAGTGCCCCAGGACTTCTTTGTTTCTCTGAATGCTGTTCCAGCCCCCAGGCAGGGAGGGAGTTTCTCACTAACAGAAATTTGAGTTCTCTTTGTACAGTATGTCTTTTCCCTTCGCACTGACTGAGTCGGATGAGGACAAGAGATGTGGGATGCCTGTGTAGAGTAATTAACTGCTCTTTCAGTGAGAAATAATTATTTTCATTAATGAGGGAGAGAGCTGTTGGTCAGGGGCCTGCCTGGGGACGTGCACTCATGCAGGGGTATTGAATCACTCTGTAATTCTCTGAACTTGGGAATCCAGCACACAGTGAACGGATACTCTGTTGCTCTCTCTTCCATTCTCCATCACCTTCGCTGTCTTCCTAGTTGCCTCTGACACAGCTCCATATTGCCCCACTGCTTCTCAAAGCACTTTGCAGACTCTGCGCCTGACTCTGCCTCTCTGAACCGTGCCCATTCGCCCACCGCGCCCAGCCCAGTCCACCTCTCTGGCCTCGCAGCATTGGCTCGCTGTGGGGCTCCAGCTGCACGTTGTAAGGGAACGGTGGGGCTGGGACAATTTTTATAGGTAGGGTGCTGACAGCAGAAAGCCTGTTGTTACTACGTCAAGCCAGGGGGTGTAGGAGTACCCCTAACTCCAGCACTTATGAAGACAACAGAGTGCAATAGACTAACACGGCTACCCCTTTGGAATTTGACTCCAGCACTTATGTAAGGGAAGGGCTTTTGCTACTGATAACATCACAGTGCATCACACAGACACCTGGCCCAGGACCGCCTTCGCTCAGCACACACTGAGTGCTCAGCAGCAGGGCTTGGTGTGTGCACGGCAGCATCCAGCTCTAAGAGTCACAGGTCCGAATCAGTGCAGGAGCTATAGGGCCTGAAACCCCGGGCCCTGCCTAAAGCCCCTGGGTGCATGATCCAGCCCCTCCCAGCGCCCTCACCCAAACCCTGCCAGTGCTGGGGGGAGGGGAGGGCGAGGCCCTGGCGTCAGAGGCCACTCTTCACAGTGCTCTCGCCCCAGACCTGGGCCTGCCCCCGGGGGCAGAGTGAATTGGTGCATGTTTGCTCCACTCTCGGGCCGAGTAGCTGGACCAGGGCCAGGGCGGGAGCACTGTGGAGACTTGCCTCTGGCCCCAAGCCCGCCCGCAGCACTGGCCCACCTGCAGGCTGCTGTGGTGGGGTGCTTGGGCCCCGGGCTGGGGGGGAGCCACAGTGGTGCGCAGCCCAGGACCCCGAGGCCCCTTAATCTCGCCCTGACTATACCAAGAACTCCCGTGAGCCACGATGTGGGCCCTGCAGCAGTAACAGGAACTTCTGCTTATCTGTTGTAGCCTTAGGGTTAACTACCCTAGCACAGGCATCTGAGGGTGTTCCAAAGCGCCCAGAACCCAGCACCGTTCTGGATCTAGCAGAGCCCATCATCGCTTTATTGTCAGTCCACGGTCAAGGTACAACCATCTCTTGGGTAGAGAGGCCTCGCAGTGGTGCTGTTCAGACACAAGGTAGCGAGGAGCCTTTATTCCACCGGCTCTCTTCCTGACCAGCTCGTCTAGCTCACAGGTGATTTGCGTGTTTTGGGATGAAAACTTTGCCATTGACTTCAACAGCGCTTGGATTTCACCCAGGCTGCACAGTCTGCGAAGCAGTCAGGGCCATGCTGGCACCTTGCCAGGAGCTCAAAATCCAGTCCCAGTTTGCATGGAGAAAGGAACAGAACGCCCATGATGGTACCGTCTATAACTAGACAGGCAGCATTTTGCAAGACGCACAGAGGGGTCAAATATGTCCTGAGAGCTTATGGGGAAGTAGAGTGATTGTGATAATGTTTATTCCTGGTACAGGGCTAGCCAAACCTGCCTAGAGGAACTCCCCACTTACAGTGCCTGGGGGGCTGGGGCTGCCTCTCTTGAAGTGATGACTGGCATAATTTCTGAGATGCCCATGCTTGCCATGGAGGCAGGCAGGCAGTTGCACTGGAAGATGATGCCAGCAATATCCTGCCTCCTGGGATTGCTCTTCCTTTTGAGTTTCACACAGTTCAGATCCAGCGCAATGAAATGCCGGGGTGTGCTTTTGCTTAGGAGGTTCTGGGCAGGAATTCAGGCACTGTCCAGGAATGACAGGAATTGGCCGGAGCAGGTCTGCTGGCTGCTTGTGCGTATCGCAATAAATAGGGATGTGGCTGTGGGGAAGATGGGCTCCTCATTATTGGCCATTCAGAACACATCCCTGCAGCCCAGGCCTCCAGTCTCCCTGACGCTTCCCTCTCAGTGCGCTTAGCCCACGCTGGCTCTGTCTACATCTATAACCAGGTGAGGGGATCCAGCCACAACACCATTGCTCCTGATTCAGCTGCACCATCACAATGAGCTGTTGTGTAGACAGGCTCTCATCGCATTCCTTGTAACCAGTTCAAACCCTGGGCCATCTGGTGTTTCCGCTTGGCCACAGAGATATGGTCAGGTTCCATTTAAAGAACAATTTTAAACCATGTTTTAAACAAGTCCGGAGACAACTGTGGTGCAGCGAGTACACGCTCTAGTATAGACGGGGCCATCGACTGCTGAGCATCCTTTGCCTGGAGCTGCTGAGTGAGTCATGTGACTTCCTGCGTAAAGCCAAATGCCATTTTAAATCACACTCTGGTAATGTAACGTTTGACAAGATAGCCACATAAAAACGATAAGCTGCAGAGCAGGCTGAGCTGCAACACATTTGCCCCAAACATCTATTTAAATCTGTAGATTAATTCAGTCCAATTGCATTTACCTCCCTTTGGCATTAGCTTTCTGGGAATAGGAGGTTTAATGGCAGAACTTTTGTAGGAACAGGGACTTTGGAAGTGGTCACTGGTGAATATTTGCAGAAATCAAATGAACATTCACACCAGAAACCTGATTCCGTGCATTTAATATAGTTCTTAACAATCTGGAAGCTGGGATGAACAATTGAGTTGGCCAAACGTGGATAGTACAAAACTATTTAGACTGCTCACATCTACGGAGTGTTCTAAGGAACTTCAGAATGACTTATCCAGGGTAGGCAACGCAATGGCCAATGAAAGGCGATATGCACGAGCGCAAGGTAATGGCCATTGGAGGAAACAGCACAAGCTGCATAGAGATACTGAGGGGCTTTTAACTAACAGCAACCATTCAGGGAGGGACCAGCCATTGACGTGACCGGCTCAATGAAAATACCCGCGCAATTGTCAAAACACAAACAAGACACAAAGCTGGCTGAAGAGACACTGCACATGGTTCATGTGATGGAGCCTCCTGGGACAACCTCCTGAAGATGCAAAAATCAGGGCAAGCTGCAAAACCGGGAGCCAAACTCCCCAAACACTGATGGGTGATACTTAAACCAGTCTCCCTATCAGCCACAACCAGGCTTCTGGTCCCCACACCGGGTACCACACAGCCTGCCAAAATAGTAACAGCCCATTTATTGCACTCCAGCTCCTCTGGCTCCCACCTAGCCGCACGGTCCCTTAAAGAGATAGGTTCTTCTGACCCCAAAGAGCCAGCCACATTACACAGAACAATATAGGTTTGGATCTTACCCAAAATACCACACTGATAGCCAATCCTTTAGTAACTACAACTAAAGGTTTAATATAAAAAGAAAAGAAGCAAAATTTGAGAGATGTTAAAGGGTCAAAGTGAATCACACACATACAAATGATTTAAAGCCCATGTAAAACAGTTTGCAGGTTTGTTCCTCTGGAGTTTGCAGGCTTGTTCCTCCGCTAGACACCCAGCACCCGGGTGGGCCTCAATCCTTTGTTCAGTCATAGAGAAATAAATCCAGAGAAGAGTGATGTGTGTTGACAGAAGACTGAAGACAAGATGAAGTTGGGGCTGCTGCCTTTTATCATGTCGGGCCTTCCCCATGCTGTCTGGAGTTTCTGCAAATCAAAATGGAGTTGAGTTACATGGGCAAGTCCTAGTGCAGGGGTCGGCAACTCCTGGCATGCATGCGAAGGCTCCCACACGCCCTATTTCAGCGGCATGCAAGGCTCTGGGTCCTGTGGTACCGTGGATCCTTCCCCCAGGCCTGGGCTTGCTAGAGTCATGCACAGTGTGGCTCCCCTCCCCAGCTGACTCCAATCCCCAGTGGCGAGGGGTGGGCAGGACCAGCACGGAAGAGCATGCGCACGCGAATCCTTTCCCCTGCTGGCTTCGATCCCCAGTGGTGAGCGGGGGCACGGCCAACACGGAAGAGCCCGCATGCAGCTCCCCTCCCCTATTGGCCCCGATTCTCAATGGCGAGGGGTGGAGAGGACTAGCAAGGATGACCCTGCGCACAGGGGCGCAGCCAGCGGGGAGAAGGAGTCCTTGTCCCTGCCCCCAGCACCTACTGGCCTGACCCCCAGCACCTGCTGAGGGGGCAGGCGGTGGGGCTGGCAAAGGTTGCTGAACCCTGTCCTAGTGGCTCAGCAGGTCTCTCCCTGGGCCTCATATACCTGGGAGAAACAAAGAAACAATGGCTGTAGACACCCAGCCTGGGGAGTTTCCCAGAGTACAGGTTGAAATACAGATATAAACGAACATATTCCTAACTTCTGATACAGAGGCAATTCCTGCACATAAACCATATAATCATTCCCAGCAAATTACCACCTTTCTATTGGTACCAAATTCGGCATAGCTCCTATGGGTTATTGCACTTATGAACTATTAATATGAAATAGTGTCATAAATGGGCCCTGTGAAGGGGTAGGCCTACCCCGCACTGCGGGAGCCCAGCGTGCTTTACGGGCGGCAGGAGTCCCGCCCCTTCAGACCTGCTGGGCATGCTCCCTGTGCTGCCCCGGTATAAAAGGCAGCAGCACAGCTCATCCTGGTTTGACCAGCGCAGAGGAAGGACGTGCTCTGGAGGCTCCGTCCCAGGAGCCGTATCAGCCCTTACCAAGGAGAGGGAGCAACTCCAGAGACCTCAGCAAGGAACTGGAACTGCCCGAGGACTGCCAAGGGACCGATGCCCAGGTGTTTGCCCCAGACAGAAGATTCCAAGAACCCCCGGAGACACAGACAGTGACCGCTACAGGAGGGAAGAGCAGGCAGACTGGAGCCCTGTGAGAAGACCGCCGCAGCAACCAGATAGGAAGTAGCCCAGGGGGCCCAAGTGGTGGGACTTGGGTGGTGCATGTATGAGTCAGTGTGTTTTGGTTTGGATCCCCATTAATATGGCCCTGGGCCAGGGCTCAGTGGAGTGGAAGGGTCTGAGCCCCTCTACCTGGGCACCATGCCCCATAGTGTATTGACTCTGGCTGCTAGGCCGTGCTGCCCCGACCCTGGGGTCTTGGGTTGGCTCTGGCCACTGGGCCATGCTGCCCAAACCCCTAGTTGACTCCGGCTGCTGGGCTGTGCTGCCCTGACCCCGGGTTGACTCTGGCCGCTGGGCCATGCTGCCCTGCACATACAGACATTTGGCAGAGTTAGGCCCAGACTATATCTGCCCGAGAGGACTTTGGGCCTCCAAATAGGGTCACAGAGACGCCTGCCCCCCCCCCCCACTCCCTGATGCTACACACCAGGGGTGGCAGGTGGGGTTTGCTCCGTGACAGTCCCCTAAATCTGGACAGCGTCACAGTTCACGCCACTATAGAAATGGACCACACAATCTCAGCTTGAATGTTGTGATTCAGTTTTCACCTGCCCCCCATGGTCACCAAAGTGCTTAGATGCATGGAAATAATTCCAGCTGAGGAGGGAAGGACTAGGGCCGTTTAGCGTAGGGAAGAGGTGCATGAACCAGTTGCTAAAGGTCTGACCCAAACTCATTGAAGTCAGTACGCGTCTGTCCTCCGACCTCTATGGCCTTTGGATCAGACTCCACCTACCGGGGTGCGGAGGAATCCATAGCCCACAGTTATGTTTATTGCATGTCCATTATGAGAGGCTTGCACCTTCCTTTGAAGCATTTGGTACAGGTGACACACTGCACCCATGTACACCCTTGTGGTGTGATTGCACGGTGTTTTAATGCAACGGGTGTCATGTAAGGTGGTTTTGGGATGCTCGTGACGAGCTGAACATTATTGCTCTGGTACTGTGCTTCTCACAGCGTCAGATGTGGGGGTTTGAAGCTCTGCGATATAATATGAGGCAGATCCAGGCAAGCACCAAAAGCAGAAAAGTAATTCACACCTTGCTCAGGAATGAGGGAGGCTGCCACAGCTCATGACAGCCAGGGCATCCTCCGATCCGTCCCCCATGCCCTCCGATTACCAGATGTTGTTCTGACACCACCAATTATTATGGTGAGAATAGAATGTAGTCAAGGGTGAGAGCCCAATGTAGGTGATCGAATATATAAAAGATGAAACATACAAGTCCTGAATTAGGTTTGTTAATACTTGTATGGAAAGTTCGTGCTTGCTAATGATAAAATAAAATGGGTTTTAAAAGGCCTGGTGAGTAAAGTCTGAAGGGAAGACATGCTGAAGTCCAGGGTCTGCTGCTCTGTCTGCCCTAGGGTTGTTGCCTGCCGCTAGTCATTTCATAAGCAAAGTCCTCACACCACACTGACACTCTGGCTGAGGAACAGTAAAATAAACCACAATGAAAGCACAACAGTTTGCAACTCCGCTGGCAAAGGACAGTGTCTAGGAACAAGGAACGGCCTAATAAAGAGCTGAGGTTTAGGAATTCTGTACTGAGAAGAACAATGAGAGTCCTGTGGAACCTTAAAGACTAACAGATTCCTTCGGGCATAGACTTTCGTGGGCTGCAACCCACTTCATCCGATGCACGAAGTGGAAACTACGGTTAGGAGGTATATACACTCATGAAAGGAAGGGTGAGAAACATTCCAATGGGGAGGGCGCGGGCTAACAAAGTCAATTCACTTAGGGTAGATGAGGCCCATTCACAACCGTTGAGGCCCAGTCTTTAAGATGCCACCGGACTCTCGCTGTTTTTGCTGTATAGAGACTAACATGGCTCCCCGTCTGGAACTTGTACCGAGAGGGGAGATGGAAGAGGCAAGAAAAAAGAATTCCCGGCTTCCGTTAAGAATCCCAGACAAGGCTGAGGCCAGGAGTGAGGTGATGCTGTCACAGGGAAGCCAGAAAGGCTGCTATAAACACTGAGGAAACGCAGGTTCATGAAGCCAGGCCGCTCACAACTCATTTTCCTCATCTTGGCTGTAAACACTGACATGTGGACTAAACGTTGGCAGCAGGGCCCAGCCAAGGAGTGACAGGAAAGTAGTCAGCTGTGAGGGGGGCGCTGGCACCTGGGACCTGAGGGATCTTGGGTAGGCCTGGGCTCGTTCAACAGCTTTGCTAACAGTCTAGAGGGAGAAGCATGTTCCTGGCCTCCACAGCTGATTCTATATTGAGAGAAGAACACGAACAGGACAGTGCAATCACACCAAGGGGTCTGGAGAGATCAGAAGACCTGGGCAGCAGATACCAGGCATGTCAGAGACAAGCAGACCATGTATCTGGGATGAAAAACTCAAAGACAGATCACCGGTGAGAGGAAGACCCATGGGAATTGGTGATGGGCCCTAGGGTGAGTGAATTTAAACTGGAACAGTACAGGGAAGGTTACTAGGATGGTCAGAGGAATGGAGAGCCTTTCTTCCAGGAGGAGATAAAAAGGACTTGGCTTGTTTAGCCGAGCAGAATTCAGGTGGACAGAGGATCTGACTGCTCTCTGGAAATATAAACTGCATTTAATTTCCTCCCACTCTGTAATTTTCCTATCTTCAAAGCGTCTGACGAAGTGGGATTTTCTCCCACGAAAGCTCATGCGATTAATAAATCTGTTAGTCTTTAAAAGTGCCACAGGACTCTGTTGTCTTTCTACAATAGACTAACACGGCTCCCCCTTTGGAATTTCTCCACAAAGGTAGAAGAGCTATTGAAGCTAAAGAACAATTCTGGCACAAGAGCAAATAGGTACAAACTGGCCATGAGGACACACAGGCTGGAAACCAGAAGATGGTTTCTGAGTAGTAGAGGAGTCAGTGAGTTTGTGGAACAGGTTCCTGACAGGACCAATGTGGGCAAGAAACCAGGGTAGGCTTGAAATGGAGTTTGGTAAATGGACTAAGGCAGTGCTTTGCAAACTTTTCTTCTTGAGACGCAGGTGAAAAAAAAAAATTATGCCCACAACCCAACAATGACATCTTTCAGCGCTGCATTCCAGTCTTTTGCTGGCGGCAGCAGGGAGTGCTGCGATCCGGTACCTGAGGGTCTGTGACCCAGTGCTGGGTCCCAGCCCATAGTTTGAAACCCACTGGATTAACGGGATGATACAATGGCCTCGGCCTGCAAGAGCAGGGGACTGATTTTAATGACTGAGGAGGTCCCGTCAAGGTCCAGCCCAGTGATTGCAAAGTCAGGCTTTGTTTGCTATGTGAGTCAGTAAAATACCAGGCCCTCCTGGCCCAGGGAACCCACCCAAGCTGAAACACCACGCTGATGTTAGACTTAACATTAGGTTTACAAAGGGAAAAAATAGCTTCGTCCTTCAGTACTTGGGGTGTATCTATAAAGGAAGGTCTGTAGCAGCCATGAAGCTTTCAGGAGGTGTCCTCAGATTAGCTGGTGATGTGTTGACAATTTTGCAATAAGCCGGCAGCAGGCTCTGCCTCTTGGAAGGCATTAGTGCAGGCTTTGAACTCCTTTCTGAGTGACGGCCGGCCGCAATAGTCAAGGAATGATGTTTGGCCTGGGGTGCAGCTTGATGTAAAGCTGCTTTCTGAAGGACCAGGTGGCACCATCATCTCAGCTGAGTCACCCTGTCAGCTTCCTAGGAGGAGTCCTATCACCTGGTGCTGGGTGAGAAGATTCCCAGGGCCCTTCCTTTCTCCTTCAGATCTGACTCGGGCTGAGCACAGTGACGGCTCTGTACGTGGGACTCCCTTATCCCAGTGGCTTTCAAACCAGCGGTTGGGACCCAGTACTGGGCCTCAGACTCTTAGGTACCCAGCCAGGTGCCCCCTTCTGTGGCTGCTGACAGACTGGCATGATATTGGTGGGTAGCAGGCATAAATGATTTTTTTCAACTGGGTCCCGAGAAAAAAAGTTTGAAAACCAGTGCTTGAGCCCACTGAAGAAAGCAGAGGAGTTTTGGGCTGGCTTTTATTGAACTTGTGGGTGAAGGAGTCAGCGGTACAGTAAAGCAAGGGTCCCCAAACATTGCTTGTGAGGAGGCTGCATAGGTGACTTGCCGGGAATCCAGAACCAACTCTACTGTGCACGTACTGCTCTTTAAAATGAAAGATGAGTGCAGCTTGCTAGCAGGAGTACTTGATTGGGTTTGTATTCCCCTCCGAGAGGAAGAGAAAGGGCTTGGGAGCTGTATTCATTGGCATTGCAAATCTGAAGCTAAGCAGTGCTTAAAGGCTATGGTGCCAAGTGCTGAGAAAATGGCCCTAGCTAGACTGCCTGGCTTCAGCCTGTAGTTACCGGAGCCCTTAGTGTGGGCTCCAGGGACCTGTGCGACAAGCCATTTTCCAGAGCAGATGCTGAGGGTGCCTGTAGTCTTTCTACATCTTGAACATGTGGATTTGTGTGTGTAAGTCTGTGTGTGCACTCTGGGCTGCACAGCCACACCTGAGTTGCTGTACACCCTCACCCCCTTGTGGGAGCAACTTTGGAAGCTGTGTTCAAAACATGGCCAGAATATTGTGTGTGCATGAAGCGTGAGACTAGCCTATAGTCCCCTCGGAAGCTCACTGCCTTGGATTAACCTGAACACTGGAAATCCTCTGCCATTGATGAAGGGGTTTAAAACCAGGACCGGAGGCCCTGAAGCCGCAGCCCTCCCCAGGCGTTCCCCCAGTTAGCAATGAACTGCCGTTTCTCCCACCGAGCCGGCAGGGCCGAGCACCCACAAGCGGGTTCAGAAGAGACTGTCCTCTGGTCCCGGTGAGCAGGTTTCCACCCTGACTGGAGGGGGAAGCGGGGCTCATGAAAGTGCTCGGAGGCTTTAGAGGAGCGGCTGGGGCCTTCAGTTGCTGGATTTTAAAGGCCCCCCGCCCCCCACCTGTTTACATGGCTTTGTCACTCTCCAATGAGGATCGCGCAGCTCCAGCAGAGGCGGAGCGAGGGTCCCTGCAGGGACTGCAGAGCAGCCTCTAGCGGTTAGCGGGTCAGCGGCTGCAGGCGACAAGAGGCATTTCTCAGCGCAGCGCAGCGCGGGGCGGGACCGGAGGTCGGAGCCACTGACCAGGCGCGGGCGGTGGCGGCTCCGCAAGACGCGGATCCGAGCCCCGGCTTTCCTTCCTGCCTGCCCCGTGTGCGCTCCGGCCGAGAAGGGGTCGCTGTTGCCTCGAGGATCTCGCCGCCCCTCTCCGCCTTTTGTTCCCGGACAGCCCGTGCGCGTCACGGCCCCCGCCCCGGCCGGCGCTGGCTGGGCGGAGACAGCCCGGCGAGGAGCAGGCGGCGGCGCTGATACTGACTGTCTCGGCCCGGGGGATGAGCGGCCAGTAGCCGATGGAGACGGCCGGGGAGGAGGCGGCGCCGGCCGAGAAGAAGAAGCCGCAGCGGGCGCCGTCCCCGGCTCGACCCAAGGACGTGCCCGGCTGGTCCCTGGCCCGGGCGCGGCGCGGCGGCCACCCCGGCTCTGGCTCTGCGGCCGCGCCGTGCGGGAAGCGGGGCGCCGGGGGCCCCTGGCGGCGGCCGGAGAGGAAGGGCAGCGGGGCCGGGAGGCCGCTGCAGGCCGCCGGGGGCCGGGGCTCGGGGCAGGCGGCGGGCCGGGGCGGGGCGAAGGGGCCGGTGACCGACAGCAGCTCGGAGAGCTCGGACTGCAGCGCCGCCCTGGAGCCCCCGCCCGCCGGCCGCCGCCCGCCCGGAGCCCCGCCCGCCTGCCCCGGCCTGCCCGAGGAGCTGCTGGGCGCGGAGCCCGAGGGCTGGGCGCGGGAGCTGGACGAGCTGCGCTCCGAGAACGACTATCTCAAGGTGAGGGAGGCCCGGCCCGGTTCGGCTCGGCTCGGCGGAGCCACCCTCGGGGCGGGGCGCGGCCGGGGCCGGGACTGCGGAGCCGCTCGCTCTGGGCTCGGATGCTGCAGCCGGCCTGGCTCGGCCCGGCGCTGGGTCAGCCCCTTCCTCCCCGCACCGCTCACCGGCTCCTGCCCTGCACTTTGTGCCCGGCTTGCCCCGGCGTAGCAGCCCTCGGGGCTGGGTCTCTGGGGTCTCCACAGGGACGGGGGACCCCAAGCCCGGATCCAGTCACCCCGCGCCAGTCAGGTCAGGCAGACCAGCACTTCTGTAACTGCCTCCAAGGGCCCACAGCGGGCTCGTGTGGCTTTGGCTCTGCCCATTTCTGCGGGGTCACAAGAGTGCCTAACCTGCTGGGTCTGGTCTCTGTGCCAAGGTGCCTAACTCCCATTGATGTGGAAGGGAGTTAGGCACCTCGGTGCTCGGAGGCTCTGCCTAAGAGACTAGGTACCAGCACTGGTGGAAAACCCACATGCTCCCCATCTCCGAGCCTGCTTTAGGATTGTTTGACTCAGTTCATGCAACGCCAATAAAGCAGGAGGGGTTTGTAGCCCCCCTTTCTGAATGCACTCTGGCAGGAAGTCAGGGCTCACACAGCCAGGCCCCTTCACTGTTCTGGTACAGAACCACCGCGGATACTCAGAGTTGTCATGACAATGTACCAACATTGCCTAGTCTGAGAAACAAACAGTGGCATGTTAAAAACTGTGCTCAAAGCTCCTTAGACCTGGGAGAGTTTTCAGCTCTGGAAAAGGCTCACCATCCTTAACCACGCCTGGCTTTGCCCCATTGTCTGCGGATATGGACAGGGGACGGGGTGGTCCGGGAAATAAGGTCCACCAGCTGGTCTAGCCCCGCTGCCACTTCAAGAGCAAAGCGAGTGTGGTGCCCTTGCAGTGCTTGCATGCACCGCGGAAGGCAGTGACTGGTTCACTCGGCGCATTGATGCTGCTGGCCTCATTTTGGGGAACACATTTTCCAAATCATTTACTTTTCCATTAGTTCTTTCTCATATATCCTGTCTGCATGATGCCCACATGTTCCTTGGGGCCATTTTCCAGGCCTGTAGCTTTGCTGTCTAATTCCTCAACACGGGAAGCACAACTGTTGGCTTGGCGGTTGGAAATGGAATACAAGACCTTTTACCTATGGGGAGCTAGTGTGAATGTGGGCTGGGACGATGACCCAGGTTCTCTGTGAGGTACTGGCTGACTATCACTGGAGTCTACAGGAAAATCTGTAGCTGTGACTGAATTTAAAGAAAAAGGGTAGGACAGAAAGCCAGGAAAATGGGTCTAGGTGGCACCTTTCACCTTCCAAAAGAGCTGTGTCACAGCAGGATTGGGTTTCAGAAAGGCGATTTGATGCCTTGGCACTTACTGTTACTGATGACTCGGGCTGGAAGACAGGCCAGTTCTCAGATGCAGGTACCGTAAGTTTGCGAGTGGGTTGGGATTTCCTCTCTAAGGTGGGCACTGTACAAACACAACACATGGGGAGGCTTGCCGAGGCCTTCTGCCCATTAGCCAAGCCCTTGTTCACAGCTGGTGTCCAAACTCCTGCCAGGGTTAGTAGGGGGAGCTTTAGGGCTGATCTACAGTCAGCTGGAAAATACTGATGAGAACCCACCGGTTTTCCAGGAATGCGTTTGGAAATGATTCTGTTTATCCTGCTTAAATAATTATACGTCTCTGTGATCTCTTTCTGGTGACAGAGGGCCTACGTAGCATAGGGCTAGACGTCCTACTCAACACAGGAGGAAGGATTCGATCTCACTGGTTATAAAATAAGATTGGAGTTCAACTGCCAGGTCCCACGGCAGTGCCAGTTACAGCACCCTGTCCCCTTTGCCATCCCTAGCTG
Organism: Pelusios castaneus; assembly: GCA_007922175.1. Taxonomy (NCBI): domain Eukaryota; kingdom Metazoa; phylum Chordata; order Testudines; family Pelomedusidae; genus Pelusios; species Pelusios castaneus. The sequence goes on along the minus strand of ML685852.1, from coordinate 3,057,194 downwards.
CTGGGAAGGGAATGGGTGCTGGATTTCTCCTGAGGTTGGTGTCTCCCATTCTTGACAACCCAGCCTGCTATGGCTCCTGCCTTTCCAAACAGCAGGGGCGTGAAACTGAGCGTATTATGTAGAGGCACTGCTGTCTACAGACTCAGGAAGTCAGCAGCATGTTGACTGCAGGTGGGTCGCATTTGGAAGGCACATTGGGGCTAGACACTTTTTTTGTTTGAAATGTGAAAGCTTCATTTCTGAAGAAGTTGTTAGGTTTGCATTCCAAGGAGAATTTCCATCTTGTGACGGGTGGGTAGATTTTTGAGGCCCTTGTATGTCGTACCGTTCCTGCATTTCTGTAGCTGAAATCGGATTAAGCTGTGTAACAGGGCAAGGTTTCTTAAGTTAAGGAAGAGCTCATGAGTGGATAAGTGACGCTGTGCTAGGGGGTACAAATGGAGCATGTGAGCGTGTCAGTTCTGATCTCACATTTCTGACTCGTGTGTCCCACTTGCAAGCAGCTTATTTCAGTTTGATTCCCTGAACCCTCCTCATGGGGCTGTGGAGTAGGACATCTGCTCCAGCTGGTCCGAAACCACAGGCACTCCCTCCTGTGTGCTCCAAAAGAAAGCAAGTTGCAGCGTGTATTCTGCCCAGCTTTTCCTACTGGGAAAGGGGAATGATGATGTGGTGGTGTGTGCTCCGGGGAGCCACTGGGTAAAATTGTCTCCAAATTGAAAGAGAGGCTCTTTGGTTTTAAGGCCAGAAAGGGCCATTATGATCTTTGAGTGAGTCTGATCTTTTGTATAAGACAGTCCAGAGAACTTGCCCCAGTGGTTCCTGCATCTAGCTTACCATGTGCGATTTAGTTAGAGCTTGCAATTGGAGGGGATTTTTCTGACTCTGGTAATCACTTCTTTTCTAGGCCTCATGAAAATAGATGAATTCCAAATACTTTGTCTTTGGAATGGTGGATTTCCCCCCAAAGCCTGTATTAATGAGAGATTCCTGGGGAGGAGGCATTCCCTTCCCTGGTTTCCACAACTTTGCTATCATCATGCGCAGTATATTTATGAGCATCAGATTATAAACACTTCAGCCAAGTGCCGCTTCATATAAATTAGCCAGTTGGTGTTGCTTCCCTCCTTGGCTATGATTATAAAAGTTGCATGCTTAAATGGAAAACAAACTAATTTCACAGCCCCCTCGTCCTTTCCTCTCTGCTACGCATGCAGCCTTGGAAAATGTTGGGGTAGCCCATTGTTAAATTATTGGCAGTTCTGCTCTAACCTGCTGGCTCTTGGGATCTGGGATGTTTATTGTCTAATTTTTAGCAGTATGGCCCCAAACCAGAACCACTTGGGTTCCCTCCCACCTTCAGACTTTAAGGGAATGGATAAAGTGAGATCCAGAAACAGGGTTTGGTTCTGCACAAACCCCTGAGCTCTACTCAGCTCTGTGTCCGGATAGATGATAATTCATATCCTGTGTAAAGGAGGAGTGGGAAGATGCAGAACTGGAAAATGACCCCGTCTGTAGCTGTGCTGTGACCCAGAAGAGCCATGGGAAGCCAGTTGCTGAAACACAGGTCCCTCTAAGCTGGCTGCTGCTACCTCTTCTTCCTCATTCTGATCAGGAGTGTTGGAGGGAGACAATGCGTCTCTGGCTCCCACTGGAGATGTGTGCGGGAGTTCTCTTTTGTGCACCTGCCCTGCCCCTCCTCAGCCATCGGGATTCCAGTTCCCCTAAGAGGCAGCAGAATTCTCGTTCCGATTGTGAGGCTTCAAATGGAGATGCTGTGCCTTTAAGAGCCCCACCAGCTGCCTTGTTGTCCAGCGGTGTGGTGAACAGGACCCTGAATCTCTGCTCCGCAAAGTGGAAAATGTGAGACGTGATACGGCAGCAGCTGCGGAGGGATGAAGAGGAAAACTGAGGACTGGTCATATAGTTTGGAATGAGGGGAGGGCAAATCCCTTAGGCTAATCCCTGTTCAGAAAGAAAAGGGTCATGCTACAGACATTAACAGATGGACTGAGACCTGCTACAGCCCAGGGGTCTAAACGGGACTGGCTCATCCCAGAATTAGGTGTGTCCCTCCAGTAACCTTCCCCAGTTGGTTTGTAATGTCTTGCTCCTGCCCCCTCCCTCTGCTTTTCCCCAAATGAAAGGGTTGTGCTGGATTCTGATGTGGTTTTCTGTTCTCACCTATGCCCGGGCAAGGAGGGAACAGGAGATGCCGACAAAAGACAGAGATCAGCGCCTGCTGGTATGCCGCACTCCTGCTGTGGTGCCCAAGTTTTGTTGACAGCAGACAGGACCCCAAAGCTTCTGCGAGTTTTTGTTAATGGGATCAGATTGCTACTGCTCCCACCTGAAAACATGGCCCCGTGGCCCCAGGAGGCTATAGTTCCCAGCATGCCTCTGTTGCATCGCGATGAAGGGCTGCATTCTGTGTTCACCATGCTGCAGGGGAGAGTTGTAGATCTCTGAGGCATAAGTACTCTCTGGAACCGGTGCTCCGTGGTGTGTGTGATCTGACTGCTGCATGGGAGAGACGAGACCTTGCCGCCCCTTTTATTTTTGAAATGTTGCATGTTTTGAGTTAGCATTGATGGGAAGTTCTCAGCTGTTTGGCTGTTAATTTACGGGGGCAAGTGTAAAGCTGTGAATTGTTTATTTTTTCCCCTGAACACATTTTGATCTCTGCTGAGCTGTTCATTATCTGCTGGCAGTGGGGAGTGGAGTGTTACAGCACTTGACAATCTCTTTCCAAGTTGCCATGTGCAGGCGCAGTCCAGCCTTTCATCGGTGCACATCGGTGCGAAGCAGATGTCCTGTATCTAATTATTTGCCCAGCACAGTGAAGGAGGCGCCCATGTTTACAGACTTTCTCTGGTTTGCAGAGCTAGAGCCAGAGCTGGTACTGCTTTTAAAAGAATACTCTGTGTTTTCACAGCAAGGAGTACATACCTCAACCACACAACAGTCCCAGCAGGGATGCGTTTAGGTGCATCACCTTCCCCACGCTTCCTATCTTGTATTGCAGGGCTGAAATAAATCATGCCAGCCTGGCACCTGTCTTTTGCTTTTTTACCAACAGACAGCAAAGCCAATCCATTGCAATCCCTCTTTAGGGGCAGAAAAGGGGAAAACTCCCCGTTGGGAGGGGCCGAGGATTCTGAGCCTGCATTTTGTCGCCGGAACACTCCGCTTCTGTCTGGCGGAGGTGACCTGCCCTCTGTCCCCTTGTGCTTTCAGGGCACCCGTGCTCAGGCCTGAACAGCGGAATAGATTGCTGCCTTGGGGTTGGAGATCAGCTGTGTCTGCTGGGGCCAGGGGGCCCTGGGAATTTGGGACACTGCATGTTATGGGGGCTGGAAACCTTTGCAGCTCCCTTCTTTCTTATTCCCAGTGGAAATCCCATCTCATTTTCTCTGGTAAATTGCAGTGTGATCTCCTCCTCTGGCACTAATTGAAAGCTGCTGCTTTTGTTCTTTAATCTCAGAGGAAATGTTGCCTTGTCATTCCTGGCTAGTAATCCCCATTTTACAGCAAGGGATCAGAGTGACACAGCTCTGCCATCCTGCATCAGATCAGTGGGGATTCTTGTCGAAGGCTGGGGCTGGTACCAACAGCTTTAGAACATACTGTGCATTGAGCTAGGCATATACACACGCTTCTTCTCCTGTTATTGTCATCTATTGTTTCCTCTGCTTCCCCTCCCCATTTTGTCCTTATTTACACTGTAAGCAGCGTAGTGCAGGGACTGTTTCTATTGTAAGGTTGTCCAGCATCTAGCAAGGCTGGCTTCAGTCGTGACTGTGGGCTCTGCGTCCTAGTTAGTAAATAGTGATAAATTATGTAGTAACATGCTCATGAGAGAAGTCCACCCCTGCCAATTCCAGGCAGGTAATAATTAGTTTGCACCTTGAAGCATGAGATTTAATACCCTTTACATGTTTTCACTCTAACTAGTATAACAGCAGGTGATATTCTTATTAGCCATGCAACTGTCTGATCTTTCTTGAATCCTACTATGCTCTGTCCCAATATTTTGTGCCAGTGAGTCTCTCAGATGAATTACTCACCGTATTAAAAAAAAATCCTTTTATCAGTTTTAAATTAGCTCCATTCTTGCAAATATTTAGAATCACTGGTGAGAGTACCACCATTAAATTCAATGGTCAAAATGCAATGGGCTTCAGCGGAGCCAGGCTTTCATGGGGAGGGTCTACTCGCAAGAGACCAGTTGAGCACACACTTCCATGTTTGCAGGGCTGGAATCAAATTCTCCTGTGCCTGTCACCACTTTTATTGCTGTTCTCTGGACCTTTGACTCTTGTGTTCCTTCTGGAGACAGGGCGACCACTTCACCGAGACTTCTCCGTCTTTAGTGATCTTGTTCCAGGCACTTCACTCTTCTTATCTGAGAAGAGTCACTTGGGGGAGGTATCTGCCCAATATGCGCTGTAGTGAATACTGCTGCGGAGAAGGTCATTTAGCTTCTTTTTATGGTCTTCATCATCCTGGATGGTTCTCTGAAGTCCTGCTGACTCAGACTTCCGGCTTCTCATTTGTATTCATGTCTCTGCTAATTTGCTCTTCCGATTGAGTCCCTCTTTGCGCTCCTGATTTCCAGCTCATGTCACACTTGTCATCGTTGATGGCACTTTGTGTTGGTGGTACCTGACCTGAATGCTCAGTTTTTGAAGGCTCTCTTCCAGCTGTTGTTCCCTGCCATCCAACCAGCCTCTGGTTTTGGGTGGATTTGGATTATTTTTTTCGTTCTCCCTCCTTTATTTCATTGGGGCTGTGCTGTGCTTAGCCCCCCAGCACCTCTGAAAACAAACAGACAAGAAAAAGCTGCAAGCACCATTTGTCTTGGCAGACTGCTGTTCAAGGGAACACTTCAAACTTGCAGGAATGTCTGGCTTGGCCCTATCCCAAGTCACCTGGCCCGTGGGTTTGCCCAGCCCTTCCTCTGACATCTCCTCATCAGGCAGTCTGTCCTTGCATTCCTCCCAACTCTCCCAGTTGTAATTTTTACCCATTATCCTCATTGGAAGCCTGCAAATAACTGCTCTCCCTCCGTGGATAACTGCTCTCCCTCCGTGGAGCCGGCAACCTTCACTAAGTGGAGATGGTTAGCCTGACCCCCTCCCCCCGGCTCTTCGCCAAGCTGTGTTGCACCCAATAAGTGGCTCCCTTCATCAGAATCAGTTTCTCCACATCCAAGGAGACGTGTGTGGCTTTTCTGCGAACTCTCCAACTTGTCAGCGGTTTTCTGGCCTCTCGTTTGGCTCCATTTATTACGGGCTTAGCGGAACAGTTTGCCACTCAGGGAATAGGGTGTCTGTGTAATGAGCAGAGCCACGCTTTGCAATTTTGTGGCCTTGCAGCTGTGGTTGCGGAATGACTGATGGATATGTTCACATCTGGAGCGCAGGCTGATTCCACAGTCCCCGGGAAGCTGGGGCAGCCTATCTGTCCCTCCCTCCCCCCCAACCCCAGAGCCCAAGGCTGGGACAAGGCAGGGTTGCTCTGTATAAACATATCTGCTGGTTCAGCTGTTCTCTCTGGCAGAGCAGCCTGAGTCAGAACAGCTTGGGACTTTGATTGGGTCTCATCCAGGCAGCTATTCAGCGCTCTGACGAGGAGATGGCTGCGTCTTCCTGGTGTAGCTGTTGCTCTCCTAGAGGCAAATTTATAAATGGCTTTATTTTTTAAACCCCAAAGTTTCTGCTGAATTAAAATCCCCTGCAAAGATTTGGTCCTTTGATTTGGTGTCAGCCTTCCAGGGGTGAATCCAACATGCTTGCCTGAGTCTGCATGCAGCCTTGCACCTCCGCTCTGAGAGGAAGGAGCCATACAATGTTCATCTGTTCACCACTACTGGGGCAGAGCTGGAGAGAGTGGGTGGGGGCTGAAGAGAAGTGAAGTAACATCAGCTCTTTTCCTAGATCTGCTGCTTTTTCTCCACTTCACCTCCAAGGGCCTTTGCGTTGAGGAGGGTGGAGGGGAGAGATGCAGACGGGAGTCATCGCAGCAGTCAGCAGCTGCAGCCTCCCTGCTTTGTTGGGAGAACATCCTAGCGAGGCACAAGGATGAAGTTTATTCGCTGTGATGCGACTAAAGTTTTTACACTGTTCATGTTCAGTAAAAGCAGTGTTACCCCACTTCAGCCCCCTCCTTGCCCCCATTCCCTCTAGATTTTATATGCTGATGTCCTCAGCAGCCGCCGGAGTCTCAGGTTAATGTTTGGCCCTGGCTAGAAGCGGGGTGAATTTGTATGTAGCACACCGTACATCACGTTGACTCGAGCACTAACAGAATTGAGGAGGGTGGTCAGAATTGAAGTGGGTGACGCGTGCGAAAGCCAGAAGGATTGTGGCTGAGGATCTAATGTGCCGTAACTGCTGGGGATCTAAAGGAACACTAGGCACCACTGGGAATCTGAGGCCTTCCCTTTCTAGCCCTGGACTGCACACAGCTCTGGTCCTTAAATGGTCCCTCAGGCTAGCAGTTCTGTTTTGGCAGTGGTCCAGGACTTAATATGGAAAGTCCAGGCTCTTGGACCAGTGTAATTTTCTGTCCCTGGGCACCTCTCTCTAATTTGTTAATCACCATTTGCGCTGAGTCCCTCTGTCAGCCTGCGTGGTAGTGTTTGTTCATGTCGAGGTCAATCTGAATTAATTTGGTGAGAAAAGGTCTCGTGAAACACTAGCTAGAATGCTCCACTAAAATCCAGCTCGATTATATCTGCTGTGCGCTCTGCTTCCAGGGAGTTTGTCATTTTTATTTTGAATCCAATCAAATTTGCAGGGCAAGATCTGTCCTTTATAACTCGGGATCGACTGTTTACACGTGACTCTCTTACCCCTAGAGTCAAATTCCAAAGGGGTAGCCGTGTTAGTCTATTGTAGAAAGACAACAGAGTCCTGTGGCACTTTTAAAGACTAACAGATTTATTTATCGCATGAACTTTCATGCGATAAATAAATCTGTTAGTCTTTAAAAGTGCCACAGGACTCTGTTGTCTTACCCCTAGAGGTGAAGCCTCACCTCTGTTGGGGCGGTCTGCAGTTTAAAACCTGTGGCTGGCCAGCGATAGCTGACTGGGACTCTGGCTAAGGGGCTGTTTAATTACAGTGTAGATCTTTGGGGTGAGGCTGGAGTCTCATCTCCGGGATCCTGCAGGGTGGGAGAGTCCCAGGACTTGGGCTCCAGCCTGAATCGGAGCCTCCGCACCCCAGTTAAACAGCCCCTTAGGCCAAGACAGCTGGCAGGGGCCAGCCATGGGTTTTACCTGCCTGCACGCTCAGTAAGGCCAGCAGCAAAACTCCCACCGACTTCAGTCGAGTCCATATTTCCTGCTCGCTGTTTAAGGGTTTCTGCTATTCTGTCTTCACACGTTAAAAAGAGACAGCAACAGTAACTCCCCCAGCCCCCAGCCAGGTGGATTTGGTCACGGCAGCTCAGACAGGAGTGATGGACTGGTTGCAGGAATCGCCGACGGAGGTTCTGTCTCCGGGAGGTCCGAGCAGATGAGCCCAGCAGTCTGTTCAGGCCTTGGAACCCATGTATCCGTGAGGCTGAGGTCGTTCCCCAGGCCACGTGCGCTGGTGATGCAGCAGTTTGCTCAAGAGGAAGGACTCTGTCACATTTTCAAACGTGATTACGCCCTTCCCATGCACGTGCAATGTCGAGCTGTGCAGTCACAAATTCCTAGTGGGCGCGTGTGTAAGGCCTGAGTGCTGTGGACACGCACGTCAGGTGTATACTTGTGCACGCTCGTGTTCCAAAGCTGGGCTTACGAGGAAGCAGATGGCTTATTTACCATTTGGTACCTGACTTATGAGCATTTGGGGAACCGGCGAGCAAGGTTGGCCCAGAGGTGGCTGTGGAATTTCCTGCTCTGCTCTCTTCCTTTTCACTTAGTGCTGGGATTTCGTGCCTTTGTAGAGACGAGTCGAGACTTTCTCGCCACTTCGCTGGAACTGACCAATGGCGATGTGTGGCCCAGAATGCAGTGCTGGGCCTGAGCCAAGCTCCTGGCTGCATTGCAAGCTAGGGTTTGTAGCTCTCTTGGGGCCACACTGCCCTGTATCAAAGAGCAACTGCTGGGGCAGCTCTTGGGCGTCCTCGCAGGCTGGCACTGGGGCCCTGGATTGGGCCGATTTCGGGCAGCTCTCAGGGAAGCAGTGCAGACTTAGGCCAGGCTCCAGCTTAGACTACTCACTTTCCTGGTGGATCTGCGGAGCTGCGATGAGGACTCCCGTCTGCTGCCTACCCTTGAGAGTGGAGCGGAAGGACAGAGTGATGCCCACACTACTCACTCCACGAACCCCCAGCGACCTGGGTTTGTCACTGCCCAGCCGTGACGCTAGCATTTTTCAGCCTCCATCTTGCTGGAAAGGAGCTCGTTTCCTCAGGCCATCAAAAGAGACTGGTTACAGGTTGGGCTCCTGCTCTCTCATTTGGTGTGTTTGGCTTCGGAAGCTGGTCACGTGTGTTCGTGGAGTTCCTGGGAGTTAGGGTTTCCTTCTCCATGGAAGATACCGGAGGCCTTTTTGTCTAAAGAAATACCTGCACAGTGCACTTGGGCGCTGGGGGGGGATGGCGGGCTGGATTGCCGCGTCTGTTCTGCACTGCGGCAGCTTCTGCCCTGTATTGTAGCAGAATAACAGTACCTGAGCCAGCCTTTACGGTGCAATCCGCGCAGCTCCCTGGGCTGTTTGCTGAGTTGAATGGGCTGCAATCACAGCCCCAGTGAACTGCTAACAACACAGATCTTTCATTTCTAAGGCTCCTTTCTCCAGCGAGCTCCTGGTTGGGATTTGTCTCCCGTGAGGACGCTCTGTTCCCTAGAGCTGAGCATGGCTTTCTTGCTTTCCAAGCTGTGATGACATTTCTGCCTGGTGCTCTGACTGAGCACCGCCGTACGGGACACGCTGGCGGAAGGACGTCCTTTTCCGCTTGTAAGTGCCTGTGTTTGCCTGCGTCTGGCCCCCTTGGCCTGGCAGGGTGTTTCCTACTGATCGCTGCCTCTGACAAGTGGCAGTGGGTGACTACCCTGGCACAAAATGGCATCCAGAATTGGGAGCTGGGTTGGCATTTCAGGAGAGGATGTTCATCTGGCGGTGTTCGCTCTCCCTGTGCTTCGGGAGCGGCTGTGTTAGCCGTGCTGCAATGCAATCCTGGATTGCCTCGTTGACGGTTTCTATTTGCCATCTAGCATTTCTAGAACAGGCTGGTGCCCAGCGCCGTCCAGCCTCAGGACTCTGCCTTGAGCTCAGCGTTTTGGTATTTCTTGGCCAGGCCTCCGGCAGCTGGGTCCCACGCAGGGCTGTGGTTGCCGTGTGGTGGAAAAGAGGTTGTGGGAGGTGGGTCCTAACTGAGCTGCTCTCAGGGAAGGTTGCCCTGGAGTTTCCTTTAGCCAGTGTCATGCCATGTTTTACTGGCAATGAGCCAGGGGCCCAACCCGCATGAGATGGGGTGAGTGCACCCGTGGACACCTCCAGGCTCAGCAACCCAAGCACTGCGTGTTCGGACCTGTTGTGTGCAGAGCACACCTGTCTTGTGTGTGTTTTTTCCACCCAACACATGGACAATGCCGGCCCCAGGGCAGCTATGAGCCACGGAGCAGAGCGTTTGTTCACCCAGGAATCTGCCGTACTTGGTGACGTTCCTGGGGGAGGGAAGCGGTGACTGGGGTTGGGCTCTGTTGGCCCTGCTGGGCCACCACAAGTAAGACGATGGAGTCGGGGTTGGTCTTGCTTTGAGCAGGGAGTTGGACAAGGAACCTCCTGAGATCCCTTCCAACCCCCATCTTCTGGACTCCAAGTCTTGGGCCTTGGCTGCCTAACCCCTTGTGTTACCCTTTCCGCCTTCGGGAAATGCCCCTTGACCAGGATTCCCCAGGCACTCAGCTGAGGCAAAATTGACGAAAAGGTGGGAGGCGGGGGAGATGTGGGACCTCCAGCTGTGAAATGGGGGCTCTGATTCCAGGGCTGTGTACGTGCTGTGGGTCTCAGCCCCTCTGGCTGAGCGGCCTGCTCAAATCCTAAGTTTGCATCGCGTAACTTAGTAAATGCAATGGCTGAGGTGAGCAGGGAGACTGCTGGGCGAGGGCTTTCTCATGGCCCAGCGGTCGGCAGCCTTTGGTGCCTTGGGAGAGGATGCCTTATTTTATCATCCGACTTGACGTGCTCGCTGGGACAGGCCTGCTAAGCCATTGTTCGTGTTCCCTTTGTGCGCTGGCTCAATCGAAAGGCTTTCGAATGGGTGCTGTCCCGTGACGAGCTTTCTGCGGCCGAGCACAGCAAGGGACTCCAGGCCTGGGAAGACGAGGGAATGGATGTCCCTCCCCACTCAGTAAAAGCCCCAAGGAAGGCAGGAAAGCATGTGAGCTGTGGCGGGGATGGCAGAGACTGGCTGTGTGGGAATCCTGCACTGGGAGCAGCCAGCCAGTGCGAGCATTAGCGGGTGATGGTAACTGGACTGTGGGTCGCAGGGCAGCCTGTGGGCATCCCTCTTCGCTGCCATCTGGGTGGGAGTTGTGGAACCTGGGGGGGGGGGGGGGATTTGGAGTGCCTCCCTCTGCCTTTGGACCTATCAGTCTGAGGTCCTCCCGGTCGGCCCACACTGTCCTGCCCCCAGTGCAGGGATCTGAGCGTCCTGTGGGACAGGAGGAGAAGCTGGGCTGGGGAGCCTGGGCACTGCAGAATGGGGACGGGAATCGCTGCAAGTGTATTAACTTTCTCTCTCCCTCGTGGGAATCCTGCTGGGAGCAAACTCTCGCTGTTCCTTGCACGCTAAGGCCCAGCCGCATCAGACTCCCCGGCATTGTACATGTTCCAAGCACCTCTTGCCCAGTATCTCTCCTCCCTGCCAGGGAGAGAGGTGACTCCGGATTAGCCCAGTCCCAGGGAGAAGGGAGCTCAGCGGCAGGACTTACCCCAGCCACGCAGCAGGCCAGGTTCCTGAGGATCTAAGCATGTGATGGCGCAGCCCTGCAGCGCCCCATGCATCTCTCGGATCAGCTGCTTGCTGATGCTCTCTCACCTGCTGTGCTGCCCAGGGAATCTGGGGATATCGCAGACTGGAACTCAGCCCACTAGGCAGTACTGCCCCTTAGCTTTTCCTTAGCACGAGAGACCTCTGACGGAAATGCCTGACGCTGCTTTGCCAAGGCAGAGTGGGCCTGCAGCCCGCGGGCAGTCCCGAGATACAGGAGTGTCAGCCGTGTGGTGCCGGCTGCGGGAGGATCCTCCTTGGGCTCCTCCCGTGCAACTTGCTCTTGACCGTGTTTCTTGACAGGCTGGCTCCTTTGCCACCGGGCTCTGGTTCTCCGGGAGCACAGCATGGTCGCGTGAGACTGGCTGGCCTGTGGCCCCAGTGGGCCAGACTCCAAGGGAGAACCCAGCGCTGTGATGTGATTTGTTTTCTAGTGGCGGCGGAGGGGAGTGTGGCAGGAAGGGGCCACTGGTAAATGTCGCCCCCCCCCCCAGGTGCAGGTATGCCTCGCTGCACGGCAGTGGCGCTATGGATGTGAAACCCTAGGAACGGAACAGATCTGCTGAGCAGGATGCGTGCTGAGAGCCGAACCACGGCTGGGAGAAAGCAGGGCCCTGAGCTGTTTGTGCCGTAATGTGTGCAAAGGACACTTGTGGGCAGCAGGGTGGGACGAAGGCCCTTTGTGGAGCCGGGTTGGGGGCTCGTGCGCTGGCTGACCCGTCAGGAATCACTCTGGTGGGAGGGACATCGTGCTGTTTGCCTCTTTGTCGACCCACGTCGCCCTCGTTTTAGCTGCTGCTTCGGGTCCTGTCTCCACCCCTCCTTCCTTTTACTTCACTGGAAATACTTACGGCCCCTGGCGTGCACCAAGTTGATTTGTTCCTGAAGGGTGTCAGTAGAGCCCATGGAGGTTCTCCAAGCAAAAGAAATGGCTCGTCCGTGGCTCGCTGTGGGCCTTGGCAAGGGTCAGCCCAGATATGTCTGTCCCGAGTGGGGCTGTGTTAAGGGAAGTCACCAGAAGGGTTGCTCCTCTCTTCCTCAGGCTCCCCGCTTTCCCTGCTGGCCGGGGCTGTGCTGTGCTCCCTGCCTGGCTGGGGTCAGTTCCCGTCTTGGCAGGCTTTGCAGGACTGGGTGTGTGCCGTCCTGCGGGAGCTGGGCTGGAAACGTGGCCGTTAGTGGAGGAGCTGCTGTAACGGGGCCAGAGCGCTGGTCTCTGGACTGCTTTGCTGTTAGCTTCCCCAAGGCTCTGGCCACGCGGGCCATCTTCTGTCCCAGCTCCAGCCGGGCCCTGGGCAGCATCTCAGAGAGGAAGGTCTCTCCACTGGAGCGGGTTGTCTCGGGCTCAGCAGCCTCCTCCTGCCAGGCAAAGCGTTTGCCTCTCACTGGGCAGAACTGCCTCCTCAGTGCCTGCAAGACAGCCGGGGACGCACGGCAGGCCTGGCTGGAGCCCTCCTCTGCAGAGGGCAGGACTTGTCCTCTGGCTAATGGTGTTAGTGACTCCGCCGTGGGCAGTCAGGTCCCCGTTGCTGATGGGGCCTGATGGACGCAGCATGGGGGGCGTTCAGGGCTGCCCTCCCGGCCATGCAGCGCTTGTGAGAATGCAGCCTGGGCAGAGCTGTGCTCTGAACATGCAGCGTCCTAGCCAGTTTCTGGCTCGCTCGCACATTCCTCCAGCAGCGCATACCCGCCCATCCTCAACAGGGCACTTCTCCGGGAGGGGCGACTGGTGCTGCTCGAGGCTGTCCCTGCCAGGCTCCAGCCGTCGCTGCAACGTGACGCTCTGTGCTCCCTGCTCTGGGTACTTCAACGTGTCTGCTGCCTCCCACAGCCCTGTGTCCTGTGTAGGGCTGACAGCCGGGCACCGGCCTGGGAAGGATGGCTGAGATCTCCCACACTCATGGCACAGGGCGGCTGCTGCCACCCCTGTTGGCAGTTAGGCTCCCTGCCTGCCCCTTCCAGAGTGGGGGACCCTCTGCACCGAAAAGGGCAGGAGACACCCACAGCTTGCAGAACTGTAAGCAGTTCTTGCCACTGCTTGGGGTGCGACAGCCCCTTGATGGGGGGCAGTGTGGGCCAGGTTCTGCCCTCTGTGCGAGCGCAGCCAAAGGGTTGGCCCCAGGGTCCCAGGCCGGGCTGTGTGCAGGGAATGAACCTCCTGGCCCCTCTGCTTGAGCTGTGTCGCTCGGCGCTGCTGCCCTCCGCAGGGAAAGCAGGAGTTTGCTCCCGGCCAGCGATCGTCCGCAGGTCTGCCAGCACCAGTCCACGCTTAGCACCGAATGTGCCAGGGAACAGGCTGCCCGAGACTGAGTCCAGGGCACGTATCCCATGTCCAGTGGGTGGTGGGGCCATTGCGAGGCAGGACACCCAAACTGCCAGGACTGGGCAGGGCAGTTAAACGTGCCTTTTGGGGGCTAGGAGAGGGATCCCCATGGACGTCAGAGCATCGATTTGGTCAGCAGGGATGACGACACACCTGTAGGGCCCCGTCGGCTCAGCACCGCGAGGGTGTAGGTCTTTTCTCGCTGCCCAGGAATCCCTGCTGGTTTTCCCATCTAGCTGGCTTTCTGCCATGGGACTGGCGAACTCCTGTGAGTTGGGAGCTGTCTCAGCCATGGTTGGAAGGGGCCACCAGCAGAAGTGAATCCTTAACAAGGAGGGAGTTTCTCCTAACTAGTTCCCAAACACTAACAGAAATCCTGAGCCATGTGATTAAAGCTATTCCCCTGTCCCTGGAGGGTCGAACGGCTCCCTTGCTATGGCCTGCCAGTTCTCTAGGCTCGGCTCTCTCAGAGGGGAGGGACCCTGGATTTCAAATGTAAAAACTAAGCAGGAAACACACCCCCACCGTAAACCTTTGAACCCTCCAGCCCTGATCCAGTTGGGAATGTAACCAGGGGCTGCGGGCCTCCTGGTCCCCTTGGATTGCTTGCTGCGGGAGTGGGAATAGTCTGTGAGCCACTGAAGACTGTGGGCGCGGCTGGCAGGCTCCGTGATCTCTGCAAACCCTTCCAGGTCCTAGACAGCCTTGTAGGACGAGCTGGGCTGCACTGACCCCCCTTTCAGCAGCTCCCCTAACTGGTCTCTCACCCATCCTGGGGGCCTGCACTCCCCTATCAGCCGCCACGTCCCTAATGGTCTCCTCCTGCGTCTGGCTGGTGCAGAGCCCTTGCCCCCCCACCCCACCCCCCCCGCATATGCTTTCTCCGATCCTCACAGCAAAGCCTCTGCCACTTCCAGAGCCGTGCAGCTACATGTCCCAAGCTGGTCAGCTCAGCTGGCGAAACACCAAGGGCAGGGCGTGGATCACGGCATGGGCCGAAGTGCTCAGGAGGTAGTTGGTCTGCTGAGCTGTGGTTCCAGGGAGGAGCCAGCTGGTCTTGGGTTCTAATCTTCCCCTGCGTTTGCTAAATCCCACATTACCCTGGGCCCCAGTTCTTCCTCCAGACGGCGGGGACGGTGCTGCGATGAGGTGGTGCTGGTGCCCAGCTGTGACTAGAGCGTTCAGACCGGAACTGAGGAGTGCCCTTTAATGGGGAGGGCGATCAGCCACTGGACGGAGCACTTGACTCCCGCCGTGGCAAAACCCATCTGCTCCAGGAATGAGTGTGGGGCAGCTCTCTGGCCTGGGCCATGCAGGAAGTCAGGCTAGAGGGTCACAATGGCCTTTTCGGCCTGGAGAACCTAGGGATCTATAGACAAATTCACTCCTGGGCCATGGTGCCGCCTTCCTGGAGCTGCAGGTGGGTCCTGGGGACTGTAAGGACCCCCCCGCCCCCCTCCCTCCATGGGACCACAGTGGCACCAATGTTTGTGGCCAAGTGAATTGGCCCAGATGGGTGGAGCCAGTGACTTGGCCTTCCTCTGTGGGGAGGCGTCACTCTTGGGCACAATGGCCCAATTGTTACCACTCATGCTGCTGTGTGCCTCCCCCCAGCCCCTGGTCTCCCCCCAAATGGGAGGCCTCCCCATGAGCAGTCGGCTTCAGCTGCCCCTTTCACACAGAGTGCCGGCTGCACTCTGATCCTGTTTCCAGCCCCCCGGCTAGACGGTGTTACTGTTTGGAGGGGAACGCTGAGATTCAGCAACAAGGAGCGGGTTTGTGGAATATACAGCCTCACCACTAATTATTGCAGCCTGTGGGGGTGTCAGCACCCCAAAAACTGCTTCCTCGGCTTGTGGCATCAGTGACACCCCTATATTCTGCGGGGTCTTGGGCCAGAGGCAGGGAGAGGTTCATGGAGAGAGAAGGCGGCGGTAGATGTGGGGTGTGTTTGTAGGCAGAGAGTTGGACAGGCGTTGCTCCTCCGACACCTGGGCAGCAGGTACACTCCCCAGAGACTCCAGGGGCCCTGTGCCTGGCGCTGGCCCTCGCAGCTGGTGGCCCTGGTGCCTGGCATCGGCAGGCATGGAGGGAAAGAGCTGCTTTCCGTGGGACGTCTGCCCGCAGGCTGAGGCCTGCTGCTCCTGTGAGGGGCGCTCAGGGCAGCTGGTGAGGTGGGTGATGTGTGGTGGGGGATTTCTGTCCAGAGTGGACTCCTCTGACGGACACGTGTGTCCCTCTCGCAGGATGAGATCGAGGAGCTGCGTGCTGAGATGCTGGAGATGAGAGACGTCTACATGGAGGAGGACGTCTACCAGCTCCAAGAGCTCCGCCAGCAACTGGACCAGGCCAGCAAGACGTGCCGCATCCTGCAGTACCGGCTGCGCAAAGCGGAGCGCCGCAGCCTGCGTGTGGCACAGACGGGGCAGGTGGACGGCGAGCTCATCCACAGCCTGGAGCAGGACGTCAAAGTAAGGACGGGCCCAGCTGCAGATGCTTGGGTCTCCGTGCACAGGGGCGAGTGACCTGCCGGTGGCGGGAGCTTGGATGGGACGGAGACGGGGACGTTGCAGAGAGACGCCTGGGCTGTCGGAGCGTGCAGGGCCTACCTGAATGGTGACTGGTCCTGGTGGGTCCATGCCTACGGGCCAGCCGAGATGGGGGCCCGGCCGGGGTAGGCCCTTTGGCCTGCAGATGCACCCACGGGCCCCAGGCAGGCCAAGGCCCTGCTGCGCTAGGTGCTGCACGGACACAGCGAGAGACGGTCCCTGCCCCAAGCGTTTCCAGACTGAGTTACCTGGCAGCCCCGGCCTGTAACCCCAGCCCCACGTCACACCTGGGTGTGGTGATGGCGTAACCATAATGGCACCGGGGCAGTTAAATGCCATGCGCAGGGGAAACCCCCATGCGTGAGGCCTGGCTCTGGGGCGGCTGGTGCCACATGCAGCCGGAGGCAGGGCGAGGTGCTGAGTGCCCCCGGCGAGGTGCTGAGTGCCCCCGCTGCTCTTTAGATGGTTGTGGGAGGGGACAGAGGTGCCCCCCAGCATGATCTCAGAGCCCTGCGGCTGTTGCTGCCTTATGGAGGTTGGGGGCTGCTGTCGTACCCCCCACCCGGGGGGGGGGGTAGGGTAAGGCCACGGTGGAGAGGGCATCTCTCTGGCCCAGACAGAGTGAGAGGAGGGTCAGTGGGGCCTGGGAGCGAACCCTTGTAAACTGTAGTGAGAAGTCAGCTGGGCCCCCCTCTGCTGGCTGTGCAGGTTTGAATTGGCCAGTCCCGGGGGCTGGTGGGCTCATCTATGGAGGGGGGGGGCTGGGACTAGGACTCCCCTTCCCTCCTCTGCACGGTGGAGCCTTGGCGTGAGATTTCCGGGCTCCGCTCCCCACCGGTGGCATCTTTTTCTGCAGGGTCGGGTGGGGCTGTGCGCACAGCTTTCCTCCGTCCTACCCCTTCGCTGGAGCTGCCCAGCCTGCCGTGCGTGGCAAGGTCCGGGGCTCCTAGCAAGAATTTGCTTCCCCTCCGGTGCAGGGGATCGGCGCAGGTGAACTCTCCCTGGGAGCTGGCTAGTGAATGACTGTCCTGGGCAGGTGAGAACGGGGGCTGTGCACGTCCTGGGATGCCGTGGACTCAGTGCTGCGGCACGGACAGCCGTGTGATCTCACGCCAGCCTCCAGGACTTCTGCTAGAGCTTCCCTAGTCTTACTGACACGCTGGGGACAGGCCGAGGGCGAGATCCGGGGAAGGAGAGGGCGTGGGGGAGTGACTGAGGAGGAGCAGAGAGGGCTGGCTTGCTGCGTGGGCCGGCCGTGTTTTGACGCTCGCTCATTTGCTGCGAATTGGTTCTGGTCTCTGGGGCAGAGTCACTCAGAGATGCCGCTGGCTCCATTGTCATGGTGCTGGCTGAGCTAAGTGACCTGGAGCCTGCCTCGGACAGAGCCTCAGCCTTCCAGATGCAGGGAGAGGCCCCTCTTCCCCAGCCCACGGGGAAGCCTGTGGGAGCTGAAGCTAAGGGCCTGGCTGGGATCCTGGCCCCTGGCAGAGCTGAGCCCTTGTTCGTGGCTGGCGTCACTGGAGACTGGGTTGCAGAGTTGGGTGGGGCAGAGGTGATCCGAGTTTTGTGGGGCTTTAATCCCTAAGATCCCCACCCCACCCCTTAGTGACTCTCGGTGCCTCCCGGAGCACAGGTTACCGGGCGTCTCTGCAGTGTGCTCAGCAGAACAGAGAAGTGGCGGCAGCTGGGTGCGGTGTGAACGCCCCTGAGCGGAATGGAGCAGGTCACAGCTCTGTAGGGTTCCTGGCCCACCAGGATCAGCCCAAGGCGATCACAGATAGACACCCAATGCCCACTCCGCCTGTTAACGTTGGGGTGACCTGGCTGCATCACTCAGGAGTGTGGAACAGGTTTGCACCCTGTGCACCGTAGGTCAACCTCACTCCAGTCTCTTGCGGGGCAGACTGACTAGCGAGGGAAACCCTTGCTGTGGCTGGAGGCCATTTCTGTGCTGCAGCCTCCACCCTGGAGCTGGTTAGCCATAGCCTCTGTACTGGAAATAGTCCCTCAGGGTCTGCAGCTGGGCCTGGAGGTCTCTGCAGGTATCGAGGGGGCAGGCAGCTGCTGGGTGCAGGGAGTACCGGATTCTTACTGACTCGCATCCAACAGTGTGCACCCCTGCTCCCGGCTCCCAGGTAGCCCAGGCCTCCAAACCCTACGAAAAGCTGGAGCTGGGTCCAGGCCGGTCCACGCAGTGTGGCCCCACACTCTGCCTTTCTGCAGTGCGTGCCCCCCGTGGTGTTCCTGGCGCTGGGCACATGGGGCACATGCCTCGAGTCCCAACACCCAACAGTGCCGTGAGTCTGGGGAGGATCCGCGCCCGGCCACCGTCTGCCCAATGTGGCCCCTGCTGGGGCCGGGGCTGGGCCGCAGGCCGGCGGTGGCAGGAGCCCGATCCAGTCCCGGCCGGGGAACCAGGGGATGGATCGGGCCCCTGGGCCCTGAACCTCTTTTTGGGGCAGCGACGCCCCTGCGTGCCACTGCTCCACCTGATCCCCAGGGCCGTGTCCTTCCCGCCCGGAGCTGCAGGTGCTGGATCCCTGTGCTGGGCAGTGCGCTGAATTGCTGAGCAGCTTGGCAGGGTCCCTCGCCTGCTTTCGGCCCTGCGTCATTTTCCATGTGCTGATAGTGAGTGTCTGTCCTGGTTCCCACCAGTCCTCCAGCCGGCTGTGCCCGCCCTTCATTTTCCTCCCCCACTGGGCCCCCAGCCTTGATGCCCTGTGCAGAGAGCCCGGCCTGCCATGCTTCCTTCTGGGGCCAATCAGCCAAGGCAGAAGTGAGGGGAGAGGCAGGAATTCCCCACTTGTGTCTCTCACAAAGGGCTCCTAGAGTTCACACTGAAATCACGGAGGGGCAGGAGCTGGGGGCAGGCAGCCAGCAGCTGGGCAGGGCCTGGCTTCCCCTTGCTGCACAGACGGAGGGGAAAGTCGTCATGTCCCAGCTCTGTAATCTCTCTTGCACAGCCAGAGCCCAGGGTGCGCCTCTGCCCCCGGCCACAGCCACGCTGCTTAGATTAGCACTTGGGCGTCGTGTGGCGCAAAGCACTTTCCCATCCTCGCGTTAGGAAGCTGAGCAAAGTCTGAGTTGGAGCCAAGCGAGGGCCCTTGCACAAAGGAGGGGTGGAACTGCCAAGTGCCCCAGGCACCAGAAAGCAGCTGATCCTGGAAAAGAAACATGCCACAAGTGAGGGGTGGCGACTCCTCCCCAGCATCCGGCACAGGCTGCCCTGTAATTAGGAGGCGACGGCTGAGTGTGTATTTAAAGTGAATCTGGTGCTGCCCACACCTGATGGGGACAGCCCTTCTGCCCTGCTAGAGCCAAGAGAGCAGGACACTGGCCTGCAGCCAGGGTGCCCAAACATTTGGGTTTCCTTCCCTGCTGCCCCCTTGCTGTTCCTCTCCTGGCCCCCCTTGGCACCTCCCATGGGGCATGCACCTTCACAGGGCCCCTGCAGAGAGTCGCTGTGGCAAGAGGCAGAGGGCTGGGTGCAGGGGGGCTGCTGTACCCCCAGCTCAAAGTGGTTTCCATCATATCCAGCTTCCCAGTTAGGGTCAGTGGTTCTCCGCGCCCAGAGAGCAGTGCAGGGGGCGTGCCCTGCAGAGCGCCTGGGGATCTTCCCAACACACCCTGGCCCTCCCTCTGAGAAGAGGACTAGGAAATGTGCATTGGCGATCAGTGGGATTTCCCTAGGCCCCTGGAAGCCTTTTCCAAATCTCCCAGAAGCCACTGCTTCAGGAAGCTGGAGGAGGGGCTGAGAGGCACCCCCGGGCCATCGGGATGTCGAGAGCTCATGTCACCAAAGCTGCAGGGAAGGATCCAGTGCTCTGCAGGCCAGGGCTGCTCCGGCTGGTCACGTTAGCTCGCCGTATCTCGGGGCCATGAGCCGGGCCCCCCTCCAGCCGGCGCTGCACACCCCATCTGGCAGTCGGGTTACTGCGCCCGGATGCTGGAACTCTACGGGTGGAAGGCCTGGCTTAGCTTTGGAGGTTGGGGTCCGAAAGTGGGGATCAGCGTGTCAGGCCGTGGCTGTATCTTCCTGAGCCGGTGCTGCGAGCCATGCCCCGGGGAGACGCAGGGTGCTGGCTGCACGGGCTGGCTCTTAGGGGAGCAGAGCTGTGAGTGATTGCTCCAATCTGCGTCAGTCTGTATTGCCCCTACACCTCCCCACCGCCCCAGCTCCCTGTCTCAGCAGCTGCCTGCTGGCGGGTTTCCCAGGCCCAGGAATTCAGCTGTTTGCTCATTAAAGCCACCTTCCCTATGGAGATCACAGCTGCCTGCTTCCCTAGGGGCTGCCTGCCCTCCCTCAGCTCCCTTCCCAGAGAGCAGTGCACGCCAGGGGTGTCGCACAAACTGGGGAAGGTTAAACAAGGGACATCTCCTTCTCGCAGCCCCTCAGCTATGCCCTGGGCCTCCCCCCAGTCCAGCTGTCAGTCAGGGCTGCCTTGGGACCTCCCTTCCCCTCCCCTCCCCGCTCCCACCCAGCCTGTGCAGCTCTCGGCTTGCAGGTTCCCATGCTGGGCCTCTTTAGCTGGAGGGCCCTGCCCCCCAATTCTGCCATGCCCTGGCTGTGCAGGCCTGATGCAGCGGAGAGGAGAGGGGGAGTCACTAGAGGAGGCTCCGGGACCTGGGAGCAGCCGGAAGAGAAATGGAAGGGTGGTGTAGGAATGTGTGGTCATTCCATGGATGCAGGGGTGCCAGAGGTCCCCTGGGGAAAAGGGGGCTGCCTAGCACAGGAAAGGCCCCCGGGGTATAAATCCCAGTGTCTGGTGCTCTTGGCCACGCTGTGCCCCCCAGCAGAGAGAGCAGCGCTGGGTAGCTGGTGTAGTTCTTCGTATGCGCGTTGCCATCTGCCCCTCGTATGGCTCGCTCGCCAGTTTGCTGGAGTCTCGTGCCGAGGGCTTGTCTTCACTCCCAGCACGTGGCTGGGCCAGCTGCCCCCCGGGATGACGAGTGCTGGTCTCTGGCAGGTTGCACAGAGGCACTGGTGGTGTCCCAGCCCAGAGCTAACTCCGAACTGCTGAGGAGGGCACAGTGCATCAAGATGGCACAGCCTGGCGCTCTCTGGGGCAGCGACCCTTTCCAGGCCCTCGTTGGTGAACCAGGAGACAGAACCCATCACTGGGTCAGCAGGAGGGTCTCAGAAGCAGACGCTCACGGCCGGGAACTCGCAGGAGCCCGGTGAAGGAGACTTTGCTATGCCCGTCTGGTGTGACAGATCCATTCATGTTAAAAACTCACCTTCAGTCCATTTAAATCCAATAATTTGGCCTTCCTCCTCGCCTGGGGCTCACATCTGCCTTTCTCCCAACTCATCTGGTAGCCCCTGGCTCACTGGGCTCCTGTGCCAGAAATCAAGTTCCAGAGGGGGAGCCACGTTAGTCTGTGTACAGCAAAAAACGAGAGCCCTGTGGCTCCCTAAAGACTAACACATTTCTTCGGGCATAAGCTTGCGTGGGCTCCAACCCCCTTTGTCAGGTGTGCCAGGAATGTGACCTGCTGCAGAGCGCTGTACCTGGCGCAGGGTCTTGGTGTGTTGCCTGTCACTTTCCCGGCTGGTCTCCCTCCAGGAGCTGGGGCCAGTACAATGAGGCTCTGCAAGTTGCTGGTTTCCCCCCCGGCCATGGCAGCCGTCACAGGTTCTCATTCTGGCCCCGATACGCTCCGTCCCTGGTCAGAGCTCTCCACTTGCTCGGACCTTTGTTTCTGCTCAATGATGAGTGCTGGCTCCCTTGAGAAACAAGCCTGCTCCCGGGGATCTAGCGTGGGACCGGGGTACCTGCGGGCGCTGGGAACATGGGTGCTATGTTCGGGCCCCTGTAATTTGCACCCTTGCTGTGCAAGCGTGACAGTGAATGTCGCTTGCCTGGGCTGGTTGTTCCCCCTCTAGTTGGTGGAGCTGGTGTTTGAAGCGGCAGGAGAGTGGTTTGATTAGCAATCCCGTACTAGCTCCTGTTTCCTGGCTTCCCCTGGCACAGTACAGTAGAGCAGCTGAGACGCTACTGAAGATGGCACCCTGCAAAGCTGGTTTGTCCTCTCGGGAGGCTGGGCCAGAGGCTGCGTCCACACAGGAGAGAGTAAAGGGTGTCCGTGAGAGCAGAGAGGGTTCCCACACGCTGGGGTGGGCATGTCGGCCCAGCTCTGCAAACTGCTGCTCCCTCCTGGCTAGTCACTGCAGCGCATCACGGCTTGTAGGCCCTACGTAAACTATGGCTACTATTTGTGTGTTGGTTTTTAAAATTTTTCTGTGTAAGCTGGGCAAGTTTTTCCTGGCCACAGAGAAATGTCAGGGCTTGAGCAATTAGCGGAGCCTCTGCCCTTTGTATCAATGTCCGGGTCCTCGTCTGCGTGTGCAGCTCCCAGCGGGACGGGCCCCAGTCCAGCTTGGCCGATGTGGGCCTGAGGGACGCTGCACCCCCCCTTTCTGCTCAGTCTGAGTCTGTTGTGTTTGCAGGTCGCAAAGGACGTTTCTGTGCGGCTCCACAATGAGCTGGAGGCGGTGGAGAAGAAGAGAATCCGGCTGGAGGAGGAGAACGAGGGCCTGCGCCAGCGACTGATCGAGACCGAGCTGTCCAAGCAGGTGCTGCAGAACGAGATGGACAAACTGCGCGAGGTGAGCGGGGAGGGAGTGCGTGGCCAGGGTGGGGGCTCTGGTGGCGAGGCGGAGGGAGTGTGTTCCCCTCGGGCACTGGGGAACCAGCCCAGATGTTGTTTGCGAGCTGTTAACCACTCGCTGCCTGTCCCTGCACCTTGGGAACCTCTGGGCCTCTCTGGGCCCCTCCTTTAAAAGGAAGCTGCTTTGCCATCAGAACAATGTGGCCTTCCCCCCGGTCAGCCTCCTCAGGCAGGACTCAGCCCCTCGGGCCGGGGAGGTTGGATATGCAAGCTGGCCCACAGGCCGACTGGCGACGTCAGTGGGTTCCTCCCACGTGGAGCAGCGTTGTCTAGCAGGGTCAGGCTGGGCTCCCCTCAGCCAGGGGCGTCACTGCCCTGAAAATAGGTTCCAGGCCTGGATCGGGCTCCTGCCCAGACTCGGGGCAGTGGTGCTGGGGCTCGGGACCTATGCCCAGCGCCAGCAGCGACGCGGCCCTCAGCTGATGGGAGCCTTCGTGTCACACAGTCGGACACATTCTCACCAGTGTTTATGCGCGGACGAGCAAATGTGTCGCTAGCAGGTGTGCGGCGTGTGGATCTCTGCCCTGCACACACGGCCCATGGGGCTGCCCCAGGGTGCGCAGCATGGCCCCGGGCGGGAAAGGAGTAGCTGGGACGGGAATACAGTCCATCCCTCTGACAGGCTCTCGGGTGGCCTACGCATCCTCCCTGGCTCGCCCCATGCAGCGCTCGCTCTGGGTTGGCAGCAGGGATTTCACACCGGGGTGGGGGAGCGGGAGATGCTGTCTGTGCGTGGTACGGAGGCAGTGTGGGAGTGACCCCAGTTCACTGGTTATGTTCCCTCTGCCCAGGGACAGCAGCACTTCCCTGCTGCCTGGGATGCCAGCCTTCCCGAGGGCCCAGCTGGAGCCTGGCCACGGACCAGCTCCCTGCAGCCCAGACAAGCAAACGAGTCCGTGGTCCACCCTGAAAGCACAGCCACAGCCACGCATCTTCCTTCCTGCCACGTTCGCCGAGGCAGCTAAACACTGGCCCGCGGGACAGGCTGCCCTGAGAGCCGGGGTGATGGGCCCAGCCTCTCCCTCAGCTGCCAGGGCAGGCTGGGTGCTGGGCACTGGTGGCCCAGACTGCACACAGCCCCGGCACTGGATCAGGCACCGTCTTCCCAGCCACCCTGAGCACAAGGGGGCATGAGACCCATCAGTGGGGGGCTGGCTCCTGGCCGTCACTCGGCTCTGGGCTCGCTCTGGGTGTAGCACCCACGTGGCTGTCCTTGCCTGTTTCCCTGTGTCTCTGCCTCACAGCGGCACCATGCCCGCCTTGTGGGGCTGGCAGTGGGCTGGGAGGGCACTGCTGTCTGTGCGGCCTCCTGATATGGGGCAGCTCTCTCCATGTGCCTCGTCGGAGTTGTCATGAGCCCCTGCCTTCAGCCAGGGAGCTAGGGCTGGCTGGGGCCACAGCCCCCATCTCAGACCTGGCTGCTTCCACTGGTCCAGGAAGCGTAGGGACTTCCTCCCTCCTCACTCAGCGGCTGCAGAGCGGGTGGCGCATGGAAGGGTTCGGGGCTCCAGCCAGAGTTGCCAACACATGAGACTGGCTTGTTGGCAGCCTCAGAGCGTGGAAGGAGAGCAGTGGGAGAACGGCAGGGTGCTCTGGGGCCTGAGCCGCGTGGGCATCGAGGAGACCCTAGAGTTATCGGTGTCTAGCAGTGGCCAGGGACTTGTTTGTACGGCAGCACCACTCCAGCTCCTGTGGCGAGGTGCCAGAACACACTGCTCCGTGGGGGGGCAAGCGTGATCCCCTCCAATCCTAGCCGATGGCTGCAAAACAGCAGCATCTCGGAGCGAGTGGCTGTGCCCCGTAGAGGCTCCCAGCGCTGCATCGAGGAGCCAGCTTGCAGGCAGAGCTGCTGAGTGTCACGAACACTCCTGATTCACGCAGAGCCCTGGATGCAAACCGCCCCCTTTCCACAGGGGCTGCTAAGTACTGAGCACGGAGGGAGTTGTTCTGAAAGCCAGGCCAGGCGACCTGGCACCTAACAGTGCTCTGGAACTCAGAGCTCCCTCATCTTCATTCCCATCCTGGAGGGTCCTGCTGCCCTGCGCTTTCACAGCCCAGCCCCAGGGCTGCCTTTCCCCTTCAGAAATGGGCTGGAGCCCAGTGTGACCGAGGCAGAAAATGGCCTGCAAAGGTGAAGGTTAATGATGTCCTTCCTCCGGCATAGAGTAAACACTGGCCAGCCTGCTGGATCCAAGTTTTCATGCTGGGTTTCGAGTGGGATCCCAGGGCAGACCTCACGGGCTCTGGTGGCCTAGAATGAGAGACTTCCCAGCCCATTCCCAGGCTTTTGAGCCTCTTCCCTGGTTCCTCGTCTGGCTCCGGAGAGTTCTCATACAGCATGTCCTGGGGCTGGCCAGCTCCTTCTCTCTCTGGAAACTGTTTCCTGCTTCTTCCTCTGGGAGACTCCAGCAGCACGCTGGGGCCTTCCCACTCCCTGTCTGCGTTTCTTTGCTCTCCTCTCTTCAGCCCCACTGCAGTATTTCACTAATTATTCTCAGTGGATGGTGCACTGGGGAGGAAAGGCCAGTGCTCTGCACTGCTGATCAGGGTCCCTCTTGTTAACCTCCATAGGCTTCGTGTTAGGCTACAAAGATCCAACTCCTGAGTTTCACTAGGGAGATGGATCTGCTGGAGCAAGTCCTCGGTGCTCTCTCAGGGGCCCCTGTGATCTAGTGGAGCAGTGGGTCACGTCCTCTTATCTGCAGCTGACTTGCCTCGTGGCCTTGGGCACGTTACTTCTCCCTCAGTGCCTCCAATTCCCATCTGTGAAATGGAGCCGTTTTATTGCTGATCCTCTTTGGGAAGGGGCTTGAGAGGAAGCACAAAACATTGTCATGCAGTTCCTGGTGTGTCAGCACAGCCAGAAACTCTTCCCCACACACCTGAAAGCTCGCACGAGAGAGAACTCTGTAGGGATGGTGTGTGTCTGGTGGATGGGGACCTGCCTCCTGCACAGCGGCGCCTGGGGGGACCATCTCTTGTGCCAGCTCTCAGGACACCACACTTAGAGATGTGTGATGAGCAGGAACTGAAATCTCTCCTCAGCTGGGAGCCTGTGTTTTGTCTGGCTTGTATCTAAGGTGCAGGTGTAGGTCAGTCAGGCTCAGGGGCCTTCCCACTTTGCTATTAACTTAGCTGTCCCTTGCTCTTGGGACACGTCCAGATGCCGTGATGCTCTGGGCCGAGGGGCTGTGTGAGCAGATCTGCGAAGGCGCTGCGCTAGTGGGCCGGCCTGGGATGCACGTCTGTGCGCTGGAGAGCCCCTGAGGCCAGCAAGGTCCCAGCGCCTCATTAGCGATGCAGCTCCAGGGTTTCACTCACTTGACTAATTAGGATTTCTGAGAAAGTGAGGGAACGGCCCTCAGCCTCCTCTTCTTCCTGTGCTGAGGCGCATCTCAGTGCACAGCAGCTGAGCTTGTTAGCAGCAAAATAAACAAGCCCCCCCCAGTCTCAGTGCAGGGAGCAGCCTGGCCCTAAGGGGATTAGAGGCTGATTATTTCTCCAGCCGGAAGAGGCAGCTCCGATAATTGGATAAATGCTGGGAAGGCCAATTAATCACCTCAGCACCTGTGGCTGTGTGCGTCCCATGGCAGAGGCATCTCTGTGACGGCGGGCGGGCGGGCGGGAGGGAGAGACCTGACGCCCGGCCATGCCACGCTGGTCTGCGCCCACAGCCGTGGTCCTGACACCACCCAGGCATGCTGGCCTCATGCCCATAGGCAGGGCTGCCTGACACCACCACTCCAATGGCTGATACAGCGACGCCCGCGCCGGGCACTGCCCAGCCCCCCTGCCAGGCTGCGGAGCGGGTCATGCAGGCTTTGGGCTTGTCCCAGCCCTGTTCCAGGGCCCCTGGCGTCACCAGTGCATTTTGCCGCTGGTGGAGAGAAGGGGGGAAATGTCACCGTGGCGTCATCCTGCCCCCTTGGGAGGCTTTGTTCCCTGCATGGAGGCTTCCCAGCAGCAGCCCTGGCCATGGGCTTGTCCTTTATAGGAGTGGCCTGGAGCTCGGCACCGTGGCGCAGGCAGCAGCTCGCATTGCTGAGCCGCATTCTTCGGCTGCCGGGTTCCAGCACCAGCGTGGGAGTGTCTCTGCTGCGCTCACTGACGTGGCTGGATTAGTGGCCTGGCTCCCAGGTCTGTTTCCCAAACGCTTGCTGGGTCTGCGGGGCGGAGCAGGCAGCTTGCCCCCCAGCCCCCTGTGTGAGGGGAAATTCTTGCCCCGCGGGGAAACAGGAGGCGACTTGGTGGTCCGTGGGAGGTTTCTCAAGGCCCACCAAAGCTGCATGAAATTGAGTCCGCGCGGTGTCCCTTCTCCCTGTCCCTGCCCATGTCAGGAGTAGGCAGCAGTGGCTGGAAAACGAGAATCCAGTTTATTCTGAAAACAGCCGTGAAAGTTGGTGGCAGGAAGAGGGAAATGTTCAGAAAATGTGGCAATGGGATGCTGAGACCCGGCTCTGACCACCTGTCATGGAGCTGAGGCTGTGTCAGGCCGGCCGACCACGTGAGCTGCAGGCCACGCCCACCCTTTCTCCAGCCCCAACGTGGGGGGCAGAGGCCACCTTGCACATAGAACAATGGCAGGCCTGGTCCCACAGGCTCACCGGCAGGCCACCCCCTGCTTGCTCTTTCTTCCTGCTGGTGCTTTATCCGCAGCACGTTGAAAATCCGCGTGTGCCTTTCTGCCTTGAAGGCCGCACACCTTGCTGGTCCCGGCTCCCCCATGGCTGAGCCCTCCTTTCTGGCCTGCCTCCTGCCTGGCTTCACCTTGCTCACCTGCCAGAGCCCCCTCCAGCTGGGGAGGGAATAGGAGGGGCCTGGCCTAGAGAAGGCACATCTGTCACACCCTTACTCGGGGGCATGAGTGCGTTTTCGGAAGGTGAAGCGTTGGTGTTTTCAGGGCCGGGGTAGTTTTAGAGCGAACCCACCCAGCAGCAAGCCCTGATGTACCCCCCGATCTGGGATGCACAGATGGGGGCCGGGGAGGATTTTAGGGCTCCCTCAGTTAAGCACCTGTATGTTCCTCCACTCATCTGACAGGTATTCCAACCTCTGGGGGCCCCACCTGCCCCACAGCTCTCTGCTCTACCCAGTCGCCCCTTCCCTGCTGCACTTTCCTTGGGCGAGGCCCCAGCTGCCTGCTCCCCTGCTGGACACAGGCCACTGTTCCCCGGGGTACAGATACTCTGGCGGTAGAGGTCAACAGAAACACCTTGAGCTGGCCAGTCCCAGTCAGTTCTCCTCTCGGAGCAGCCCCGGTGTGGCGTATGGGGCCTCCAACCTCTCCTGCGTGTCGTGCGACGTCTCTGGCAGGCCCGAGGTGGTGAAGGTCAGGAGTGCCTACAGCTCCGCACCGTCTCAGCTCAGCTCAAGCCTGCAGGGCTGCTAGGACCAGAGAAGTGCTTTGAGGGACTTGCTTCCTCTCCGACATCGACTCAGCACTTCCCTGCTCTCATGGGTGTCGGCTCTGCCAAAGCAGGGGGCTGCGAACAGCTTTCGGGGGAGCGTGGCTGTCGGCAATGCTGTCTGCAGCACCTTCTCCCGGCTAACGTAACGACCATTCGGTCAACCGGGCCCAGCTCCTGCCCCAGTGCAGCGCGGCCGACGTCGATGCAGGGTTGAAAGGTTAGACTGACCCTGGCGGTGAAGAAAAGGTCGGCGTGCGCAGCCTGATTGCTGTATTCAGCAGCCCATGAGCAAAGCTGGGCTGGGCTCGGGGCGGGACACGCCAATGTTGGCTCAGTCACCCGTCACAGGGGTCTGCAAGGTATTTAATGGCCGAAAGCACAAGTGCCTGTCCTGCCGGCAGCTGCGCGGACAGCAGAGGACGCTGAATAATCCTCCTCTTGTCTCTTTGCAGAATTCGCTGAAGAAAAGGGGCTCTCGTTCTGTTGGGAAAGCGGAGAAGAAGCCTTCAGTCCAGGTACCTGTTCAGTAGCCAGGCAGGCCGTCCTAGGACTACGTTGACTGTCCAGGGCATTGTAGATCTCCAAGAGCCACGCTTACGTGGCAGCTGGCCAGTCCCAGTATAGAAGTGAAACCATGTGCAGGCAAGTGGCAGCCCCTGATTCCGTGGCCCCACGGGGAATGGTGATGGCGAAGGGTTTGGAGCCTGGAATGTGGACCCCAGGGCTGGCCAGTCAGATCAGCCGTGGGACGCTGCTGGCCCTGCAGGTGCAGAGAGCCACGTCGCTGCTGGAGAGATGGGGGAGGGGGCAGAAGAGTCCAGACTTCAAATGGGGTAACGGATCTGTAAGCGGGCCCCGTGTGTCGCTAAGTGCCCTGGCTCGGGGCCTGGCTGCAGGAGTAGGGAGCACCGGGGTGGTGGACTGGACCCGACCCGGGAGGTGCCGTCCAGCCTGTCCCCGTATGCCTCGTGCAGAGAGCCACGCACGGCTAGGGCAGCGTCCAGCACCACGTGGGCAGTTTTGATGCTGGGAGATAACGTTAAAATCCAAGCCCCAGCGCAGCCTGTGGAGGTGCTGTGCCATAGTCAGCGGGTAATTGCGTGTCCCATTCACACCTGCCTCTGCCGCAGAGGCCATTCATTGCTCACACTCCTGCCACGGCATGCTCTGGGATCCATCTTGCTCAGGTGTTTGTTGGTGCAGGTGAGGGGCCTCTGTCTGACAGTCTGGCCTTGTAAACTTCCTGACTGTCATCCACTCCCTTTTTCGGCATTGCCACAGGGCGCTGGGCAAATGCCGTAAATGTGGGCACGTGGCCCTGTTTGTTTGTCTACAAGTGGAAAGATTTCCTCTCTCCATGACTGATGTATTCGGTGGCTTGGACTCTCTAATTACCCAGCCAGGGTGCGAAGTATCGGTGTAACTGCAGAAATGAAACGGTTTTATAGCTCATAAAAGCCTCTCTCAAAGGCTGATGTCAACATTGTAGAGGTAGGAAAGGACTGACTGATAACGTCTTCATTGGCCGTTGCTCTGGTTTGTCTCCAGTGTCCCAGTGCTTGATGCTGAGTTCTCCAGCTGCATTGACTAATCCCAGACAATAATGGACTGTCTGAATGATATCTAACCCAGGGGCTTCGTTAGAAAGACACCATGATAAAAACACGTAACGTGAGTGCCGCAGCAGGATGTGTTAGCGGGAATTCCAGCTCATTGCATTGCAGGGTTAATTTTGTAATGAGCTCATGGCCTTGCTTAAGTCTGCAGTGAGGATAAAATAAGTCTTCTAGTGTGCGCACAACCAGAATGCTCCTCAGCTGGTATCAGTCAACACAGTGGCGCTTTCAGAAGTCTGTGGAGCTGATTCATGCCAACTATGTGTGGGGGCAGAATATGGCTGGCACGCACGTACAGAGTAGACACTGCTGTCTTCCCTGCAGAGTCAGGGAGAGGTCCATGTCTCCTGAGAGGTGGAGACTGAAGTTTCTCTTGCCACCATGCCTGAGCAGTGAGGACAATGGTGATAATTCACTGCCCACCATGACCCTTGGGCGATGTTTCTGAATTCCTTCACCAGAAAGGAGTCTGTGATTTCTCTTTTTAGGGGGATTGTGAACTCTTCGGTGGAGGCGGCATGCTGAAGAATCGGGAGCGGTTTCTGCTGGTTCCTTTCATTTGTGGTGTCTCTTCTGTCCTCCCATATTTCATCAATGAAAGAGCTAGTTCAAAATGCACAACGTCCAGCAGCTCCCATGGGGACACTCATGGGCAGATTTTCAAAAGATCTCAGATCCCAGCATGCACCCAGCAGGCTGCAGCTTTTCGGATCTGCCCCTTGGTCAGGTGCCTACATGGGAGTCAAATGCAGATCTTAGTTTTGAAGATCAACACGCGCAGAAGTGCCAGACCATTTGCCTGGAACATCAGACACCTGGACATGGTGGCGAACGGTACGCTAGGAACACGCTGATGGAAGCTGCCCTCTAGTGATCCGTTTGATTTCCACCCAATCCCCAGCTCATTTGAACAGTCACATCTGAGGCTGCAGAATGTTGTGGGTTTTGAATAGCTGACTTTTATTTAGATACCTAAATAGAAACCAATCCTGGAAACTGAGGCCACCGAAGACTTGAAATTGTGTCCCAATAGTACATATTAAGGGCTGTACCCTGCACTCAGAAGTACACAGTGCTTCCATTGATCTGAAATCGGCTGTTGAGCTCACGCTTAATGTTGTGAGTGAGCTGCAAGGAGAAGTTGGCCATCATGCCCTCGGCTCCAGCGAGCTGGGGTTTGCTCCGGAGCTTGGGAGCGAGGCTGCTCTAAAAATCTCCAGGGGTTTACTAGAGCAATCTGGGACGATTGAAGAGTTAATAACTGCTGCTTATCTGAGGCGTTGCTGTTGAATTTGAATTTTCAAACTGTATTGGCCATCTGGAAGGAAGATCTTGCATACTTCACACGGCCCTCAGTGGGAGGGACTTGCAGCGATTTCCTAGGGAAACTTTCCCCAGCCCTGAAAACAGGAAATGAAATGAGTTCAGTGAGATTTACAACCAATGAATCTTTTGTATGAAGTAATGTTCATGGAGGAAAAAATCCCTAAAGTGCTGGGAGAGTCCAGGAGAGAAATCTCCAGATTCCAAGCAGTTTGCCGTTCCAAAGCCAGATGGTAATGAGGAGCTGAGATTTTCCCTTCTGCTCTCTGTGACCGCGGAACGGGTCCAGCTTTCCCTGCATTCCACATGCAATGGCTTCATCCTGTTTTCCTGGCTTAGTATTTACTGGTAAGCTTTGAAATGAAAGCCACGGAGTGGAAATGCTCTTGAGCCACGAAGGCGTCTTACCTCCGCTCCCCACAACACATGGGCTGGGCCTTCTGCAAGGAGCCAGCCTGCTCTCTTTTGCGCATCTCTCTTCCTTGGGCTGAAGCTTGGAGGGAGCTCACAGAGGCCTGTTTGGGAGACTGATCTGACAGAGCCGTGGATCTGTGTCCAGCAGCCCTGGCTGCCTATGCCATTCTCAGCAGGGATAATTCTCAGAGCAATGGGAACATGGAGCCTGACTGTAGGCTCCCTTCCTTAGGATGGGGAATAGCCTCCCAAGGGAACGGGTGGATTCCCCATTGCTCTGTGGACAAAGCACCCTAGCGAGCGGTGCTGAGAGCAGCCTTTGGGGGAAGGACGATGGATGGGACCCAGCCCTGTTTCCCCCTCTAGGATTTTCTGACCTGCAGAGTTGTTGCAGAAAGGTTTTAATACACAAGCGGTTGTGTGGGGGAGGGGGCTTTCAGTAATGGTTGGGAGCCCCTGGCTATTTTGAATGCCAGCCTTTGATGTTTCTAGCCCTTAGACAAATGACATCTGTTTCGCTGCTGCCGCACGTCAGCGTGGATGTCTGCAGCGCTGCACGGGACCCCCCCCCGCCGCGCTCAGTCCCAGCCCAGCGAGCACTGAGGAGCCCGGGCAGGGAGTGAACGGCAGGCTGGGCTGCTTCCTTTTGAAATAGTGGGCTTCTGTTGGCTGTGCCCAGAGGAGGGATTTGTAGTCATTGGAAGCGATTGTAAAACGCTTCCGCAGCAGCACGCGGCTTTCGGGAGGAAACCTGCCTGTGGTTTCTACTCTCCCACGCGGAGTCTGGCAGCTTTTCCCCCTGCTGCTGAAATAACGGTTCGCTCTATTTTATTGGCGTGGTTCAAGAGCAGCGAAAACATCATTTCAGCGCAGTGGGGTGACTTCTTCCCCGTTGGTTCGGATCACTTGGGGACCATCTCCTGAGACGCTGCGTGAGCAGCTGCTGTCCTCTGCCTGTCTTCAGGGAGCCATGTTACCAGCTCTCGGAGGTCCTGTAGCGCCCGTAGGAACTTGCATTCTCCCGGCCCGAAGGACAGGCTTCTGACAACGGCTGTGCAGCAGTTCACTCTCCACGTACGAGTCCCAAAGTAGTTCAGAATTTGAAGGGCCAAATTCTGCCCTTAGGTTTGAGGGCACAGCTCCTGGACTTGCTGTGTTCCCAGTGTGCCTGAGGGCATCATTCAGCATTGACATCGCTGAGGCAGGATGCAGCCCTGGTCCCACCCCACAGGAGTGGCAGCACCTCTGGCTGGAAAATCGCCAGCCCGCAGTGTGCCTCAGCACCAGACCGCGCCCCCAGCAGACTGGTCTGCCCTGGCCAGCCCAAGTGCTCCCGGAGCACTGCTCCTTACGTGCCACAGAGCCGGACCCACCCCAGCACCAAGCGCCCCCCTGCCCCCTATGGTACCCTCCAGCCCCTCACCCCAGTCTGGGGCACAAAGAGGGAGATGCGGGGCCAGAGACCATCAATCGCCCGCTCCCCACCCCAACAGAGGGGAAGTGCAGGACATAGGCCCACAGACACCCCTATAGGGTTCTGCCACCGATGGGGGAGAATGGGAGAGGGTGGACACAGGCTGCGGATGCCCCCCCTCGGTGGGGCACTGCTGCCAAGGGGTTCGGGCACCAATGTAAGAATGGCACCAGAGACCCCATTGCCCTGCTCCCAGGGGCCTCAGTAAATCTAACGGCCTCAGTCCAGCCCTGCACTGTGGGAGGGCTGTTAATTCACAAACTGTGATCTGCATGGAGCCGTGTCCTGTACGCCTGGCCCCGTGCTTCGTCAGACCTATGCCCACGCGCTCCAGGCAGGCAGCTAGACTACTTGCACTTCTCTGCAGTTCTGCTGTCACCGTGCAGAGTGAGGGGCAGGAAACTCTAGGGCCTGTGTTGCACAGAATGTAGGAATCTCTCATTCCTGCTCAGACGCAGCCTGTTCTCTAATGCCTGTTCTGTTTTGGGCCCTAGGAGGACAGTGCCGATCTAAAGTGTCAACTGCATTTTGCGAAAGAGGAGTCGTCTCTGATGTGCAAGAAACTAACAAAGTTAGCCAAGGAGAATGACAGCATGAAGGAGGAGCTGGTGCAATACCGCTCCTTGTACGGGGACCTGGAGAGCTCTCTGTCCATAGAGGAGCTGGCGGACTCCCCTCATTCGCGAGAGGCAGAACTGAAGGTCCACTTGAAGCTTGTGGAGGAGGAAGCCAACATCCTGAGTCGGCGGATTGTTGAGCTCGAGGTTGAGAACCGAGGGCTCAGGGCAGAGATGGACGACATGAAGGGACAAGGGGACAAAGAGCTGATAGGGCAGGACGTCCGGTTTGCTTTCTCCTCCGCCGGCTGCGGGGACTCTGGGGAGAACCTGCTGGAGCTGAGACGACACCTGCAGTTTGTGGAGGAGGAGGCGGAGCTGCTGCGGAGGTCGCTGATGGAGCTGGAAGATCAAAACAAGCTCCTCATGAACGAGCTGAACAAGTACAAGTCAGACCACGACCTGGACATCACCCTGTCAGAGGACAGCTGCTCAGTGATCAGCGAGCCGTCCCAAGAGGAGCTGGCCACGGCCAAGTTGCAGATCAGCGAGCTGAGCGGCAAGGTGAAGAAGCTGCAATACGAGAACCGAGTGCTGCTCTCCAACCTTCAGCGCTGTGACCTGGCCTCCTGCCAGACCACGAGGCCGATGCTGGAGACGGACGCTGAGGCTGGCGACTCGGCCGACTGCATCCTGACCCCTCTCTGGAGAGAGGGGCCCATCGGAGGAGAGAACGATGCCAAGGACTGCCCAGAGCGAGGGCCAGACAACGGCAACGGGAAGTCTCAGGCTAGCAGCCCCAGCCCGCTGTTCAAATCCGAGAACTTGGAGAACCTGCTCGGCATCCGGGACCAGGCTGCGCTTGTCAGCAAAGCCATCGATGTCTTGATTGCAGATGCTAATGGCTTCACCTCCAGCCTGAAAGTGTGCCTGGACAATGACTGTGTGGACCTGATGCTGAGCGAGGCAGTGGAGAACAGCGAGAGCCCGAGCGACTCCAAGCTGATCAACATGATCTTTGTGAGGCTCAGCGTCCTGCAGCGGGAGCTGAGCTCCTTCATGAGGAAGGTGGATCACATTGGGGACGGCTGGAAGGAGCAGCTGGACCCTTTCTCCTTCCTGCCCGGCTGTGGCTCCCAGGACTCCCCCAAAGAAACACAGCAGAAGGAGCACAGCTCCGACTTCCAGGTAGGGTTTATTCCATGGCATTGCAGTTCCTGAGCCGTGCCAACCGTTTTATTTGCCATGCTGTTTCTCCTGCTGTAACCAAACCTGATCTATAATATGACCCCCTGTGCCCCTCTAGAGTGCACTGTGAACTAACAGCCACCTCCCTGCATGGGAATGACCCACAGACAAGATAGGACTCTGCTCTAACGGAGTGTGCATAGGGGGAAGATGCGGCCCTGCACATCAGACAGGCAGAGGAACAGTGTTTTGGGCCATCGTGGCTAGCACTGAGCAGCCAGACACAGGGCTCCGGAGTATAATCCTACCTCAGCATGGCCAGGATCCACCTCAGGTGACTGCACTGTCCTGCAGACCGGCTGCTGTCTGCATGGCCTGACTCCTCACAGCGAAACATCCCCCAAATGGGCTCCATCCCTACTTCAGCTAGGCAGGAGGCTGCTGTGAAATTGGCTACAGTAAGGGGAGGGAGGGGGCGCTGTCCTGGATCTACAGGATCCAGATGGCACCTCTGGCTTACAGCCGGATGCTGGGCTTGGGAGTCACTCCTGAGTGAGAACTTCCAGCCCCTTTGCTAAGTGCTGCACAGAGTGAGCATCTGATAGGTAAATTGCAGTTGGGCTCCAGGAGCTGGGCACAGCCTCTGAAACAGCAGAGCACAGCTAAGCCCAAAGCAGACACTCTTCGCTCAAGATGCTCAGAGCTACTGCCCTTCAGAAATATTTCCCACGGCAGCACCGACTCATGGCCCGTATCCTGGGCCATCCCTCGGAAATCTGACCAG
The DNA here is from genome assembly GCA_007922175.1 of Pelusios castaneus. Lineage (NCBI taxonomy): Eukaryota > Metazoa > Chordata > Testudines > Pelomedusidae > Pelusios > Pelusios castaneus. The sequence continues at coordinate 3,021,891 of ML685852.1, read as the reverse complement.
AAGCCACGTTTCATGCTGTTCCCGAAACCAGCCGGGGTGCTTCAACCCAAGCCAAGCCAGCTATGAGGCGGGAGCCCTGCGTCGGAGCGGGGGGACGTAGCTGCGCGCCAAGGCAGGGCAGGGGCTAGAGAGGGCTGGGGGCTCTGAATGTCCAGGGGGGCCGTGGGGCAGGGCCCCTTTCCCACGCACACTCTCATTTGTTCAGAGTTCTATTTTCCTGCATGCTGCTAGATGGAGTCCAACCCAACCTGAGCCCCTCCAGCCATTGCATGGCACCATAACTGGGGTTTGCACATTTTTTCCCTCTCTCTCTCTCCCTCCCCCCAAACTATCCAGCCCACGTGTCTCCTCATTCTGTGTTTCCTTTTGTTTTCCACGTTGTCTTACGCCATGGTGACGAAGCTCCTCTTCCTCTTCATCCTCTTCGTTGTCTTGTAGTTCTTTGCTGTTTCTGAGACACGTTGTTTTGTTTTCTGGTTTTCTTTTCTTCCTGCCCTTTTGGTTCGTTCTCATTAACTTGCCCATGCATGCAGCAGTCTGACATTAGGGACAGAGCCCTGGACTGGGACCCAGCGGGGAGCCGGCCCCCTGACCTGTATCGCAGCAACAACGCCATAGATGTGGACCCCAACGTGAAACTTCCCAGGAGCTATAAGCCGTACCCAGCTGATGAGAATGAATCCTACGTCACCGAGGTAGGTGGCCGAAGCTGGGGGAAGCTGCTTGTCCTGCAGGAGATGGGACTGGCCTAGGAAACGTGGAGGGAGCACAGCACCCTGTGGAGGGCGGGAAAGGTCAGAAGTGAAAGGGGAGGCGTTGGGGTGGGTAGGGGCAGTTCTCCCAGGGCCCTTGGGGGTCTGCTGTGGGTGAGCTCTCTGTCCTGTGTTCAGAGGGACCACGGTGGATGGGGAGTGCTCCTGCTGCGGTGAATGGGTGATGGGGAGAGCTGCTGAACCCATGGGATGGTGCAGAATGAGCAGGAATCCCCAGCTGTGCCCTTGTCCCCATGGGATGAAGCTGGTTGTCCTACTCTGCACAGCTGGGAGGAGAGGAGGGTCACAGGCTGCCGCTGCCGGCATGCCGCTCCCAGCAGGCCATTTCCCTGAGCAAACTGGTGCAGGGTGGTCGGGAGCCCACGAGAGAGGGACAAACAGCATCTGAGTGTCCCATGCATGCCTGGGATCCGTGTGGCTGCTAGCTGCTGTGAGGCGTGGCATTCCCCTTGCCATCTCCCAGCTCTGATTGGCTGGCCTGGGGCAGCGAGGCTTGTCTGCCCAGAGGTGGGCTTCCCACCCCAAATGAGGAGGCCTTGCCCAGAGAACTCCCCAGACTTTCTGCAGGCCGCCCAGTGCTCCGTCTTCTGACAAGAGGCCTGGAGTAGTCGGCTTTCCAGAGGACCACGAGTGTGTGTGCTATCTCTGAGCCCCCGCCTCTGTGCCAGGGTCCTGATGTTCCTCTGGTGCGCACCGTCAGCGTCCCCTCTGCTGAGTCGGGCCGCTGGGTTCGTTGCAGGTTTAACCCTGCCCCAGGTGCTTTGATGCAGCGAAGGTTTTCATGTATGTTGCCAGTACTGAAGCCTCCCTGGGCCTGTTCAGCATAGTCTGTGTGTGTCGAGGGCAGCTTGTACGCCCGGTGTACAGATCGGCAGCAGCTGCTAAATTTGCTATGCAAAGTGGTAACAAATCAGAAGGCCCGTCCCTCCTCACTCCAGCTCCATTTGCGGCTCTCAGCAGAGGCGAGTAGTCAGCTGCAGTTTTAATGTACTCCAAAGCCAGCTCTGGTCTGGCTGCAGATCCAGACGGTTGCTGGCCTTTCTGGCTCTCCCCTCCCCAGTGACTGCCCCAGAATTTGGGTCAGGGCACTCACAAACCACATTCAGAGCACAGCTCTGTCTCAGCCGTGCCCTGCTCCCTGTCCTGCCCCTTGGCCCAAGGCATTGCTGCCGCTCCCCTCTCACAGGCAGGTCTGCACAGCTGGGCCCAGGCTTCAGATCACCCCAGTCGCCCCCATTGTCCTTGTGCTGCAGGCATGACCTGCACAGGTGGCTGCTGGGTAACTGGACTTCCCCAGGCTAGCCTAAAGGCATTCCCCAGCTCCTGCTTCATCTGAGCGGCAATAGCACCCCTGCATCTGGGGAGCCGGCCCTGAGCCACCCTTCAGCTCCTCCAGGCCAGGGGTCTGTCTCGCTGGTCCAACAGAGAGGGCCCCAGCCTCCCCAGCACTCAGCTCAGCCCCTCACGGCAGCCGCAGGACCAGGGGTCTTTCTGCTCTCGCGTGCCTGGGATCGGTGACTGCTGAGAGGCCACGAATAGAGCAAACAGCTACTGTCCCAGGCGCCGAGACTCAGCTGAGTCCAGCGTGTGCGTGTCTGCTGCCCCTGCCAGCCTTGGCCGGCTAGCGAGAAACCTCCCGGCCCCCGGCGGGGAAGGACGTTGCTTCCCCATTTTAAAGCCAGCTCGCCTGTGGCCCAGAGAGGGCAAGTGGAGAGTTCAGGGTCACAGCAAGGCAGGAGCTGGGCCCGGGAGGCCAGGTGCTGAGCCCCCTCCTCTCTCCATTGGCTGGATGGAGCCCAAGAGAACTGAATCCACCGCCCCCCTCCTGCCTGGCACTGGGCATGCTGTTCCTGGCCTGGCTCTGCACAGAGAGAAAAGTGGCTGGTCAGGGCAGCGTGGGCCGCCTGGGGACTGACTCTTCCCCCTGCCCATGCAGATCAAGGAGCTGCAGCTAGTGCTGGCTGAAGCCAACGAGAGCCTGACGGGCCTGCAGGAGCAGCTGGCCCAGGAGAGGCAGCTGAGGAAGGCGGAGCTGGAGAACTTCTCCCAGAAGATCTGCCAGGTGAGCAAGGGGTGCTGCAGGGGGCCGGGAGGTCTGTGCTGTGAACAGCCCAGAGCCAGGCTGGGGTTTGGGGAGGGGACTAGCACAGCACAGGGCCACCTCTGGCATGAGGGGAGGGGAGTCTGAGCAGCTGGCGGCTGTAAGCGCCTTCAGAGGCCTGTGCAGCACCCAGGCCCTGCTAACTCTCTCCCTTCTTCCCCGGCGCCGAGACCTGCCTCGCACGGGGCCTCCCTGCGCTCCGCCCGCCAGCGCACAGGGGGTTTGGAGGGGCACACGCTCCCTTAAGCCTGTCACAAGGGCAATTGCCTGCCGCCTTCCTGCTTCTGCCCCTTCCCCACCGCGCCTGCAGCCCATCCCAGTGCTGGATCTCCGGAGCCGGGGCCCTGTTCTGAGTGCCTCCAGACAGGACTGGACCCTGCCTCCGCCAAGTGCATCATGGGGCTTCCACTAGTGCCCGCAGGCCAGGGAGTGGGTGACCATCCCAGCCTGCCCCGTTCCTAGCCCTGCCAGCCCCGGCCTCTGCAGACCCTCATGCACTGCGGAGCCCCTCGGCCTTCCTCCTCACGCCGGCTCTCCCCCAGCTGAGGGACGACCAGCAGAAGGCTCTCCTGCGGCGGGAATTTGAGCTGCAGAGCCTGGGCCTCCAGAGGCGGCTGGAGCAGAAGGTCTGGAGCCAGGAGAAGAATCTACTCGTGCAGGAGTCCCAGCAGTTCAAGCAGAACTTCCTCCTGCTCTTCACGAAGCTGAAGTGGTTCCTCAAACACTGGAGACAGGGGAAGGTCCTTCCCAGCGAGGGGGACGGCTTCCTGGAGGTAGGGCATGCCGTGCTGTGGGGGGCAGGGGACTAGGGGAAGGGAGGAGGAGGAAGTCAGGAGCTCCCATCCCAGTCATGCGCTTTGGGCTGCCTGCTCTCAGCTGCTGGAGAGGAGACGTGCAGCATCGAGGCCAAGGTGCCCACGCAGGGAGCTAGCTGGGTAGTGTGGAGTGGGGCCGACCCCACCCGTTGTGACCCTTACTACCAGGGAGCTCGGCACGCTAGGACCTGCAGTCTGTGGGTTACGCAAACCCTCTGGCCTCTTGCTGGCTAGTCAGCATGGCCAGTTCCCCCACTTCTGGCCCGAGAAGGGCCACCTGGATGGACAGTGGGGCGGTGGGGCGTAGCCGTTCCCTGCTCTCACTTGGGACTGCGGGTAAAATGCCACCTCCCAGGAGCTCGTTTCACACAGGTCACTGCAGGAACCGGCTCCTGGGCAGCGAAGTTCTGCAGTGCCCCCAGACAAAGAGCGGAGCCGGCCGCTCTCTGACCTGCTCTGTCCCGGGTGGTTCCCTGGCGCTGAGCTGACATCTCTCGCCCCCAGTCCCTTCGCTTAGGAGCCCAGGGCCAAGGCTATGCGTGGGCCAGCCTGGTCGGGCGGCACTGGCGCAGAAGGAGGAGTGAGAGCAGCGCGACACGTTGCAGCTGCAGCTGGGATAATGGCCTGTCGCCTTCTGCATCGCTCGTTCCCCTGGGCAGAGGTGGTGCCTGGCGGAAGCTTGTCTGGCTGGGACCTGCTGCTGTCCAGGAAAAGGGCCCCATCCCATGTCCTGCTCTCTGCCTCTCCCCTCGCGCAGGGCCAGGGCTGACTGCTAGAAACCCAGCTGCTAAACAGCCCCAGGCTGCACTCCGATCCCCCACAACGTGGCGAGGACGCTCGTGCGCTAGAGAGGAGGTTGCAGGGTAGGAAGCAGAGTCTCAAGCCAGTGCCAGTCAGCCGTCGAGATGCGAGCCCTGCATCCAAGCAGGCAGGCTGGGCCCTGCTGGTCTCTGAGGCTGCACCTCTGCATCGTTACTGTTCAGGTGCACTCCTGGGACCCCTGTCTGCAGGCCAAAGCTAGCTGAGTGCAGTGGCTGCCCACCAGGGAAGCGGGCCCAGCACCTGTCTGCATGGAGCCCGGGTCCTCATCCCTCGCTCCTCCAAGTCTCAGTCCCCGATGAGAACAAACGACGCACACAGGATGTGCAGCCTCCGAACGGCAGCAGCCGTGTCCAAGGCTTGTTAACAACAGCTTCGTTGTTGGCCGGCCTCATGCTGAGGCCAGGAGATAAATCCCCCTGGCACGAGGCTGCACTTTCTGGTGCCTGGGACGGAAGAGCAGGAAACACGAACTGGGGAGGTGCCGAGATCAGACCCCCCCACACTGCACAGCTCTGCACGTGCAGCCCCCACTTTACTCCCAACCCCAGCTCACAGCTGCCTCCTCAGGCAGGATGCCAGCTCTGCACTGCCGAGCCCCTGCTTCCCACCGTATCCTTCTCTCAATGAGACACGGAGCTCTCTTCCCGTCTAACGGGAGTCCCTCGTCTGCTGGGGGGTGAGTTGAGTGCAGTCGTTGCAGCCCCCCCCATTGGATCTTGTTGTGCTCCAGGTGAACAGCATGAAAGAGCTGTACCTGCTGATAGAGGAGGAGGAGCTCGCCCCCCAGCCACAGGCCGATAACAAGACGTGTGCCGGTGACGCCTGGGCCCAGAACACGGTGAGCTGGGAGCCTGGCCTGCCATGGCAGGGGCCGTGCGCTGAGTGGAGGGGGCGGCGGTGTCTCTCTGTGCTCAGCGTGGCTCCTCTGGCCCAGGCTGGCTCTAGTGAAGAACAAGCATAGAGAATGGGTGGGTTTGTGGGCAGGTGGCTCACTCCCCCCCCATTTCCTGCTCAGTTCCCCTGTGCTGTGTCCCTGGGAGCTCGGGGCCCGGCCAGGCAGCCTGGGACTCTATATGCGTCTTCTGCAGCTGCCCTCCAGTCCCAGTCTCCAGGCCAGCAGCGTGGCAGGAGGGACTGTGGGTCGGTGTGCTGTGCCCCAGACCCAGCCGTGGGGCAGTGAGGCCAGGGGCCTGGAGTGTGCGAGGCGGGCACGCTTCGGCCACTTGCACTCTCTGTGAACACTGGCGCGTGGTTGGAAAGCGGCGCTGATGCCACGAGTGAGCCCATACCCTGGCTCCCAGTGCCCGTGCGCTGCCTTGGACGAATGCAGCTGTTTCTCAGAGTGGAGAGGCCGCCACGTCCTCGCAGTGGGCAGGAGAGGGGTTGTCAGCCCCAGAAGGCCTGGGCACCCACTGCAGGTGGCTGTGGGGAGGCCTGGGTTGGGTGTGTGAGACTGAGGTTCGGTGCTGATTGAGGGCCTTCTCGCTGAGGCCGTGGGCATGGGTCCGTATTGCCTGCGTCTGTGCATAGCCCTGGTAAGGCAGAGCTGGGTGGGGAGGGAGCCTGCATGTACTCTGGGGTCACCAGCTGCCCTGTCGGAGGTATCAAAGCGTGCAAGCAGGGCAGCTGGCTCGGGGTGGGCTCTGGCTGGCTGGAATAGCTACATTGGACCATTACGCTTTTTGTGTCTCGGGGAGCGAGGGGCTGGGCCTGACCAGCCAAACCTACGTCGAGTTTGTGGCAGAGCAGCTGTGTTCTGTGGGCTCTAGCTTCCTGCTGCTCTGTCTGCTGAGAACAAGAGCTGCCCTTCCCAGCCCTGAGGCTGCACACCTGGGTGCCCTGTCCACAGCACTAACCTGGGGTCTCTCAGGGGAAGACACCCGCCGTCCCACAGCGTGTGAGGCTCTCCTGGGAGCCTCGGTGCAGCGTGCTGCCTGCATGCCCGCTGCACCTGGCCTGCTAGACCGGTTGCACGATCCTCCCGGGATACAGGCAGGTTTGGGATCAGGGTGCTGGGAGAGGCCCTGACACTAGCGCCTGGTCAGCAGCTCCCAAATGGAGAAGCGCCCAGCCGTCCTGCAGGCGTGGCCTTCCTGGGTGAGCTCGGAGTATGACCACCTCAGCCACTGGGGGGATTGGGGCTGTGGCCTCTGACCCTCCTCCCGGCCCAGCTGCGGGTAGCCCCAGTGCTGGCTGCAGGGCATGTGCCCAAGCTGCCTGACACCACGGTGGCTGGCGTCTCCTGCGCTGTTCCCCCAGCCCTCCATCCAGGAGCTGCTGCAGCTGGGGACGGGAGGCAGCCGATAGGTGCAGAGAGAGGGATGCCAGTGCGACGTGGAGCCTTCTCCAAACCGGTGCCAGGCCCAGGGGAGAGGACAGCACCCTGGAGATTGGCGGTGCCGGCGGCGAGCCCCTAGCATGCCCCAGAGCCTTTCTGCGGCCTGACAGCTTCACAGGCTCGCGGGGGGAGATCAGACCCCGGGGAGAGGGCAGGGCCCCTGCCGCCATTCTCTGCCCCTGTTTTTGCTGGATCTCCTCACTGCCCAGGACCAGCAGGAACGCTCTGGCCTGCTGCAGCCAACGAAGAGTCTCCCAGCCCCCTGCCAGGCTGACGCAGCTCCATCTCCCTGGTGTCGGAGGGGGGCAGAGGCAGGGGCGAGGGGGTTTGTGGAGCTGTGCCTCTCAGGCCTATGCTCTGCCCCTTCCCCACTCTGCAGCAGGGCTTCTTCTGTGTCCCCTGCCCCTGATCCTCCCCCTCAGCAGGGGGTTGGACCTGAGGCTTGGGGACCATGAAATGAAGCCTGTGCGTATTGTGGGTGCTTTTACAGCCCCTCCTGGAGCGACCCTTCGTGGGGCAGGAACGGGACAGCCCAGCTGGCTCCGCTGACCCGGGTGTAGGGCAAGGCGGGTTCTTGAGCCTAGGCAGCACAGCTGAGCACAGACCCCTGGGCTCCTCCTGGCGGCTCTGGTCCAGGAGAGTGGAGAGCATCGCCCCCCCCCATGCCGCTGTCTGGGAACAGCTGCTTACGCCTCTCTCCCACCCCTGCCGCAGCCCAGCGAATACGGCAAGACCTTGGCGGACATGAAGGGGATGCTGAAGGAGCTGTGCACGGAGCTGCGCGAGGAAAGACGGGGCGTGAACGAGCTGGAGCAGCAGTTTGCCAAGGCCAAAGCTTCCTGGGAGATGGAGCGGACTGAGCTCAAGTGCCTCGTCGCCCAGGTAAGAGCTGCAGACACACCCTGGGCCCCCCCGGCTTCGGGCCAACCCTTGGTCCTGGCCAGCAGGATGGGCCCCAGCAGATCCCCCTGCAGGGCACTGAATGCAGACAGCTTCCCCAGCGTGGAGCTCAGCACCGCTTGCTGGTGCTGCTCTAGTGTCCCATGGGCTGGGGCAGGGGAAGAAAGAAGTGCATTTTGGAAGTCTTCCTTAGCAATCTCTGCTCCTGCTGAGGGTGTTTCTATAGCAACAGGGCTGACACTGAGGAAGGATGCCCAAATTTCCCTTGCAGGGGTGCCTGGGCTGGGGACCCCGAGCAGGCGGGAGGAGGGTCCAGGCTTCAAGGAGCCGAGGCCCAGAGGCAGGAGAGAGGCTGTGTGCAGTGAGCCCCAGGGCGCTCAGCGGGGCCCCCCTAGCCGGAGCTGAGCAGGACAGTGTCTGCAGCCAACGCTGGTGGCTGGAGCAGCATCAGAAAGCCAGGAGGGAAGTGGGGCTCGAACGGACGGGACACGCCAGGACCGGGACAGGCGCGGGAGATCAGAGCCATGGAGGGAGGACTAGCCACTCTGCGTAGGGGCCTGGCTGGAGTGACACAGCATGCCTACCTCGACCCACCCTAAATTGCCCCTCCAGCCCCAGTGCAGATGTGCCCTAAGGTCATGCACGGAGACGTCCCCCTTTGCTGCTGTGTTTTGCAGACACCCCCCAGCCTCTCCCAGGCAATGTCACAGCCCCGCAGGGCTGCCCTGGGCTGTGATGGCCTCACCAAACCCTTGGCTGTCCCTGGCCTGTGCATCTGTCCTGCCCGGTGCTGTGCCCGGCTCGCACGCATCTCAGATCAGCAGAACCGAGCCTGGGTTTATGGCCTCCGCTGGTGCCGGTGGCCGTCCTGGGGACCGGAAAGCCCAGGCTTCAAGAGAAGGGGTTAATTGGCCTGTTAATTGGGAATCCTTTTGTGGCCAGGCTCTGCACTGGGGGGGGGGGGGTGCATCAGCTGCGCCTGCGCTCAGGAGCTGGAGCCGACGTGTTGAAAAGACCTTCCCCGGGCGCTGCGTGGGTCCCACTGGTCGAGCCTGGCACGTTGGAGGGGTCAGAGCCGGGAGTGGATTTCTCCTGAGCTGGTTTCCAGCCCTGCGAGGAAAGGGCTCTCTTCTGTTTGGAGGGGTTGTGAGAAGCAGTCAACAGCACGGGGGACCTCTCCGGCTCAGCAGGCCCGTGCTGGCGAGTCACAGGCAGTAAATCGTGGGCTTGGGGAAAGAGAATGGGAGCTTTCTGCCAGACCTGCCGCCCGCCGCAGGGCCAGAGACTCAGCTCTAACAGCCCCAGCTCTGAGCTCCTGGCTGCTCCTTGGGGGCCTCTCTGTCCCCTCCAGAGTGCGATGGCCCCACGCACACTGGTGCCGGAAGGCAGTTCCTAGCAAACAGTATGTTCCCTGGCCTGGGGGAAGCTCCCTGGCCGCCCCATTTTGTGGCGGGGAAACTGAGGCCCAGAGGGAGTGTGGCGTCCCCTAGAGCTGCAGTCGGTTCTAGAGTCCAGCACTCGGTTCTAGCCATTGGGCATGCTGTCTTTCTCCATTTTAAGTGGCTCAGATGGTAAGAGAGGTGCCTACAGTAATTTATTACAAGACCAGGTTTAGAGGAGCAGGGCTCCGTGCATAGCTGGATGCCCAGTCCCCACGGCTGTCTGCGCACTGGTAACCGTGCAGAAATACACACCCACAGACAGAGGCAGCTTTGTTCGCCTGATTCTCAACGTCGGAGGCCTGATTTTCTGCTGCTCCCTGGCAGTCAGGATCTGTCTTTGCAGCCCTTCTTACTGCTCTGGTGGCTGTTCGCTGGCACCTTGCTGCATGGCTTTCGTCCGTCTGTGACGTCCTTCCTGTCCCGCCTTCTCACTCGTACTGCTTTGGAAACTCCCTGAGGGTCCCCGTAGGTGTCACCCCATCGCTCTGGGCTCCCTCTTACGTGGACAGTGGTGTCAGTGCGATGCTTGGCTCGTGTGATTGCCATCTATTTCTGGGGCTGTCCAGAGATGTACTGGGTGCAGGGAAGTCTTGAATAATAATCCGCTTGAGACCACACCCAAAATGGCCAGCTGCTGTTCACTGCTGCCTCCCAATGCACTGGGCGCTGCCTGAGGGGTTAGCTCCCCAGGGTGCCCCGGCCCACATCTCCGATCTGTGCAGGTTTCTCAGAGCAGCAGCATCTGGCTGAGCAGCTGTCAGCGGCTTCAGTCTGCCTCACAAGCCATCGTGTGCGTGAGCCACTTGTGAGCTGCTGTGACCCCAGGATGACACACACGGATTCACGCCTGTTTGAGGCTGACTGCGGGGCTTCAGACTGCGTCTCCGCTTAGCCTTGCTCTCATGTACAAGGCTCCCCTGCGGGGCTCTAGGATTTCCCCTAGCCCTGCCTCTCTGCAGCGTGGCTCCTTCCTTCAGAGCACAGCCCCTCTGTGTCCAGACGCTGAGCCCAGCCTGAGGGACTCTCCCTCCTGCACTGAAATGCAGCTGTCTGGGGGGGCAGCCGGCTGCACCAGGCCCTGGCGCTACAAAGAGAAGTTGATCTGTGTTCAGTGTTCCCTCTAAGCTGTGCAACCGTCACACCCCCCGCGCAGCACTGAGGGACCCCCGTGCAGCCTGGCAGCCCCCGCTGCCCCCTCCAGACCCTGGGGCAGCGGCTCTGCCACGGCACACACGGCCTCTGGGCTGGCCCTCCCCGCCCCCAGGGCGGAGCAGGCAGGCTCAGGGTCAGGGCATGTGCGCGGGGCTGCCTGTCTGCCCCACGCGGCTGGGGCAGGCTCCCGGGCTCGCACCCGCTGGCAGCCTCAACGGGTCGGGGGCGGCTCCGCTCCGCTGACAGCCTCGACCTACCAGCACGGGGCCAGGATCGGCCTCCGGTGCCTGGGTCTGCTCTGCCCTGCCAGCGGCCTCCCGGGGCCGCATTTGGGTCCCTGCCACCAGCGGCCTCGGCTTCTTTCTTGCTTCTTTCTTTTCTCGGCTTCTTTTTTTCCTTCTTTCTCTTCTTTGCCTTCCTTTTTCTTTCCTTCTTCGTCTTTGTTTCTCTTTTGTCTTCCTTTTTCTTTCCTTCTTTCTCTTCCCTCTTTTTTCTTTCTTTCTCTTCCTTCCTTCCTGCTTCTTTCCTCTTCCTTCCTGCCTCCGTCTTTCTCTTCCTTCTTTCCTTCTCTCCGCCTTTCTTTTCCTACCTTCTCTCTTTTCTTCCTTTCTCTTCCCTTCTTTCTCTTCTTTGCCTTCCTTTTTCTTTCCTTCTTTCTCTTCCTTCTTTTTTCTTTTTCTCTTTTGTCTTCCTCCCTTCCTTTCCTCTTTCTCTTCTTTGTCTTTCTCTTCCTTTTTTCTTTTTCTCTTTCCTTCTCTCTTCTTTCCTTGCTTCCTTCCTTTCTTTCTCTTACTTCTTTTTTCTTTTTCTCCTCCTTCCTTCCCTCTTTTATTCTTTCTCTTCCTTCCTTCCTTCCTTTTTAAAAATTAATTTTAAATAAAAACCTTTATAAAAATTAAATTTCAATTCAAAATTCATTCAAATTAAATTAAACTCAATTAATTAATTCTATTTACTATCACTTTAACTTCAATTAATGCCTATAATTTCTGCCGTGTGAGTTTGCACAAAAATTTTATTCAGAAAAAGTTTTGCACACAGCTTGAAAATTTTACACACAAGCCGCCCAACCTTAGAGAGAACATTGTCTGTGTTAGGTCAACTTCCAGCCACCACATTATTTACTGTGGTGGCTGATGTCCACACTCCCCTCCTTGGGTTGATGGTGCATGTCCTCACCAGGAGCAGCACCACCCCCCAACAGGGGCCGTGTGGGGAGCTGAGAGCCTGATCTACCAGCTCCACTGCCCCACAGACTCCCAGGCTCCCTCCCCCCACACTCCCCATTCCCACCGGGGAAAGCTGCCCGCGGCCACTTGCGCCCAGTGAACCAGAGGCAGCAATGTCAATTTCACAGCTCAGGCACCTGGGACTCTTCCCTCCCCCAGCACAGGGGAAGCCGCCTGGGGGTTCAGGGGCAGCTGGGCTGTAGCCACCGGCTTTCTTGTCAATCGCTGGAAATTGACACAAATGACAAGCGGCCGCCAGTGTAAAGATCCCAGCTTCGACACTGAGCTGCGTTTGCCCTGGCTACACCGGTGTAAGCACCACACCTCCTCGCGATAGTTTTATCAGGTCGCCATTGCGGGGGGCATTGTTTGCTCCACAAAGCTCTGTCGTGGAGACCAGTCCTGCGTGCAGTTTGTTACTGTTCTCCCGGGAATCTGGGGTGTTAGCCAGCCTGCCCACGGGCTCGCCTGAGCACGGCTTTCATGGGCCAGCACCTCGCACTCTCATACAGGCGCCAACCCTGGTAGTCTTGTGGGATCCCCGTCCCACTCAGGGGTCAGAAGCCCCCGTGCCAGGATCTGGGCCCGATCCCCATGCCGCACAGGGAGAGGTGATGGTCTCAGAGATGCTAAACCCTAGTTTCTTCTGCCCATTCTTGGGGTGTGTCCAGAGAGGGGCTCAGACAGCGCTGCAGGGAGTGTGCTGTGGCTAAATACCGGGCCAGATACCAGCTAAAGATCTCCTGATGCCTTTCCCACCAGATTAGGGGTAACAGAGTCCCTCAGCCTGGGATGCTGGAGATTTTCTGGGCTGAGGGCCCTGCCCAGGCATGTGTGGCCCTCTGCACTCACTGCCCTGCTGGGATCTGGCTGGGTGCTGGGAATATGAGAGGTGCCTTATGTGGAGTGTCAGCCAGTGACCGTGTGTAAAGACCTATAACTCCCCGCACTCAATCATACCAGCACCTCTGAGCTGAGTTCTCCCTCCCTCCCTCCCAGCCCTCAGGCCACCGGCTTCCTTCTGCATGGCCAGAGCTGCAGCTGTGCTGTTATTCCCCGGAGGCACGGTGGCCCCAGGGGGCTGTGCAGGGTGAGGCTCTGGAAGGTTGGTTCAGCGATAACTGTGTTTCCCTCCCCTCTGCCAGCCCAGTGGAGCAAGGACTGGCGGTTGGCAGGCTGTGATATCACACGGAGGTGGGTGTGCCTGTGGTCTGACCGCCTCGCCCCTCAATTCCCTGCAGCTGGAGCCTAAGGCTGGGAAAGGGGTCCCGGAGCGAGCCCTGCCGGACTGGAAGATGGCGCTGAAGAGGGAGAGGGAGGAGCGCCAGCACCTCCTGGCCGAGTCCTACAGCGCGGTCATGGACCTCACGAAGCAGCTGCAGATCAGCGAGAAGAACTGGGCCCGGGAGAAGCTGGAGCTGCTGGACAGGTTCAAGGACGAGCAGCAGAAGGCAGAGCAGGAAGTGAAGGAGTTGCAGAACAAAATCAACCAGGTGGGGGCACGGCTGCACGCTTGTCCCTTCCCTGTGCTGCTGTTCGTACGGGCCTGGGGTAGCTGGGCTCTCACTCTCAGATCTGTTCCTGGGAGCGTGTGCCCCTGCATGTGTTCCTGCATGTGGACCAGAGCGCACGCTCACAGATGTGCTCGCTGCTCTCGGGCATTGGTGTGAACATGTGGGTGTAGGGACCCCCCCAGGCTGTCACGCTAGTGCTTTCTGCGCCTGTTAATGCACCAGCATGTGCTTACGTGAGTGTATGCATCTCCACCCACTGCCACACTCGCTCCCACTCTTGCACGTGCTCACATGACACTTGCATAGTGCATGCTTGTGTGAGCACACTTACAGGAACACACATTCACACTTCCCCCAGAGTACTCCCAGAAGCTCTCTCCTGTGTGGGGAGTGGCTCGCACTTTGGGGTGACTGGGTGATCGCAGGCCCTGTGCTCTGCTAGGAGGGTGGAACCTCAGCCGCACTGTCCCGCCTTCCAGGCTTGCCCCAGTCCTTAGATCTCCCACTCCCCATGCAGCAGCCCCGTAAGCTGCCTGGCTCAGCCATTCTCCAGCAGCTCCGTCAAGGCCCTGCAGCCCAGTGCTGTGTATCAGGCTGAATCCCGAGGAGTCCTGGCTGTCCCCTGGCTGCTGGCCAAGAGCTCTCCGGGCATGCGAATGTAATTGTGCTGCTGAGCCCTCTAGGAACAGCTCAGCCGTCACTGCCTGCAGGAATGGCAGCTCCTGCCTACCATCACACGGCCTTGCTCCCATTCCTGTGTCAAGTGACTGGTTCTCTGTGCGATTCCCCAGTTGCAGAAGGGAGCCGACCGGTGGGCTGTGAAGCACTCGGACGTGGAGAAGCAGGGTGGCAACTGGAAAGAGGTGAGCGGAAGAGCAGCTGTGGCGGCTGCCAGGGGAGAGGGACGTTGCCGGCAGAGCACCGTCTGAGGGGAGGGGCCAAGCCTCCTTTGCATGCTGGCACCCGTCCCTGTGTGTGGCTGTGCCCTGGCACACAGTCGGGTGGGGCTCCTCAGTGCTGGGCGCTGTACACACACCCCGGGCCCTGCCCCAGGGCATCAGCCTGGCCAGTTTGCTCCCTTGGGTGGAGACGAGAACCCGACTGGCACCAGGAGACTCGAAGGGGGTCGTTGTGGCCAATGTGTTCAAACCCAGGGATCGAAAGTTAGACCCTGGCTACGTGGCTTTTGTGTCAGGTTCGCGCAGCGCTGGCAGATCTGCTGGGTGCCCCGGGCGCTAGGGGGATCTTTCCTGGGGTCTACGACTGTTGAGGTTCCTCACTTGAGGCACTCGCAGTCTGGCTGCAATGAGGCCATTGTGGAGCTGGGATTGGAACCCAGGAGTCCTGGAGGCCAGGCCAGCTGCACGGGCACTTGGAGATTAGTGAGGCTCCTCGCTCCTTGGCTTGGGACCTTGGTCTGAAGCACCGCTCCCGAGTCCCAGCAGTGCGCCAGCTGCCATCCACCTCCTGTCGTTCCAGGCACTCAACGAAAAGATCACCGACAAGGAGACCGTTTCTGAGACTGACCCCGAGGGAACCGGTTTAAAAAGGTGAGACAGACGCACCCACCTGCTGCAGGACAGCCCAGCCCTTCTCGGGCTCCTGGGGGTGGGAAGAGGCTGATGTGGGGGGCGGTGAGTGCTGGGGCCCAGCCCAGGGCTGCAACTGGTCTGTGAATGTGAGCTGATGAGCTCAGAGCCCTGGGCGCAGGTGTTCCTCTGCCGGGACCCCCAGCTCACCTTCGCCATGTCTGCCTTGTGTGACTGGCTGGCTCCTGTAACCTCCTCAGGTCTCCGAAAGAGCCCCTCAAATGGTGCCCTGGGTTAGAGGAGTGAACTTGAGCCGTGCTCCACAGAGCAATGAGCAGAAAGCACCTTGCTGAGCAGGGCTGGAAGGTGCAGCTGGGGAACGCAAGGGTGTTATCTGATTACTGTTGAGGACTGGGGCTGGGGGTGGACCCTGTTTACACAGGCACCTGTGCGGTGGGTCGCAGGGGAGAGGGGCACGTTACGCTCCCGGCAGACGTGTCAGCGGGGCAGGGCTGCTGAGTGGCTGGCGGGTTAGTTTTCAAACTTTTCTTAGGACCCACTTGAAAAAAATAATTTATGCTGCGACCCAACAATTACATCTTTGAGCAATGCAGTCCAGTCTTCTGGTGGCAGCAGCAGGGGATGGCGCGACCCAGTGCCTGAGGGTCTGCGACCCACTTCTGGGTCCCGACCCATGGTTTGAAAACCACTGGGTTACAGGGAGTCTGGGACAGATGCTCAGGTTTGAACCCAGAGGTGCATAGGGTGGGTTTGCAGCCAGCCCTTGGCTTTATAACCCCCTCAACCCTGCTCTGGGTGCAGGCCAGCTTCCAGACCCCATTCAGCCAGTTTTCTCCCCCCTCCTCCCCAAATGGTCATTGCTCCAAGCTCCAGCCCAGAGCAAGGGCTCCTGAGCGCCTGGCGCAGGGGAACATCTCCCAGTGCAAACTGCCTGGTATCCGTCCAGTCAAACCACGCTCAGCGCAGAATAGGAGCACAAGCTGTCCATGCCTCAACCAACCAGCACAGTCTCTTCCCTGACAGTGCATCAGAATGAGGGGCCGGGCCAGGCTTTCAGGCAAAGATGGCCCTTTTTATCTGCTTGGCTCCTGCGCAGGCCTGGCAAATCTTCCTGGTCCTGCCAGCAGCTGAGACTGGGGACTTCTCCTGGAGGTCTAAATTCAGTGCTATCTTCCCCTCCCTCCTCCAAGGACACCTGCTTTGGGCAGGTGGGGGGTCTGCAGCAAGAGGCACTCCGCAGCAGGCCAGCCCCGCCACTCTGCCGTACTCTGCATGGCTGCTTCTGGCTCCTCGCCATCAATTCTGCCTGGGGATAGGAAGGTGGATGGATGAAAAGCCCTTCTTTGCAGGTTGTTACCGCCCCCCTTCACCGCGGCCCAGCAGGAGGGGCTGCATTCAGCTCGCACTGGATCAAAGCCCTGGCATTCCCATGTCCTAACCCCAGCTGCACGTCATTTGCATCCTCCTCTTCCTTCTCTCATCGGGGCACCAGGTTCCTTACAGCGTTTCCAGTTCTTGGCAGTCGGCCACCTTCTTCTCAGCTCTGGCTGTGCTGTGCTCTCTGCTGCTTCTGGTTTGCAGTGACTGTGGTCTGCCTTAGCCCTCCTTGGGGTGCGCTTTCTCTCCTTGGGGGTACAAAGCCTTTGCCGGCAGAGCCAGGGGAAGTTGTGGACGGTGGCGTGTGTATTACAATTCAGGGCGACCGCATCTGGAGCCCTCTCCGTGGCAGCAAGGGCATGCATTTTAGGCTTCTGGCTTCCTAGCCCTCGCCTCTTGGGTGGAGACCCATGTCTCACACTCCCTTTGGAGCAGGGTGGTTCCAGGCTGATGCATTCCCTGCCTGCATTCTGATCTGCAGCAAAGAGCAGCCTGCCTCAGCAAGCCCCC
The DNA here is from genome assembly GCA_007922175.1 of Pelusios castaneus. NCBI lineage: Eukaryota > Metazoa > Chordata > Testudines > Pelomedusidae > Pelusios > Pelusios castaneus. The sequence continues at coordinate 3,005,368 of ML685852.1, read as the reverse complement.
TTCACATCTCTCCTGAGCCAGATCACAGCGTCATCACCGCAGGATCAGGGTGAGCCACCGCCAGCACCTTGTGTTCTTCGGGTAGAAAACATCTTAGGAACAATAAAGGAATCTACACGTGGGATATCAAGTTTACCGGAGGCCACCCCGGCTGCCAGATGGCTCTGGCAGGACTCCAGGAGCCGTCCTTCAGCCACCCCCACCCTGGGGTTTTCCTGTGGCTCAGAATTCATCACAGTCTTGGCTGGAAACAAGAACTCCGGAATACATCTCTGGTTTATCCAGGCTGGCTCTCTGAAGAGACTCTGGCTAGACAGTAACACAGCAGCTTCCACAGGATGGATTCAGGGTGGGATTTGCCTTCCCTTAACCTCAGAGCATTTCTTAAAAATCCGTGTATCATGTATTGTCCCACAAAGGCTTTGAAGTTCCTGATACGCCCCTGAGCTTGATTAACCCAGTCTGCTTCCTAAAGCCGGGCCGTACAGCCCCTCAGTAAAGCACACACATTTGCATTGCAATACAACAGGGACCGCAAAGGTATTCAGTAAGTTTCTCCCCTCCCACGGATGAGACGTGTACTCCACTGAGGTGTGCGTCCCCGGCGGCTGGAGGCAGAGCTGATTTGAGCCCATAGGTGACCCTCAATCCCCCTCAGTTCCTTCTCTCGCCACCTGTGGCAGGAGTCAGAAATGTGTGTGATTGTAGCCTGGGAAATAGTTTTTTTGGTCAGTGGGTGGGTGGTGTTAGGCTGTCTCCCCAATGATGTCCTCGCTGGCGTTTCACCACGTGCTCTATGCAGAACCAACGGTGCTCACCTTATCTCAGCTCCTCAAGGAGTGTCCGGCACAGTGCAGGATAGCGTGCGGTGCAGCTGTGGCCATGTTGGTCCCCAGATATCAGGGAGACGAGGTGGGCGGAAAACAATAAAAGATGAGAACTGCCCGTCAAGTGCGGGTGAACACTCTCACAGAACGATCAGTCTGGATTTGACCTGTGGGTCCTCATCCTCAAAGGAAACCTGCACCACACCTTCATGAGACGGGCCCACGTGGGGGCTTCAGTTCACAGCTCTGCTAGACCCCACAAATCATGGACCAGACAGAGCCCCTGGATTTATGGCTTATTTCAACAACCCATAACCCAGGAGTCCCCTCTTTTTGCCCTGTGACTGCAGAGGCATTAAAGGGCCGCTTCACAGTGAATGATGCCTTAGACCCTGTGCTAGACCATCTGTTCCCCTCGCATTTTGCTATGATGCAGGGACCCGAGGAAAAACTGACTGTGGCTCGAAGGCTGGTCTCTCTCACCAAGAGCAGCCTCTGATTGCAGGGTATTATCAGATGCCTCTGGGTGTGAGCTCCCCAGAGCCAGGCAGCACGGACAGCAGCAAGAACCTAGGCTGTTTCCTGGGGCCATGGGGCCAGTGGGGATGGAGCAGGTGACCGAGGAAGAAGGCTGGATGTGCTTGTCGCTCTTCTGGGTCTCTCCAGCTTGGCCAAGTGAGCATGGGTGAGAGAAGTCATTTGGGGCTCTAGAGGAAGTCAGGGAGCTCCAATGACCTGCAGAGAAATCCATGGCTAATTGAGTGAGGCCATGCTCTGGGGCAGTTCTGGCTGAGGGCAGAGGGTGCCCTCATGCGGCTCTGGCTGAACCCAGAACCAGCCCTGAGGCGGGAGCCAGCCACATGTTTCGGGGAGCTGGAACTGGGGCCGGTAGGAGCACGGCCATGTGGAGCTGGGGGCCAGCTGTGTGGGGAGAACAGGGGGGTAGCTGTATAAACCTAGCCCAGGCAGCAGAGAGGCTTGCCAGCCAGGAGCAGGATCGCTTGTCCTGGGCTGTGCTCTTACTTTTCTGCTGGCTGGCAAGTGCCGTCTGGCAGCTGGAGATGGGAAGCGGGTTTTTGCATATGTGCTCAGCAATCCCTCTGCACGTGTGTGCGTGCCCGGAGTTTGCTCGGTAAGCCGTCTGTCAGGGCTGCGTTCATCCCCTGGCTGCACGTGCTCCCGTCCAACGGCCGAGTAGCCAGAAGCCATCCTTGATTCCCTCTGACCACTCACAGCAGGAAGGTGAAACACAGCAGGTTAGTTCTTAGCTCAACCCTTCAAAAATAGTCCACAAACTTGGACTCCTCCAGTTCTCCACCGTGCGACTCTGTGGCCTCTGTCGACCCGTCTGCAGTCAGACCCCACCAGCCATCCCCCGTATACAGGTATTCAATATGGTGGACTCAAAACCGCCAGGCTCTAAGCCCCGTCCAGCCTGCGAAGGACTGATCCTCTGGAAGACAGGCACCACTGGTATCTAGGAGAGTCACACGCACCGAGCAGGCTTTTGGGGCACTTTCATTCTGGGCTAGGACTCCCAGGTGTGAGACGTGGCTGAAGGCCCATCTTCTGGAGCGGTCTGTGGAGGTCTCGCATACCTGCCTGCAAGTGGACAGCGCTACCCAGGGCCCTGCCCAGCAGATGAGGGGAGCTAAAGCCTGGCGTGGAGAAGACTGTGCTGAGAAGGGTCCTGGAGTGGCTCCCCCACGGACACTCCCAGCAACACCAGCACAGGCCCCTGAAGTCTGGCACCAAGAGGAAACACTCCAGCTGGCACTCAGCGCCGGACAGCCCCTGCGTAGCCTGTGGGGATAAGACCATCAGCCCCTGCCCAGCAGTGAGGACTGCTGGTAGTGAGCAGCCTCTGTCAAAGGAGGACTCCAGCCTCCCTGCCAACGCCGACTGCTGGGAACGCGTCAGTCCCCACTACTGTAGACCACCAGTGCTGCCTCCAGAGAGGCTGTGTGGATCCTCGCCATCACCTCTCCCAGCCCAGAGCCCTCTCTTCTGACACCACATCGCCATCTGGTCCAGCCAGGATTGTCTCCTCCGTGAACGAGGAGCTCATCAGGGGCTAAGGCTTCTGGCAGGCGCCTTCCACACAGCACCTCTCTGCGAAGTCACTAGGCAGGCAGGACCAGGCCCCTCAGATGGGGTTCGGGTTCTTCTCTGTTCACCCCAGCCCAGGCCTCCTGCTCTGTTGGTGGTACAGGAACAATCGCGCTTGAGTAAGAGTATCCCAGGACCCCGAATGGCTCAACCTCTGTGGGAGAAAGTCATGCGTTGCCTCAGCTGCATGTGGCTATGGCCTGGCAACGTCTGAGTTCCTAACCTGGGACTGGGTCATCCCCTTCCTCTCAATCAGCAGCAGCCTCTCCCACTGGCTCCCTGTGAGGTCCCAACTGGAGTACAGTGTGCCATTTTAGGAATGATGTGGAAAAATTGGAGAGAGTCTAGGGGAGAGCAAGAAAAAGGATAAAAGGTTTGGAAAAATTTGACCTACGTGGAAGGGTGGAAAAATTGGCCATATTTAGTCTTGAGTGAGAAAAGAGTTAGAGAGTCTTCAAATACATCAGGCTTCAGGGAGGCTGTAGAACCCTCATCACCGGAGACTTTAAGCAGAGATTGGGACGGCCACGGATCCAGTGGCCAAGGAGGACCCTACCAGTCCCCTACAGTAGGATCCACGCCGCCACACACTTCAAGAAAAGGAACGGTCACTCACCCTCCAGTAACGGTGCCTCTCGGAGATGGCGACAGTGTAGATCCCCGGCTGACCCACCCTCCACACGGGCTTTTTGAAGTCCTCAGCAACATTTGAATGCTGAGGGCAAATTGCAGCTGTTGTGTGTTTCCAGCCCTCGTATTGAAGCATGAGCAGGAAGTGGGAGCAGGTGCAGCCCCAACAGACATGGCTGTTCAGAAAGAGTCCAGTCTCCTGCGTGAGGCGCATATGTTCTTACAATGGGATCCACACTGTCCACAGCCACCGTTACAAAGAGCTTTTTAGCCCCCTTTCCAACATGTGCTTTAACCCCTCCCGTCTTCTCTCCATTTAGGACGAAGTCCGTTTCCTCCATGTCCGAGTTTGAGAGCTTGCTCGACTGTTCTCCCTACCTTCCAGGCAAGACCAGTCCTGTGATCACTGACCGCGCTCGAGGCAAAAAAGTGTCTCCAACCACCCAGCTGCTGCCTAACGGTATAACAGACCCTTCAGGAGCCAACTCCCAAACCTGTACATATGTGAATACAGAGCAACCCGCCCCGGAGAGCCTGACGAAGGACAAGCTGGACATTTCTTCATGGGACTATTCCCGGGCAAACAACCTCTCCGGGCAGGATCCAGCCCAGAAGCAAATTCAGAGGAGCTACACGGCACCTGACAAGACTGGGATCCGCATCTATTACAGCCCTCCAGTGGTGCGAAGGTTGGAGGCCCCACTAATCCACAACAAAGAGGGGAAGATCATGACTGAGCCCGGCTTCCTGTTCACAATGGCCAAGCCGAAAGAGCTGGAAGAATCCGCCAGCTCGGAAAACACATACAGCAGCTGGCTCTGCAACTTCTCCAAGCAGCACCGCGAGCTGCTGGACGTCAGCAGCGCCGACAGGGCCGTGCCCCCCGTCCCCGGGTTCCCGTCCTCCCTGCACGACTTCGAGATTTCCGGCAACATGAGTGACGACATGAAGGAGATCACCAATTGCGTCCGGCAGGCCATCCGCTCCAGCTCGCTGGAGAGAAAGGTGAAGAGCACCTCCAGTCAGACCACAGGACCGATGAGCATTGGGACCCAGACCATTCAGACAGTGAGCGTTGGCCTCCAGACAGACACCCCGCGGGGCAGCATCCACAGCAAGAGCTGGTCCCCGCGCAGCTCATCTCTCATGTCTGTGCGTAGCAAACAGATCTCTTCGTCTCTGGACAAAGTCCACTCCAGGATCGAGCGGCCCTGCTGTTCTCCCAAGTACGGCTCCCCAAAACTCCAGAGAAGATCTTCCTCCAGGCTCGACAGTTCAAAGGAGAGAAGCCTGTGGAATCTTCACCAGAGTAAGCAAAATGGGTCAGCCTGGGCGAGGTCGACCACCACCAGAGACAGCCCTGTCCTCAGTAACATCAACGATGGCCTGTCCAGCTTGTTCAACGTTGTGGAGCACGCTGGGAGCACAGAATCCATCTGGAAACCAGGGTGTCCGGAGAGCAAATCCAAGACGGAAGCCCCTAAATACGGCATAGTCCAAGAGTTCTTCAGGAACGTGTGCGGGAGGGCTCAGAGCCCCACGTCTGCACCAGAGAAAAAAGAATCGACTGGAGATGATGGCACCAAAAAGCAGGATCACTCCCACCCGGCCACATGTCACCAGTCTGAAAACAGCTCCCGGATCTTCAACAAGAAAGTTCCAAAGCAAAGCAGCAGCAGCAGCAGCAGCAGCAGCGAGGAGCCCAAAGCATCTGCTCCAAGCCAGGGAAGCAAAGAAGGGGCCTCGAAGGACCTGGACACAGTCACTGCAATAGCTAACGAGGTAAGAGCACAAAACGGCCAGTGGTCCATCTAGCCCCGTACCCTGTCTGCCACCAGTGGCTGGTGCCACGTGCGCCAGAGGGAATGAAGGGCACAGGGCGGTTTGTCAAGTGACCCTCCCCTAGTGCCCCATCCCACCCCCTGGCAGTCAGAGGTTTAGGAAGACCTCATCCGTGTCCATCTTGGCTAATAGCCACTGATGGACCTGTCCTCCATGAACCTACCTGGGGAGTTTTTGGTCTTCCTAGCATTCCCAGCCAACTTTGTTTTAACCTAACAAATAATGTACAGACTTCAGGGCGGAGCTGGCTAAAGAAGCAAGGGCCTGTGTCACTTCTGCGCCCATCTGCGCCCATCCTCCCCAGCCTGAGGTGACCCACGGCAGCTCCCTGGCGGGGAGGGGAACAGGAGGAGGGTTGGCGATTTGGCTGCAGCTCTGTCCTCATCTGAAAACCAGACACTTGGGCAGCAGCAGCCCTGGCTCAGCCCTTGTTGTCTCCCAGGCAAAGATTGCCCCCCCAGAGGGGCTGGGTCCAGACACTCGCAGCCCAGGGATCCTCGGCCTGCACTCTCGTCAGAAGTGCAGGGCGAGGGCTTTCCACACTACGGCTGACTCTGGAGCAGGAAATCTGCCTCCGGAGAGCTGTAGCTCTCTGCTGGCCCAAGGAAACCTGCCCTCGTGGGATACCAGAGTGGCCTCAGCTGTGGCTTCCCAGAGCCCTCCACACCTGTAATCCCCCCTCCTGTTTCTCTTTGCAGGACACGGCATGTGACTGCAGCTCCCAGTCCCTCACCTCCTGCTTCGCCCGGCCGTCCCGCTCAGCTGTCCGGCACTCCCCTTCCAAATGCAAGCTGCATCCCTCTGACCCCAGCCGGGCGGAGGAGAAGGCAGGGCCTCTGAGTGAGTGAGTGAGGGCTGCGGGGACCGAGCTAGGCCGTGGCTGCTTTCTGTGGCCCTGACGAGAGATCACGCTTCCTGATTCCACCAGCTCCGCTGCAGCCTGTGGGACCCACCAGCCCCGAGAGCGTGGTACTGGGGTCCCAGTGGGCCCTTCGCTCTCGCAGAGACACAGGCGCGTGCACATCTGTCTCCTAACTGTTCCCCAGCCAGTGGGGGCGCTTAAGAAGCAGATGCTGCAGGCTAGCCAGAACAGAGGCTTCCAGCGTTGTGCCTGGACTCCGTTCCAGGGCTGGAGAGGAAGCTACTCTGGGGCAAGCCTCGCTGCTCCTGCCACAGGGAGGATGATTCCAGGCATGAGGCAGGCGTCCCCAGAGCTTGGGGTAGGGCTCCTCTGAGACCTGCGCCCAGAGGGCCACCGGGTCTTCAGGGAGACACGGACCATTCCCAGGCAGCGGGGAGGGGACGGGATCAGAGGAAGACTGAAGACATGGGCCCTGCCTGCCTTGGAGTGTGGGAACAGGGAACCACCCTTCCAGCAGCCCTTGGAAAGCCAGCAACGTTGAGGCTGGAGCCTGGGCCACCCCGAGCCCACCCTGGAGCGGGCTTGTCACTAGAGAGAGGCCGGGTCAGTTTTCAAAGGAAATGCTCCGTCCCGTTGATAGTACGCGTTACAGGTGGAGCTGGGGGGGCTGAGGGGGAAGCAGGGCAAGCAGCAGGGGGCGTGCTGGATAAAGCGGACTGATGTGCACGTGGGGCTCCCCATTGTTACTCCCAAGGCCCTGCCCTGCCCCTTCACGAAGGCCAGAGGGCAGGATGTGGCCTCCTGTTCCCCAGCCCCAGGGTTAGTGCAGCCCTGTGTTCCACCATGGGCCGCTCTAGTTAACGCCCCAAGGAGTCCCGGGGCCCTTTTAAAGATTGCCAGTTACTCGTTAGTCTCCAAAAGTGCCCCAGGACTCTGTTCATTTTGCTGAACTAGACTAACACGGCTCCCCTCTGGGACTTGGCTCTAGTTCCTTACGCTAACAGCTGTTCAATCCAGGAAGAGCATTTCCCTGGGTGCTGCATCATCTCCCTCTCCCCCGGGGGCTGGCAAGTACAGATTTGCATCCCCTGAGCTGTGGGGGGCTCCCGACGCTCCCCATCGAAGGTATTCGAGCCTGGTTTATGATGCGTATTTAGCCAATTACTCTGGAGCTTGCAGTCCTGGCAGGTGCCGAGAAGTCTAGCGGGGTGTGTCCCATTCCTCCAGCCAGCTGTGTGGGTCCTGGTGGAGGCAGGTGGCCCCCCAAATTACCAGCAGTTGTGTTCACTCTGAGGCCATCCGCACACAGCAGACCTTTGTGTCTGAGCACAGGTTGGCCCCCACAGGGATGAGTGCGGTACAAACACGTAGGCCAGGAGATATGGCCAGGCTCACCCTGGGGCGGGAGTGTGATTTTCCACCCCTGCGTTAGCACTTGCTCGGCCCACCAGGTGCCAGGACGTAGGGAGTTCGTAACACAGGGAGCGGACGCCATTGGCTCCCTCCCCATCACCACTAAGCTATTCACCTTTCATTGGGCTCTGCACCGGGTGCCATTGGGACTTTGTATTAAAGGTGCAGATACAGCCTCTGATCTCCCACTCCAGGCAGCTACGTGGCACTGAGCTGGCCTGGAGATCACTCAGGCCAAGCCTTGTTAATGAGCTCTAATTAAATAGTCCCAAACTTTTCTGGGGGCTGTAGCCATGAGGGCTGGGCCAGGGCCAGGCTCACAGTGTCAAAGACAAGGGTCCTGGTGAGCCCAGTTTTGCAGCGGGGCTGGGGCAGGAAAGACCATGCAGCAGAAGGGAACTGGGACAGACTGGGCCGTTCAGCACAGGCCCCCCCTCCCCAGCGGTAGGCTTGGCTAGGCAGGACTGTCTGGGAAACGTGCGCATCCCAGTATGCCCTGCTCCAGCGGTCATGGCTCCTCTCCTGGGCTAAATGCTCTCCGCCCATCCCTCTGAGAAAGTTTCATCCTCATAGCATTCGGCTCCCACTTTGCCCTGGCTTGAGTGACTACACCTGGGGCCGGGCCGGGGCTGGGTGCACGTTCCCTGCGCCCACCGCATTATTCTCTCCATCCTCGGGCTGTGCTCCAGCGGTGGAGGCGGTGCGGCAGGGCAGGGCAGTTCCATGCAGCCATTCCCTACTGCCACGCGCACGCGTGTGTGAGCATTCAGATTGGAAAAGGGAATTAACTGAGGGACAATCTCTGGCCTGGGTTAGGCAGGAGGCCGGACGGGATGGTCTGTTACCTCTGGCCTTAGAACCTATTAACCATCCCTGGACCTCCCAAGGAAGACTTTGCTCCCCCGTCAGTGCGAGAGGGAGCCGCACTGCCGTTGAGCGAGCGAGGCAAAGCGATTGAAGGACCGTAACCCACCTTGTCTGGCCACGTTTAATAGTGTTAGGTCAACGTATGGCAGCTGCTGTCACCTTACTCTGTCAGCGCCTGCACTAAAATGTACAGCTCCTAGCACTGTAACTGTCCTGCTCCACCCACTTCGTAACTCCGCCTCCGCCAGCAGCACAGCCCTCAGGTCAGTGGGGCGTCGGCACAGGCAGGCCTTGCTGCCAGCGCCTGGCGCGGCCTTTCCGGAGCCGTCCCACCCCGCCCCACACCCACTGTTGGACTGGTGCGAGCATTCCTGGTGAGGACCCGCACAAGGAACGTGGCGGGGCTGTGCGAAAGCTGTTCAATCGCTGCACACTCAGAGGTGCACCAGAACTGGCTGTGTCACTACAGCCGCTACGCAGACACGGTGCGTCTGGTGGAGACGCTGAGAACGTGCCCATCAGCGTAGAGCGGGCTGGCTGTGTCAGCAGAGCTCTGTAGCCAGCGTGGCGCTGTCTGCGCTGCCATGTAGGGGGGCGGGTCACTCCTGGCCCTGAGTGATGTACGCGATCCCCAATTGTGGTGTGGACGATGCCTGAGGACATGTAGATTTGCCCTAACTCGCATCTCCGAAGCTGCAGTCCAGAAAGTGGGAACAGGTGCCTCGCCTGCATTAGGGCCGGGAATGCTCCACGGGAGATGGGCAGGGGCTGCCCCAGCAAAGCTCAGTGTTAATGTGATCCAGTGCTTGGAACCCGCTTCCCAAATTCAGGGAGGGCGTGTACGGTCGGGACAAACAGCCTGGCCCCTTTGTCCTAGAGAAGAATGTATTAGCCATGTGTCTGCTCGGGGGCTCAGCTCGGGGGCTCTCCAGGCAGTTACATGGGCTGAGTTAGAATCGCTCGGACTGGGGCCATGCAGCCCAGCGGGCTGGCCCTGTCCCCATCCCCAAATGCAGCCTCAGCTCTGCTGGAGGGAAGAGACCCCGTTAATGTCCGCAGGAGTGTGCCGGTCTCCTGAGGATGACTGGCAGTGGCGACTGCTGTGGGGAAAGCCCGCTGCCCCCGGCTGTTTCCAGTGCTCCCCAAGTCGGCCTGTGCTGGACGTCAAACAAGGAGTCCTGCGGCCCTTTTAAAGACTGACAAGTTACACCTCTGGAATGATCAGACCTGGATTCTGCCTGCTCCGCTCGCTGGTGCCCAGGCCTTTGCAGCCTCCTCCCCTGCACATCAGCGTCGCCTTCCACCACAGCCCAATGCTCCCCGTAAAATCCATTTCCTGCCCATTTATCGGCTCATTCCCAATGACTTTCCATGGGCAGCGCTCTGACAGCATTGAAGGAGAGCAAGAGAGAGAGACTATGTGCCCGCACACATGCAAAGTGGGGAGTTTTAATTCATCCGTGCCACTGAGAAATAATTTTAACCCCCTCCTCTCTGCCCACACCCCCTCCATCTTTATAGCAGGAGTCACCTGTGATATTAAAAACATTTTGGCAGTATTTAGAACTGCACGCAATAGGGACCCCCGGCTGCCATGGCCCGGAGTAGAGCTGGTGTGTGGGAGGCGTGTCTGGGCAGCTCTGCCCTGACACCTGCTAAATCCATTCCTCTGTTTCCCAGACTCTGCTGGGCCACCCCAGCTTCCCTGGGGCCATCTGAGTTATTTGCTCGTTAAGTGTGACTTGCAAATGTCCTTTCCTGTTGGTTGGGTGTGCTGCAGGCCCATGTGGAGCACAAGGCTGGGGGATTTAAACCCACAGGAACTTGAGAGCTGAAGGGATTTTTAAAAATAATGAAATTAGCTAAATTGGGAGGGTAGAAGAGTTAAAAATACCAATTGGATTATGGGCTCACAGGTCGGGAGGTGCTGACCCATCAGTTCTGCCCACAAACCGAATGGAGGGGCAGAAATGCAAGATGCCACCCTGTCTGCGAAGAGCCCGTGTGCCAGCTTGGAGCCAGGAAGGCATCAGCACTGTGATATGAAGCTGTGCTGCCAAATGCCAGCAGATTTTTGCAGCTAAAAATAAAGGCCAATTGCATTAGGTGCTAATGAAGTCCAGTTACCCGCTGGCTGCTCCTTGCGCTGCTGTGCAGGAGAGTAAAAACATTTTCCACATAGTGCTGAGAGCACCTGATCTTGCAGAATAGTATACAATAATTGTGTGAAATGCCAGCCACAGATTCCAGCCAGGAGATCTACCCCTCCAGTCCTCCGAGTGTGCAACAGCCACAGAGCCAGGGTTGAATCCAGCCCCGTGGATGCGGAGAAATGAGTGTGCTGAATGCCCAGAGGGGATGCGTGCCTCACCTGGGGAGGGCAGGAGCCAGAGCGGGCAGCGGGCAGTGCAGGCGTTAGTCAGGTGTGGGGGCAGTATTGCCGTGCTGCCGTTGCTAACTCCTGCTGTAAATACTTCCTTTGGGGTGGGGGTGGGGGGGTAGCATTTTCACTGGTACCTAAAGGGTTTTTTTAAACAATCGGCTTTTTGGAATGTGGTTTCTCATTTTTACAAATGCCTTTTTAATGATCTGTGAGATTCGTCAAGTCTGTCCTGTTCTGTAAATAGCAGCATTGGGCATTTCTCCCATGTGTGACCCGGCAGCCCTGGGCTGGGAGGGACAGCATTAGACGTGCCCAGGGCCCTCTCTTGGCCCATCCCCAACCGGCGTGCACAGAAGCTGGACTTTGCCTCAGTTGAAGGACGCGGGGAGGCAGCCTTGAGCCACGGTGTGTGTAGTGTCCAGCCTTTGATTGTGACACTCATCTTCCCGCTTGGCGTCCGGAAGAGCAGAACTCCGCGTGGGGTGCTGCCCTTCTGAAAATAGCATACTTGAAATTAAAGATGAACCAATTTGACTGCCTCAACTTCCAGCTGCACGTTTGGTTAAGTCGGCCGTGTCCTCTTTCCCAGCGTCTCTGGCCAGGAAAGGTCTTTGTTCAGGGAGGTGCTGAGTTTCTTTCATTCCTGGGCCTCTCGGTGGGTTAGTTTTTCTCCCTACAGAGGCGGGGTGGATGACAGGAAAGCTGCCCTGTGGGAACGGTTCCCCAGCAGCCTGCCACATGCTTGGGAAGCTGTTCAGTGCAAGCAGAGCTGTCTGTCCATGTCACCCGCACCACTGCAGCCTTTCCCTGCTCTGCCTCGGCCGCCGTGGTGTCTGAAACACCAGCCGAGTTCTTCAGAAGGCCAGCCCCTCTGCAGGGCTCAAGGACTGAGCAGGGTGGGGGCGTTGCTGTTCCCCAGCAGCCCTCATGTGTCCAGCTCTGGTTTCCATTTGCTCTCCTTCCTCTGGCATGGCCCATATTCACATGAAGGGCAGTTCCTCTGCCCCTGGTGCCGGGCTTTCCCCTGCCCTCCGGCCTTCAGCTGTAGAATTGCCTGATTGTTTGACCGGGGAAAATAAAGGGCCTGCGAGCTCTGAACCAACCCCCCGTCCCCCGGAAGATGTGCAGGATGCCTGGCCGATCCCTGACACTCTGCTACCATCTAACCCCAAGGGAAGGGAGAAATCCTCTGGGCTCCATCCTGTCCCAAGCACCTCCTTGGGGTGGGGCCAGAAGGTGCTCCCTCACTGACTGTTCCCTGCAGAGCGGAGCCAGGGGCGGATGTTGGGCGCCTGTGGGTGCCCTCCACATTCAGGAACCTCTCAGGCCCTTCAAGTGACCTTGACACTCAGCTCCAGCTGTTGGAGGTTGGGCATCAATAGCCATGGGAAGAAGAGAGCGGCTGGGGATGCAGCCCCTTGCTGGTAGATTTGGGAGCAGCAACCACCTAGCCTGGCCTGGGAAGGAGCTCACCTTTCCGGGGGAGGCCAGACGGTCGGAGTAGGTTGAAGGACTCAATGGGGCAACTGAGGGACCCAGCCAAGCCCCAAAAGAAATGGGCAACAGGAGCCAAAACCGACTGCTCCAATCTAGTCAGCATTTTCCTTCTGACAGTGCCAGGCTGGAGTCTGCCTGTTCGCTGCTGCTGCCTGGCCCCTGGTGCAGCCCCTCGCTCTGCATGGCGCATTGCGCCCATGGGAAGCTGTCCTGCCAGGGTGCCACAGGGGCTGCTTATAATGGGACAGAGCTGAGCACTGTCCCCCTGGTCCGTCACTGCCTGTCCCACCGTGGCAGGGCTCTGTTACACGGCAGCCTGTCCAGCCTCCCCGGCTCTGGCTTTCATGAGCCCGGGCCACTCCATCTCCCCCAGGAGCCCCACCAGCCTGCTACACCCCATGCAGGAGCTAGGTTTGAGACCCTCAGACAGCCCCGGTGCCTCACTTCCCTCTGCCATCTGCTTCCAGCAGCCACTGCCCATGCCTTGTGCTTGAGCCACCCCGGCCGGGGGTGCACCCTGCTCCTCACACGCACACACACATCCACATGCTATTGCTCCCTGCCCCTGGCTGCAGCCCCCTTCAGCCCTGGCATCCTCTCCAGATGTTCCTTTTCCATCCCACCATCATCTGGCCTCCGTAGCTGAACTCTTCAGTGACACGCAGACCCACATCCCCCAAGCAAAGCCCCAGGCACAGCACTCCCCACTGAGCATGCCCCACGGCAGGAAGGCAGGTCCCATCTGCCCCAGAACAGCTCACTCTTAGCAGAGTGGGGGGGGGGGTGTCGCAGAGGGGCCCAGCCCTGAGCTACACAACAGCAACCTGCGTACCTACATGCACCCTGCAGAGCCCAGTGCAGATGTGTGCCCAGCCCACAGCCCCCACTTCTCAGAGGTGTTCTGTCACCACCTAGCTCCCCCGAACCCTATTGAACCCCCAGGTGTCAGCTGCCCCAGTGCTAAGTCTGGGGAGGGTTGAGGCCAGTGGTCCCAGAATACACCTGACCTGCTCCCAGTTCAGGGAAGGTACTGTATGCCACAGCCCCACCCAGCTGGTGGCTCCCAGTTCAGCCTAGCTCCAGCCTTGAACCCAGACACATTAATGCAGGGATTGACCCACACCCAGATGTTACCTGGCGTAGAGCCCACCATGGCTCTTCCTCAGGCTTCCTCTGCCCCACCTCAGCCCTCCTCTACCCCACCTCCCTCAGCCTTCTAATTCTCCTCCATTGCTCCCCTGGCCTGCCCCCTATTGGCCCCCGCCTTCAATTCACCTGCTCCCCAAAATACTCCTGGCCCCCTCCATGACCACCCAATCCCTCTGCTCTGTCCCCGTCTCCCTCCACTGCTCTCCACTGACCCCCATTCCAGAGCCTCCATCTCTCATTTATTCCCAACCCCCCCATTGCCTCCACCTCACTGTTCATTCCCTCAGGCCCCTTCTCCCACCATCGCTCCCTACAGCCCCTTCTCCCACCACCTTCCTCCAGCCATCCCTTCTCCCATCATCGCTCCCTACAGCCCCTT
>ML685852.1:2939564-2979869 GCA_007922175.1 Pelusios castaneus | reverse complement strand
CCGTGGCTTCGCTTATCTAGAACTAGCACCCACTCCATGCCACTGCTTCTGAGGGGGCTTGCAGCAGCCCTGCTCTATCGCCAGCCCGTGAAGGACCCCACAAGTACTCTTGCCCCATCTCTACTCCTCCAGGGAGAGCATCGGGAAGGGGCTGACCCACTGTTCACAAGAGGGAGCAGAGATGCCTGCAGTGCTGGGCAGCACGTTTTCCTGTCCTCTCCCTTCCCTGCTTGTAAAAATGGTGTCAGGCCTCCAGGCTGGCTGTGCAGAGAAAAGCACCTCTGTGTGGCCATGGTACAAGCCACCTGGCATGGGCAGCACGTGGCAGGACATGAAGGCGGGTCCTGTGGGCACTGTCTCTTCATTATGGACCGTGACTCTAAACCCATCAGTCTGAGGCATCCCTGTGAATCCCAAAGACACTAAACTTAGACCTGAACCAGGGGCTCTTTGAAGGCACAAACTCACTGAATTTTACTCCAACTTTCCTTCTTGTGTCAGAGTCAAACAGGGCAGATCTGACTCCGAATGGAAAAACAAGTAGTGAACCGACCTCTTCCCCATAACAATGGCAGGACGGACGGAGCAGAGGGTACAACCGCTTTTCCCGCTCTGCAGCCTGGAGCCGGGGAGGAAAACCTGTTCTCTGGGCAGGCTGGCCTGGCCTCTGGGGGTCCCTACTGACAGCAATCGCACTGGTCTCCAGGCCTCCCTTCCTGCGTGTCTCTGGAGACACACACCGACCTCATCCCCGGGGCCTAAACAAGGCCCGCTCTTGCACCACTGGAGGGTCTCACTTCCCTGGGTTTGCCAAAGCTAATGCGCCTCGTTCCCTGCCTTCCCCAGTCCCCGGCTCCTCCTTTGCAATTGTTCTGCGCTGTCCTGGGCGCCAGCAGGCGACTATCTAACCTGCAGCCTGAGCCCGTGCCAGCTGCCACAGAGCGGGTGAGCCCTAAGGGGGCGAAAGGAAGGAATCGTGGGGAACTGGCCCACGAGCTCAGCCCTTGAGTCCCTTCGTCATCACCCGGGTGTCCCGAGAGAGACGGGCGAGAGCCCAGGGCATAGCAGGGCTCTGGGGGCCCAATCTCCGCACGGCTTTTGGGCGGCGAGCCCCTGGACAAAGTGCAGCTGGAGAGAAACCACGGCCACGCTGGCCACGAGAGCCGGACCCTTGCTGATACGGGGGAGACTCTGGGGTATCATGAGCTCCCCAGACACCCTCCCTAGGGAGCAGGCCTGTCACCAAAGCTTGAGCCACACGTGGCTCACAGCCCACGGCTGAGTGGTAGAGCAGGTTCGGTTCCCGGCTAGGGAAAGCTTGGGTCTGGCCCCGTTTCCTCAGCACAGGTCACCCGCCCTCACTGGCAAGAGACGAGAACCCGCCCAGGTGGGGAATCTGCAGGAAGAAATGGCCGAGGCCTGAGCCGGGCTTTCTATGGGAGGGTGAGAGAGCAGCTTCCCTCCCCACCCCAAGCCAGACATTTCCAGACCCACAGGGCCCAGCCTCCCTTATCTGCTCCTGTTTCCATAGGAGCCACCGAATCTGTTTCCATGGCGCTGGCAGAGCGCACTAGATTTCAGAGCAATGTGGGGACCGAGGCAGCGAGCATGCAGCAGAGAGAGGACTGAGAGTGCTAAAAATACGAGCAGGGTGACAGTCCCTCCATGCTCTGTCTGAAGCCACCCCCTTTGTCTGCCACCAGCGCCGGATTTACTGGACTGGGGACCCTGCCCCCCCATGCAGGAACCCTGCTCCCCACCATGGAGGCCTGTTGCTGGGGGTGGGGGGGGAGCCATGGGGCCAAAGGCTGCTCCCACTCCAGCCAGTCTGCCCCCGTGGGGGGGGCAGCTGGCACGTGGCCCCCAGTGCAGCCACCTAGGCCACGGGCCCTGGAAGGCCGCGCAGGAGCAGCGTAGGCTGCACCACAAGCCAGCCAGCCATGCTCCCTGAGCAGGGCGAACAGGCACTGGCCCACCCCACTCTGCCCCTGGGGCAGACCAGCCAGCCCGGGGTGGGGTGGGAACGCAGAGCCTGGCCTCTGGCCCCAGGGTCCCACCACCCCCAGCGCCCGCAGGGCAGGAATTCTCTCAGTGCTGCAGCCCCACTAGTGCTGAGTGGGGCGAGGGGGGATAGGAGTTTTGGGGGCTGGAGCCTGGGGTCCCCCTTTTGGCCAGGCCCCAGGGCTTCAGCCCCTAAAGCCCCTGCTCTAATCCAGCCCTGGGGGCAGCAGAAACCATTGCAACCCTCACGCCTACATCAGCTTCTGGAGAACTTAGAGATGTACAGACAGGAGCCCCACAGCCCAGCATGTCAGGGGGGCTTCCCTATCTCACGTCTACTGACGGAGGAAACTCAGGCACAAAGCAGCTAAGGTCTAAATGCTCAGACACATCCGGGTACCCAGATCCAGCCGTGTCCTATGCCAGTCAGGGGTTTGCACACACACACAAGTTTGCCTGAGCAAGCGAGCAGGAAACTGAAGAAGAGAATCAAGAAGGCTTGGCTGCCCATCTGCTGCGCTAACCATTAGATCGCACTGTCCTGCTCCAACCTGCCACTAAAGTGACCCGCAGTAAGGCACTGCCTCTGGTGTACAGCTGTATGGCCAATCAGCCTGCAAAGGGGGACGGTGTGCGGAGCAGACAGCCACAGCGATGGCTCAGCTTATCTGGCGGCACTCAGCAACGGCTGCTTCATTCAAAACAGGCCTCTCCTCCAGGGCTGCAACCTTCCCTAAATGTAGGGACAGACTGCGTGTGGGTTCCCTGCTGGCCGTATTAAAAGGAAATGTCCCTACAAATCCCCCACCAGCAGCCTAGCAGCTGCCTGCCTGCTCTTCTGTTGCTGTTGCCCACCTCCTCAGCTCCCGCCTCGCCCCCCCCGTGCTGGCCTGGCCAGTTGGGGGGTGCCTGGCTAACAGACAGCTCAGGAGGGGACTTGGGTTCAGGCAGAGAACTCTGGAAGAATTTCATAAGAAGCCCAGTCCCCAAGCAAGGCAAGCGAACGCCACAGAGTCTGAGCCAGAGCCAGAGCCAGCAGGGAAGGGAGAGCTGAGCTGGGCAGGGCTCCCTTCGAGGCAGGGTGCTGTCCTGCGGACGGAGACTGCTTGGGGCCCCCACACGATGGGGTTAAGGAGACACTCAGCAAACCCCCAGGCAAGTCACACTGCGCGTCAGACTGTTGCTGGGATTGCAAAACCCACCTCACAGTTTGAAACAACAGAACATTTTGCTTATAACCCAAACTACCCCTCCACCCCCAAGTCCTCCCCTCTAACTCTGTCTCCCACCAGACCAGAGTCTGGAGAGAGTGTTACTGTAGGTGTCTGCATTATAGCAACGGACTGGCCTCTCCAGCAGCTGCAGTAGCTGGAAGAAAATGCTCAGTGGGACCCTCTGTGCTCCCTGGGGCTGGGGTGGGGGATGCAATCAATGCACCACTGTCCTGGAGTCCCTGGGTCCCGATCCTGCCTGTGGTGGGATCCCTACCGCACCTCCGCCAGCCTTCCTCACCGTGCAGCCCAAAGTGTGACATTGTGGTATGATTATAATGGTGTTATTGTACAGTTTGTGTTGTTTTTAGTGACGGTGGTGAAAAGTTTACCAGATCAGTAAAAAAAAATCAACTTCAGCTCTTCATGTCGGTAAAAACTAAAATGCCAGGTTGGCAACCGGTCCCCACAGAAGGAAACAGCTGGGGTGGGGCCAGGGGCTGGTCCCTGATTGCACACAGGTGCAGCAGAGCCCGGCCCTTGTATTCAGCCTCTAGCTTTGACTGAAGTCAGCCAGGCCTCTGTTTGGGACAGACGCCCGCACTCCCTTGTCCACAGGGCTGTGGTCCATATTGCTGGGTTACAGCCCTCCTGCTAATACCCTTCTCTGCAGCCTGGCCAGCTTTCTCTGACGGCGCTGTCTGCCCACCCCGTACACACAAAGGCAGGCAAGAGACATGCCACCGGCCCCTTGTAGCCTAGCCAGCAGCCCTGCAGGACCTGAGCAAGCTAGGACAAGGCAAAGCAAGACCCCCACGTGGCCAGTTGGCTGCCGCTGGCAAGTTTATCGTGAAACCCGTGACATCTGGTGTTTCCTGTAAAGCCCCAGCTCAGTGATACTCATAGCTTTCAGGGGAAAAACCAGGAAGTTGCTTGTGCTCGTGGTCATGGAAACGTGGCCCCTAATGGCACAAAAGCCAGAAGGCAAAGACCCCAAGGGGGAGAGTTTTGAATGCCCGGGCCGGCAGCGCTATGGGGCTGCTCCGCGGGGGCGCTTGGCTCTCAGCCTATGTCCCCACTGAAGTTAGCTCAGGCTCACGCTCAGCTCTTGCTCCTCGCCCCATCTCCTGCCCACACATAAGTGCCTGCACTGGAGTTTTGTGCTGCTTTAACCTTGGGTAGATGTAGGGCTGCAGGCTAGAGCAAGAGTGGATGCTGCTTCCGCTCAGGCTGGCCACCTACCCACCATGCCATTAGGACACAGCTAAACCGCCCAGCTGCTGGTAGCCGGCCAGTGCCTTCCCACAGGCCTCCCTGTGTACCCGAGCGTTCTCCCACAATTCCCTGGAAATACCCACAGGGTGGCTCAGCTTACGCAGTGCAAAGAGCCCAGGGACTGAGCGAGACAAGCAAGTGCAGCACCCTGTAGTGTGGGCAGGGCAAGCTCAGCGTTGCAGGTCCGACCTGCTCTCCAGTTACCCTGGCTACATCTGCAGTGAAGACAGCCGCTGAGGCTGGGAGCAACCCAACGCATTCCCTCTATTGCAGGGCTCTGGGATCTGGACCCAGACCTTTTGCTGAGCAGGACACAGAACCTGTTGCTTTATTTCAGACACAATGTCACTGAACCTCTGTCTGTCTAGGTCCGTCTGTTAGTACCCAACCCCCATTCACCCTCTCAGCACCCTGGGAAGGTTGATCGCCATCTTACAGATGGCAAACCAAGGTGCAGGGTGGATGAAGTGACCTACAGAGGAAGTCTGTAGGGGAATGTGGATCTCCAGAGCCCTAAGCACCAGAACATCTTGTCAGCTTCACCCTCATCCCCTCTTGTCTTCCCTCACACTCCCACTACTCCACCCAGCCTGTTCAGGACGCTTCAAGGCATGGCAGGCAGATGCTGTCATGCTGTCTGGATTCAGGGGACCATTTATAATGTTATTTCTTATTCATATTTCATAAGTGCAATAGGCCATAGGAGCTATGCCATGTTTGGTACCAACAGAAAGGTTGTAATTTGCTAGGAATGATTATATGATGTATGTGTAGGAATTGTATTTGTATTAGAAGTATGGTGGTTATATCTATACTTTAACTTGTGTGATTCTGGGGAAATTCCCCAGACACGATTTCTACAACCACTGTCCCCTTAATGGCCTATTAAGGAAGCTCCCAGGTGCAATAGGCCCCAGGAGAAACCTGTTGAGTCACTAGGACTTGACCATGTGACTCAACTCCAGTTTGATTGGAGAGAACTGCACACAGCATGGGGAAGGCCAGAGGTGATAAAAGGCAGCAGCCCCGACTCCATCTGGTCTCAAGTCCCCAGTCTACAGCCAACACCCATCTCTGGAACTATTCCTCTGAGACTGGACAAAGGATTGAGGCCCACCCTCGTGCTGGGTGTTTACCAGAGGAACAAGCCTGCAAACTCCAGAGGAACAAGCCTGCAAACTGCTTTACATGGACTCTAAATCATTTGTATGTATGTGATTCACTTTGACCCTTTAACATCTCTCATATTTTGTTTCTTTTCTTTTTATATTAAACCTTTAGTTGCAGTTACTAAAGGATTGGGTATCAGTGTGTATTTTGGGTAAGATCCAAACCTATATTGTTCTGTGTGCTGTGGCTGGCCCTTTGGGGTCAGGAGAACTTATCTCTTTAAGGGACTGTGTGGCTAAGTGGGAGCCAGAGGAGCTGGAGTACAGTAAAGGGGCTGTTTCTATTTTGGGCAGGTTTCTTGGTACCCAGTGTGGGGAACCAGAAGCCTGGCTGTGACTGATAGGGAGACTGGTTTAAGTACCACCCATCAGTGTTTGGGGAGTTTGGCTCCCGGTTTTGCAGCTTGCCCTGATTTTTGCACATTCAGGAGGTTATCCCAGGAGGCCCTGGTCACAGATGTAACTGTAAATAGTTGACTGAGTAGCTGTCTAGGTGGATGCTTCATATAGGGAAGAATTACTGAGACCATTTATCCTCAGTGAGCAGCTGGCAGGTGGTTTCCTCATCTCTTTAGTTTCTTTTCAAACGTTGTGGGATTTTCTCCCACGAACGCTCATGCGATAAATAAATTTGTTAGTTTTTAAAAGTGCCACTAGACTCCTTATTTATTTTCAAGCATGTTTTCTCCACACCCACAAAGGTAGAAACTTGCTTTATTTTTAACGAGAGCTGAGAGTTTCATATAAACCCTCTGACTAGTCCCCGGCAGCTTTACAGAGGAATACCAAATATTGTGACTTGCATAAACCAGCCAGAGTTGGCAACACCAGCCAACATTCCCACTTTGCTTCCCCCTTTCGAGTGGGCATCCTTAATGCCTTCACAGCCGGTTTTACACTCACACATTGTATATCTGAAATGGGGCCAGGCCTCCAAGGCTCAGCACGCACAATCACGGCCAGATCCAGATCGCCAAACGAGTGCGGCGGCACCCAAGGTGTCCCTATCAAGCAGCACATTTTTGAAAAGCGGGCTCCAAGCACCACTCTCGTCGTCAGCACAGGACAAGCATTTTGCTGGGCTTGTTCCCAAGTGGCTCGCACTCCAGGAGGACCCCTGGCATATTAGGAAAGCGAAGAGCATTGGCGCTCAGCACAAGTGAAGAAGAGAAGTGGCCCAAGTCCAGTACAGAGACACAGCGCTGGCTATGGGACTGGTGGGTAATGCACACACCGCTGAGTGGCAGCACAGGCAGCCTATTGGCGTCCGCCCTGCATAGTGGGGCGGGCTTAGCAGGGGTGTTGCAGGGAATTCCCTAGCTGCTTTTTGACTAAACACTTATGCTGGGCCCGTGGCCCCCCACACCCCGACCATGTTCAGGCCTAGCTCAGGGGCAGGGCAAGGAAGAGGGGTGCAGCCACAGAGGTTGGCTGGGCCTCACTGAGCCAAAGCCGCCTGCCCCAACACACATTTGGGCTGCTAGGGAGCTCAGGGACCTTGCCCCAGAGGAGGACAGGACCAGGTGCAGCACAGCTCTGCTTCGCCCATTGCCCTCCCCATCCCGCCACGCTCTCTGCTGTAAGCCAGGGGTTGGGGGCACAGCCCAGCTGGCAAAGCGTTCCCTTGCACAAAGGGACTGCACCACCACTGCCGCCTCTGCCACACTCAAGGCCACGTGGTGCTTCGCACTCGCAGGTGGAGCGACTCAGCCCCACATGTCAACTGCTCAGGTCCCGCAGCCCAGGCCAGCTCTTCAGATTGTCCAGCCTGCTCAGGCCCCAGCACAGCCACTGGGAGACTCCTGGCTCAGCTCCCAACATGCCCCTCGCAGGCTGAACTCTTCCCAGAGCCTGGCTGGGGTCGTGGAGCTCCTGGCTTTGGGGGTGGGCGAGTCAGGCTGTCTGGGCTGGAGAGGCTGCAGGGGCACTGGTAAAACAAAGCCTTACACTTTAGGGAGATGAGATCCAAAGGGGGAGCCATGTTAGTCTAGTTCAGCGAAACAAACAAGGAATCTTGTGGCACTTTTAAAGACTAACAAATTTATTTATCGCATGAGCTCTCGTGGGAGAAAATCCCACTTTGTCAGATGCTTTGAAGGTGGGGAACTTACAGAATGGGAGGAAAATAAATGCAGGGAAATGTAAGTCATAGGATCAAGTCAGACTGTTACAGCAAATCAAAGCTGTTGTTTAGATTCAAACACTGGGGAACAGCACATAGAGGAAGATGAGGTCAAATCACCTGTTGTAATGAGAGAAAAATCCATAGTCTCTTGCATATGCAGATTTGACACCATTGCCTTAGGGTTAAATAGGGACTATGGATTTTTTTTCTGACGAAGTGGGATCTTCCCCCACGAAAGCTCATGCAATAAATAAATGTGTTAGTCTTTAAAAGTGCCCCAGGACTCCTGGCTTAATTTAGGGAGAGACAACATGGGAAGCAGCCCTGAGAGAGGATCCCTTTGCTGCAGGCCTGTGGCAAGAAAGGGGAGCAGCAACGCTGGCAAGAGAGCTGTGATGGGCTCTGGCTACAGCCTCGGGGATGGGTACAGACTGCACAGCACATGCAGCCAGTGTGAGGAGCTGGCATGTTCCCGTTCCCAGAAGATCAGATGTTCACCAGCGGAGGGCAGGAGACTCCACATTTTCCATGCAGCAGCTGCCCAGGCAGGGCCTGGTTCACTGAACGCTCCAGGACAGGTGCCCTGACATGGAGATTACCTGCCTCAAATGCTTGAGAGGTGCCAAATGCTACTGGGGTGCGGCTCACTCCTCAGGGTCCAAGGCTGCGACAGGGTCCTCTGAGTTGGCTTCAGTCTCATCCGCCCACAAGCTGAAGCACCTTTTATTTGTGTGCTGCCGTGGGATTCCCAGCCCCCTGTTCGCCCCATGTGGAAGGGACCTCGTGTTGCTCGCTCGTTTGCCTGTTTGCTGCCCACTCATGCTGCAATTCAGGTCTCAGCCTGTGGGAGCAAATCGGGCCCCGGGCGTCACCGTCAAGGCACTCGCTGCTGATGGCTGGGGCACCTCCGTGGGACCGATCTGGGGATTAGTGGTCGGATGCCCGTGGAAACACTCTCCGTCTTTACTCACCCCGTGGTCGGTCTCTCTCACGTGTGGCTTCCTCTGTGTGACCCAGCGCACTGGCCAGCTCACTGCAGTCCCCCTCCTCTGGGGTAGCCACCATCTGTGGCCAGATGGTCTATCTGGAGCCTCAGTCTTCCAATCCACTTCCCTCTCTGTGCCCCCTCCCAGTGCCAGCAGAGAACCCAGGCCTGCCCACGACTCCACTCCCAGTCCGCTCAGGTTCCTACCCTGTGGGTCTCCTCGAGACTCGCCCCTCCCCTGTTGGCTGTGTTGGCAGCACCCCATGGGAGCGGGAATGACAGGGAGATGCCCCTGGCTACTCGGTGGCGGGGAGGGTGGGGCATAACAGACTCTGTCCTGGAGCTCCATCTTTGGCTGCCTGGTCCCTGCGACTCCCTCCTTGCACCTAGCGGAGGGGCCAGGAAGACATTTGCTCTCCTGCAGCAGAAGCCTTTGGCCACTAGCAGGCCTGAGCTGGGGTTGGTGTGGCCACCGGGAATATTAAAGCCCAGCAGCCCCGGCTGCCTGCAACAGCGGGGGTGGCTTCTCCACGGGGGGCCCAGCCAGCGCCCCCTCCAGGCCAGCATCCAGGGACATGGATGGTTTCTTTGGACTTTTTTCTACCTCTTACCCATCTTCCACCCCTGGGACCTTCCTCCGCTCCTCATCATTACTACTTGCTCTTCACCAGAGTTAAGGCCAAGGCAGGCCCCCGGGGCTTACTCTCCTCCTTGTGCCAAGCCAACTCCCCCTCCTTTCTAGGGACTAGGGAGTAATTGCAGCCCCATTCTTGCCCCCAACTTCTGGGCTTACAGGCCTTGCTCAGCTCCACCCCCATCTGGGCCCTCTCAGGCCTTAGCTGCCCTCCAAATGCAGTCTGGAGGTTCATTGACCTTGTGGGCCTTGGGTGGGGTGGACACCCCAAAGCCCAAGTCATGCTCCAGGTAGGCAACGCAGGTTGGCAGACGATGGTGTGTAGACTGACGAGAATCAATTGTTCTCTATTACCAAAATAACCAGACTCTGCAGAAGGTGAACTCAAATCCCTTCCACTGAGGGGCTGGGGTACAGAAATGGGGACCCCACCAGCAGGGTAGCTCACTGTTCAGCCAGCTGTTTTTGCACTGGGCAAGCTTTCACTTTTAACAAATTGAGCTTCTAGACTAGGTGAAGGAAATGTCCCAGTCCTGAACTAGTGTGCTGCTCTCGTCCTGCGTCTGCAGCCAGATCTGAGAGGACCGATCAGTTCCCATTCGTCTTGGTGGAGGGTTGACGCTGGAGGCTAATGATGACAGCAGTTTGCTGCTGGGAGCCCTTCCTCCAGGATGCAGAATGGGAAGAGATGCACTGAACAGCATCAACCGGCCCCTAAAGGGTCGGTACAGGTGGGTTGAGAGCTAGGGGGGCATACGGCACAGGGGACCCAAAGCAGGATGTCCACATTGTACTGTTGTGACTTGTCCTGGTGCAGTTGTGACCCAGGAGACGTTGTTCCAAGCTGTAGTCTGACCAGGGAGCTAATCACAAACCGTCAGTTCAGGGAAGAGAGTGCATTTCATAAGGTCAATTGTATCAGTCCAGGAAAAAGTTCTTTCCTATCACAGTGGAAATTTGCTCCTAGATTTTATTTATATCTGTATATTTACTACCCCATCCGAACGTTAAGCAATTATGAACACAGTGTTTTTCCTCTGCAGAGAAATAAATTGCAGGCGGTGGGGTGAGGCCGCCCCTCTGTCTGAGCCGCACAAAGCTGGAGAGGCGGTGGGTAAGTGCTGTGCGGGGGGAAGCACATCAGGCCGGGCCGGCCCTTCACAAGGGGTGGGGGACACAGGAGGTGCTGAGGGGCACCCCTCAGCAGCTTCCCCCCAACATTGTGATGGGCCAACCCGGCCCCCTCTCTTCCTCACCTCTCCTCAGGTTGTGGGGAGTGAGGAGGAGTGAGGACGGGTGGGTGCCGCACCCTGGGTAAATGCGTGGGAAGGTATTTGGGACCCCTCCGCCGCACTCCCCCCACGGGTACAGACACTCTCTCCTGCACTGTGCAGGAGGGAGGCTGAGACCCTGAGGAGGTGCAAATGTGGGCTTGGCCTCCAGGCACTGGACACCCTGGAAATGCCACTGCTGAGGACTTAAATATTTTCGCTTTACCGAAGTCTTTGGGCTTACTCGGGGTATCTGGGTGAGTGTGATATACAGGAGCCAGCATGCTCCGGTGTTACTCAAAGGAACGTGGAGACCGCTGAGTGTGGAAACTAAACTGGACTCTGCCATAGCTGATGCCTCCTGGGGATGGGGCACTGCCGTCCGGCCAGAGACGCAGAGGAAGAAGAGTGAGATGGAGAGATGGAGTTGGGGTGAGGGACGGACAAAGAGGCACAGCAGGGCCCACAGCTCATCTGTTGTTCCAAGTTTCTTTTCCTTGCATGTCTTATCTTTTTCTGCCTGTTTTTGTTCCTCAGTGAATTTTTGTCATTGTCACCGCAGTATATTGCACTGGAGAGGGTTACCTGGGCCGTACCTATATGAGAAATTGACTAGCATAATTACTCTGGAATAACTCCTCAGGTATAATTCAGCTTTCTGGAATACATCCTCTGTGAGGACGCTATGCCAGCCTGAAAGTGATGCTCTTAAAAGGGCTAAAGAATAAAATTTATTTTATTCCAGAATAAAAGGGACTTTATTACGGAAGAGTGTGTCCATACAGGGAGCTATTCTGGATTTTCTACTGCAGACTAGTTATTCCAAGAGGAGCTATGCTGGAGCAAAGTCCCCATGTAGACAAGCCCTTGCTTCTTGTCTTAGAATTGATGTAACCCCCACCTGAGCCATGCGCACAATAAATCAGAAGTCACACATGGTCTGGGAAAGTTCCCAGATAAAATCCTCGAGACTGGTGAGATCTGTTCTTTTGCTGACAGTCCTCCTCATGTTCTCCCCTTTGCTTTCGGATGTAGGGAGAAACCTGCTAGGGGGCACATTGGCAATGTAAGTACATTCTGCTTAACTAACCTTGTCCGTGTCCTTTTATCTGTACTGTCTGAGCAGTAAATAGATACCAGCTCTCAGCGACTCAGACCACTTTCCCCATAGCTTCCTGGCAAGGAGTTGTCTGAAGCATCTGCTGTTGTCATTCAGAATTTCTTCCAGTCCCCTTCTTCTTTTGTTCCTCATCTCTGTTCTGCTCTATTTCCTGCTCCTCTTGGAGCCTCTGGTTCAAAAACTCTCCATCTTGTTCTGAGTCGTACTAATAAAGCCCCCCATGGCACTAGCAGAGGTAGATGGGTAAGGAGGGACGCCACTCCACCCCTGAGCCATCAGCTATGGCTCCATGGCCCCTGCCATTACCTCCACCACCTCTGGGGCCCGTCTCTCGGCCCCAGAGCATACGCAGGTGGCCCCAACCCCTCCGTCACCACCCCGTCCTTGGCACCCTCACTTCTTCGAGTTTTATCTCTGGGGTGGGGATCCCTTCCCCACCTGACCAGCAAGTAGAGGGTCTGGTACCTCCTGGTGTCTGCCTCACCCCACATGGAGACCTTTGGGCAGGCGCTGGTGTGCGGCCCATGGACATTGTGGGGGTCTCCCAAGATATACAGCGGGCTCATCTCCTGGAATCAGAAGCTGCTGTCCAGGAGATGATGGAAAAGGGACGCATGGTGAGGGTCCTTTACATCCCCCCTCAAGTTCCTGGAGGATCTGAGCATGTGACGTATGAGGAGAGACTGAAGGAAGTAGGCTTATTTAGTCTGCAGAAGAGAAGACTGAGGGGAGATTTGATAGCAACCTTCAATTACTTGAAGGGGTGCTCCAAAGAGGAGGGAGCTAGGCTGTTCTCGGTGGTGACAGAGGACAGAACAAGGAGCAATGGTTTCAAGTTGCAGCTGGGGAGGTCGAGGTTGGATATTAGGAAAAACTTTCTGACTAGGAGGGTGGTGAAGCATTGGAATGGGTTACCTAGGGAGGTGGTAGAATCTCCATCTTTGGAGATATTTAAGGCCCCGTTAGACAAAACCCTGGCTGGGGTGATTTAGTGGGAGTGGTCCTGCTTTTAGCAGGGGGTTGGACTAGATGACCTCATGAGGTCCCTTCTAGCCCTAAGATTCTATGGTTCTATGTGGGTGGTTTTCAGCTCATCACACCCTTCCTTCCCAGCACCACCCTTTTGCCTTTCCTCTCCACCTGGGGAAGCCTATTTCCATTATTAGACGTCTCCCATTGGGCTGCAAGGACCCGCCCTCCATTACACCTGACAGCAGAATGAGAGGATGTAATTCCAGCTGCTGCCTGTGGTACTGATGCGGAGGCCCTCAAGGGGTCCTTTCTTGTGCCCAGTGTTTTGGCTAGCATGGGGGGCACCTGGGACCCCCAAAGACCTGGGAAGGCACAGGCCTGTCAACCCCAGTGACCCTGGCCACCTGGTCCCCACTGTCACCCCTCTTCCTCCTTTGCCTGCCATTGCCTCCCCCCAGGCTCCAAGGGTGGGTGCCGGGGGTAGACAAGCAGGCAGGACCTGCCACAGCTGTGTATGGCCAGTTGCGACCTGTGGAAGAGAGGGTGGTCAGGCCAGTCCCAGGTCTGGGAGAGACCCACCCCAGAAGATGATTCCTCTTCCCTTGGTTGTCCTTCCCCCTCATCCTTGGCCCTAGGGAACCACTCTTGCCCCTAAGACCCACCCCCATTGGCCAGCACTCCACCCCCACTACCACCTTGGAGGGCTGGGTGCTTGTTCAGGGAAACGCAACAAGTGGAAGGTGCAGACCCAGCACTGAACCTCGGTGGGGAGGAGGAGGTCCCCTCCCATGAAGCCATGAGGGGTCTGCTACTGCCGAGCTGTCTGCTGCACCCTGACAAGGTCCAGCAGGTGGAGCCAGCAGGGAGACAGTGGCAATGGAGGGGTGCAGCTTAGCCCCCCCAGAGTCCTGCCCCAAAGAGGGAGCCCCTCCTTTGCTATCTGTGTCCCTGTCAGTGCGAAGGTAGATGTTGCCCCAGGTGCTGGCAGAGAGGCCTCCACGGAGGCAGGTGCGGTCTTCAGTTCCATTTTTGAGGCGATTGAGGCCCTGGCTCTGCCCTGGGCACTGAGGGGGAAGATGAACCCCTGGCAGTGGATCTCAGCCTGGGTGATGACTTCATATTGCTGTCGTCCCCCCCCCCCCCGTTGCCACTGTCCTCGCTCTCACCTCTGGGTGCTCCAGGCTCCTCAGTCTGCTGGGCTGCAGACGGCTCCTCATCTGTGACTGCTGAGCCCTTTCTGCCAAGCCCGATGGCCAGGTCCTCGGTCTTTGGGTGCGTCCATCTCTGAGGCAGGGCAGTGCTCCTTTCCTTAATAGGCAGCAGGCTTTAAATGCACACACAGTCAACCTGTGGAACTCCTTCTGATGCTGTTTGGATTTAGGGAACCATTTATGATATTATTTTGTATTAATATCTCATAATTGCTATAATCCATAGGAACTGTGCGATGTTTGGTATCAATAGAAAGGTAGTAATTTGATGGGAATGATTATATAGATTATGGGTAGGAATTGTATTTGTATTAGAAGTATGGTGGTTATATCTATACTTTAACTTGTGTGATTCTGGGGAAATTCCCCAGACAGGATGTCTACAACCATTGTCCCCTTCATGGCCCATTAAGGAAGCTCCCAGATACAATGGGCCAAGGGAGAAACCTATTGAGCCACTAAGACTTAACCATGTGACTCAACTCCAGTTTGATTGGAGAGACCTGCACACAGCATGGAGAAGGCCAGAGGTGGTAAAAGGCAGCAGCCCCAACTCCATCTTGTCTCCAGTCCCCAGTCTACAGCCAACACCCACCTCTGGAACTATTCCTCTGAGACTGGACAAAGGATTGAGGCCCACCCAGCTGCTGGGTGTTTACCAGAGGAACAAGCCTGCAAACTCCAGAGGAACAAGCCTGCAAACTGCTTTACATGAACTTGAAATCATTTGTATGTATGTGATTCACTTTGACCCTTCAACATCTCTCATACTTTGCTTCTTTTCTTCTTATATTAAACCTTTAGTTGTAGTTGCTAAAGGATTAGCTACCAGTGTGTATTTTGGGTAAGATCCAAACCTATATTGTCATGTGTGCTGTGGCTGGTCCTTTGGGATCAGGAGAACCTATATCTTTAAGGGACCGTGCGACTAGGTGAGAGCCAGAGGAGCTGGAGTGCAATAAAGGGGCTATTTCTATTTTGGGCAGATTTCTTGGTACCCAGTGTGGGGAACCAGAAGCCTGGTTGTGACTGATAGGGAGACTGGTTTAAGTACCACCCATCAGTGTGTGGGGAGTTTGGCTCCCGGTTTTGCAGCTTGCCCTGATTTTTGCATGTCCAGGAGGGTATCCCAGGAGGCCCCGGTCACACTCCTTGCCAGAGGATGTTGTGAAGGCTAAGACTATAAGGAGTTTCAAAAAGAACTAGGTATGTTCATGGAGGAGAGGTCGAGCGATGGTTATTAGTTGGGGCCTTGCTGGGCCTCAGCCCCCAGGTCCTGTGCCCCAAATGTTCTGCCCAGTGCCCTGAGCTGGCCCTGGCACACAGTGTGCTTTGAGCCCTAGTGCACAGGTTTGCAGAGCCTGTCTTGAGCCCTGGCTCAGCTGTAAGCTCAGCTGGGGACAGCCGGGGCGGGGCCTCCTTAAATCTTCCACCCTCCACAGGTCCAGGGCCTTTATTTATGTCTGGGTGGAGGTTGATTGGTTATGCAAATCCGAGTTGGATAACCTCCCACTTTTTCTTCAGGCCATAGAAGAAGAATGAGCCCACTCCTCCAGCATCCAGCTCGCCCTGTTCTTGGACCACTCTCGGTGGCTGTGACGCCCTCTCTTGCTTCAGAGAGGCAAGGGCTGACCTATTGGCATTTCAGTTACAGCTTGTTGGAGGATGTTGGCTTCAAGGCTTTTTTCCAGGAGCTCCGGCTGGCCTGGCGAGAGCAAAGGTGTGCCGTTCCCTCAGAGCAGCGGTGGTGGTATGTGGAGGAAGGTTTGTGTCCAGCTCTTCTGCTGCATTAGGCCAGCCTGTGATTGAGCAGGTGAGGCATCTGGCTGCCAGCCCCAGGGATCCATCCCGCTGCAGAGTGTGCTGGGAGAAGCAGAAAGAGCTCCAGGCCCTTGGAAATCATGGAGTTTGAGGCAACTTCCCTTCGATTCTGCACCTGTCTCCTTGAGGAGATGGATCATGGCTCCCGCTTCTTCTGAAGAGGGGGGCCAAGAAGCATTTCACCTGCCTTCTCATATAGCACAGCATGGTCAAAGCATCTCTATTTATCATATTAACAAGACATTTCTATCCATTCATGTGTCATTGGAGGGGGCAGGTGGTCCCTGATATCGCTTTGGTGTTAGGGTGTCCTGCTACCTTCTATCTCTGATGTGTATTTTTAGATTATTCTATTTAGTAATATCTTGGAAAGATCAGGGAAACTACATTAACTTACCCGTATGTATTTTTAGTTGCGAGTGAGGTTACTAGCTGCGTATGCCAGCACACACCGCACGGGTGCCTTAATTTCACTGTAAGCTTTAACCTGTCTTTTCTGAAGTTAGAGGTAACCATATGGGTGTATTTTAACACACCCTTTCCCCATTTCATTAGTATTGTCGAGAGGAGGAAATTAAGAGTCAGAAGTTAGTCTTTTCCCAAGGTCATCCAGTGAGTCAGCAGAACTCAGCATGTCCTGGCTCCAAGCCCCAGCCTCTGTCCACTGTACCTGCAGTTCTCCAGCTGGCGTGCAGGCGGCAATCACATGGGATGTGAGCTGGCTTGCTAGATCAGGAATCTGACACCATACTGATTTACAGGTGCCACGGCAGGACGCCATGACCTAAATGTCAAAGGCTAGGTCTAAAAATCTGAGAACCGTTCCACTCAGTAATGCTTCCTCACTTCCTTTATTCTGCGAGGAGCTTTTACTGGGCACTATTTTCCTCCCTGCCACGAGCCTGCTTATACTGAATAGTTGGCTCTAGAGAGAAGCCTTATTTGCCAATGGCGGGGGTTTGGCTGCATGGTAGGAGTCCCAGGGTTCACCAGAGCCATATGCTGTGCTGACAGGGCTGGCCCTCTTCACAGCTGTCCTGTGAGAGCTGGAGCGATGGCTTTTGACATACGCAGATTCAGTCAGCTTCCTTGATGATAGGGTTTGCTAGGCAAGCAGGGACACTGAAGGACAGGAATGGAATGACGGGCTAGAATACAGGAAGTGACTGACAAGTGGAGCAGCTCTAAGGTGGCTCACATTCTCTCCAGACCAGCCAGGCCATACTGGGCAATTCTTGGCTCCAGACAGCTGCCTGGCTGCAGGTGCCATTGCCCCTCATAGCCTGCTCACCACCAGGAACCGTTGCTAGATAGAAATCATATTGTCAAGGGGCTTGGTGGTTTCAGTTTAACAGATGTGCCACTCTAAAAGTAAAAGGCACAACAGAGAGTGAACAGAGGGATAACCTCACAGCTCTTCACACCAGCTCTTTTCCCTGTGCTTCCCACCATCTCGGCTGCGCCCAGAAGAAGGCTTCGATGGGACAGATCCTGAGGCACATTCACTATCTAGGCAGTGGCAGCTAGATTGATTGAAGAGGCTGATGCAGACCCACAATTGATCACTTCAGGATGTCGTCCTGGATTCCTCACTGCTGTTAAGCTCCCACATAACAACATTCATGAGTGACACTTTCTACTAACCCTGTTTAACTAAGAGACTGTCCCATCCTGGGATCCAGCCTGGACTTTAGCCATACAGAACTCTGTACCATCACCGTGTCCCCTCATAAACACAGACCGCATCACACCCCTCCTCTGCTCCCTGCAGTGACTTCCCCTGGAATATCAAGCCATTTTCCAGGTGCTCCATGCCTGGGTCCAAGACATTGAAAAGATCAGGTAAAGCTCCTTGATGAGGACTGTGGTGGACATAGGTGCTCTGCAGGCACGTGAAACTTTGTGCTACAAAAGGGAAGTTCACCTGTGCAGGAGCCATCCCCTGTATGTCCCGCTAATGTGACCTGAAAGGCCCCGTTCAGAACATGATAGTTTATTGTATACGAGCAGCCAAAGGCCCAAAATGAGAACGGGGAGCTATTGCAGTAAGGTACTGTGCAAGCACCGCTTAAGAGTCCTGAAGAGGGGCTGGTCTAATAGACAAGAGAGAGAAACTGGAGGAGGGGAAACAATGGCAGAGAGAAGTGATTTGCCCGAGGTCAGGGTCTAAGCGAGGAACAGAACCTACATCCTCTGAACCCAAGTGCAGGGCCAGGACCCCATTGCCTTTCACCACAGATATCTGGAAAAAACGAGGTGGGATCTCTCAAACACTGGGCAGTTAAAGGAAACCCTAATCATAGCATTCATTAGCTGTTTAAAAGCCAAATGTGAAATGAAAGGGGCATATCCTGCCAGATGTGTTCATGGCACAGGAAAGCTTTATACACTACAGTACAAAGAACAATAAAACTTAACAACCTGTGGGACTAGAAATCAGAGCCAGCTTCCGCAGGGCTGCATAGAGATGGTAATTCCACAGCCCCATTCTTCTCCTCTGTCTCAAAGGTGGGGTTCAACCCTTGGCGGTGTGATGCAGGGGAGGGAGCTTGGATTTAGATCTCCTGTCCCCTTCCAGCCCAGCTCAGTGGCTGCCTGAGAGCTGCGGCATGTCACTTCATTGCGCTGTGCCAGCAATGGGGATGGAGATGTCGGTTTGACAGGCAGGGCCCTCAGGCTCAGTTGTTACTGTCAGCAAAGCGCTCTGAGGCTTGTACAGCCAGCCCTGGCCTGCGGGAAGTTACTCTCCTCAACAGTGATGGACTAGGCCAGTGGTTCTCAACTTTTCATATCTTACGGGCCACCAGTCACTCTATTGAAGAACCTGGGTCCCACCATGATAAAAGCAAAAAGCCCACTGCAGGACATTGATATGTTTACAGGCATTCTCTTATTATATTTATCATTTACAGTCAGTTTTAAGGACATAAAAAATTGCAGTTGTATTGCTGGGAGTAAATTTTATTGCTATGCTTTTAAAACACAAACAGAGAAAAATAATTCCATTAATAGTTGAAAATTATAATAATACTGCATCCCACTTAGACTACTTCTGCATCCCACCACTGGTTGAGAAGCCCTGGCCTACGCCAAAGACAATGTGGTGGTGGGGGGAGGGGAGAAGTGAGTCCCCTTCACATGCTGCTCCATAGGGAGGGACATGGATTACCCTGCCTAGTAACGTGGGGTGTGTGTGGGGGGGTTACCCTAGGCACTGACACTGGAGGGGGTTACCCTGGCTATGAGGGGGGGGCAAGTGTTACCCTGAGAGGTGGCAGGGGGAAGGTTACCTTGGGCAGTGATGTGGGGGAGGGGGGTTTACCCTAGGCACTGATGGGGCGTCCGGGGTGACCTGGGCAGTGAGGTGAGGAGGGTCGGGGGTTACCCTGGGCAGTGATGGAGGGGGGGAGGGTCCTGTGCTACCCTGGGTGGTGACATGGGGGAGGGTCTGGGGTTACCCTGGTTGATGACGGAGGGGAGGGTCCAGGGTTACCCTGGGCGGTGACGGGGGAGTGGAGGGTCCGGGGTTACCCTGGGCGGTGACGGAGGATCCGGGGTTACCCTGGGCGGTGACGGGGGAGTGGGGGGTCCGGGGTTACCCTGGGCGGTGACGGGGGAGTGGAGGGTCCGGGGTTACCCTGGGCGGTGACGGAGGGTCCGGGGTTACCCTGGGCGGTGACGGGGGAGTGGAGGGTCCGGGGTTACCCTGGGCGGTGACGGGGGTCCGGGGTTACCCTGGGCGGTGACGGAGGGGTGGGAGGTCCGGGGTTACCCTGGGCGGTGACGGGGGGGGAGGAGGGAGCAGAGGCCCCATTGGAGGCTCCCGTCCCGCCCAGTCCAGCCCCCCCGTCGGGGCGGGCCCGGCCGGCCCCGCCCGTCTCTCCCTCTGTCGCTGCCCGGAGGCTCGGGCACTCGCACTCGCACTCGCTGTCGGAGCGGAGTCGGGGCCCGGCCGCGGAGGATGGCGCTGCCCGACGGGCCGTTCCGGGCCCCGGCCGCCCTGCTGCTGGAGGCCCACGTGCGCGGCCAGGCCGCCTACCAGGAGCTGTACACCCGCTCGCTGGAGGAGCCGCAGGGTGAGTCGCGGCGCCGAACGCTGCCCGCGGGCCGGGCCGGTCTCCCCGGTGCCTCGGAGCCGGGCTTCCCGCGGGGCCGCCCCGTGCCCGGCCAGTCCTGCCGCGCCCCGAGTCCGCTACACGGAAACCCGCCCCGCCCGACCGGCTCGGCGCGCTCCCCGCGGGCAGCCCTGCCCCTCGGCCCGGGCGCAGCCGCAGGCCCGGCCAGGAAGGGAGCCCGGATCTCTGGACTAGCCCCTGCCCGGTGCTGCAGCCACCGGCTGTCCTCCGCAGCGTCCCCGGGGAAAAGTGCCGGAAGTGGGCAACGCTGCCGGCCTCTGCCCGCCCCGGGCCTAGCTGTGGGGGAGAGAGAAACGCCCCGTCCGGTCCTAGACCTGGAGCTCGGTCCGGGCAGACAAGGGGATGGAGAGACTTTCGGTGCGAGCCGTCCCTGCCCCTGGCTGCCCACAGCTGTATGGCAATGCAGGGCCCTGTGCCAGATGCTGCAGAGGTGGGGGTTAGGGGGCAGCAATGAGAGGGGAGGGGAGCTGGACAGGGCTCGATGGGATATAGGGAGGGTGGAGGAGAGCCACTGGAGGGGTTCAAAAATGGGGGAGGGGACTGTCATGGTGGGAGCTGGGCATCTGGGGGAACTGTCTTTGTGGCGTTATTTGGTATGGCTTTGGCACCAGAGAGGGACAAATATGGGCTGTGAGGAGGCATTTGCCAGCAGAAATAGGCTGTCTCTGCATGCCGTCTCTCCTGTGCTCTCCCGGGCCCCACCTCACAGGGATCTCTGCCTTGCTGTCAGAGGTATTGGATTGGGTACATTTCCCATGCCTGTCGCTCTGTTTTGGTATTTCCTTGTGACCGAATGCAAATTACTCTGGTGCTTGCACAATGCAAGTAGGTGTGGAGTTTGTCATCAGAGCTCTTGACTGTTGTGTCAAACATAGCCCTTGTGTAAATGCTAAGTGCTTCCAAACCTGCCACTGAGGATGGTGCATATGCTGTCCATAACGGAGATCACATCAGCCAACAGCCCCCTTCATGGACACGCAGGGAGTTTTCTAAAACACAGGAAATAGTGATGTTTCCCAGTATTACTCTGTATTGCTTAAAGCAAAACAAACAATGAGACCTGTGGCACTTTTAAAGAGAAATCTGTTTATCGCATGAGCTTTCATGGAAGAAGATCCCATTTCATCAGATGCTTTGAAGTGCCTCAGAACTCCTTATTTGTTTTGCTGAACTAGCCTAACACGTCTGTGCCTTTGTACCTTTAAGCACTGGTTCCCAACCTGTGGCCCGATGGCCAAAAGAGGCCCACAGCCCCCCTCCTGCTGGCTGCAGAAGGGAGCCACCGCCTAACTTAGTGGGGTTGAAGGACAGTGCAGGCTCCTTGCAGTAGCCAAGGGAATGGGAGATCAGTGCTCTCCTCCCCTGGCTATAGCAGGGAGCAAGGAAAGCGCTCCGCCTAGGTCCTTAGGTGCTGGGTCCCTGCTGGAGCCAGAGTGTGGGGGGAGCACTGATCTGTCCCCATGCCTGCAGAAGGGAGCCACTGCCTAGGGCAGTGATTCTCAACCATCCTGTCGAGACACATTACTCTGTCACCACACAGTGGTAAGTGTGTCACGGAGAGCCAGGGAAATGACTGGATTCAGCCGAGGGTGGGTGGGCTGGTCTGTCCTGTAGGGTGGCAATATGCTGCCAAGTGTGTCACCACCCACAAAAGGTTGAGAACCATGGGCCTAGAGGACCAGGTGGAGCACACAGGGCTACAGGATGCATGCGGTTTCCCTGCTGTAGCAGGGAGATGGAGATCAGCGAGGAGGCAGACTGCTTTTTGGAGGGTGGGGGGCGGGGGGTGCTGGCAGGGACTGGTGGCCCTTCAGGGCTGTAAAAATGATATCTGTGGCTCTTGAGCCAAAAAGGTTGAGAACCACCAGTGTAAAGCATTTGAAGCAGAGAGTGGGGTAGTGGGAAAAATCTGCTTCTTGAAAAAGGAGCAGGGGTTTCGTTTTGGAAAGAGGGTATGTTACAAAGTGTGCATGGTGTGAGGACACAGCTGGAAACAGATCTCTTGAACATTAGAAAAAACGGCAAGTTTGAAATTTAACGTATTATCTGAATTTGGAAGAAGGTAAAATGTTTTCACACACTTCAGGTGGCAGCTGCACCCCCAAGTCTTGTAATCGCCGTTGAATCAGTTTTGCAGAGGAGTGACTATTAGAGGAGACTTGATGAGGGTAGTAAATGCTGCTTTTCAAATAAACCTTTACTCATGCAAACTTTCACTGCATGAAATGTATCAGATTTGCATTCTCCACTGAATTTGACATCATTCCTGTTCCCTAGCAAGGACCATTGAATTTTATTTTCAAATGTTAAATGTGTCTTGATCCATTTTTGTCACCTAATATTTGACCATGTTACTTTTGCAGAATTTTGGGGTGACATTGCAAGGGAGTTTTACTGGAGGAGCCAACACTCTGGACCTTTTCTCAAGTACAACTTCGATGTGACAAAAGGGAAAATCTTTATTGAGTGGATGAAAGGGGCTACCACCAACATCTGCTACAATCTCTTGGATAGAAATGTCAATGAAAAGAAACTTGGGGACAAAATTGCTTTTTACTGGTAATGTTCTGCTTTTATTATAATGTAGAAAGTGTCTGCCTGTAATCCCAAAGCAGTGGTTCTCAACCTGTGCTCTGTGGACCCCTAAGGGTCTGTGAAAGGTGACTATGAAAATAAAGTTTCAGATCCCAGAAAAGGCACTCCGTTTTTTCTGGTCAATAGCAAGTAGGTGAATGCCTCCACCTGCCAGCTGAAACCTGGAAATGCTGTTATTACCAGAGAAGCCCAGCAGTTCAGTGCCCTTTCTCATGCTGTGTCAAATGCTATGCTGAGCACCTGCAGCATTGATAGTTGAATTCTGTTCAGGGAGTTTTCATTTTAAGACTTCTATGGTAGGGGTCTATGGGCCACAGGTTGAATTTCCAAAGGGGTCCACGCCTCCACTGAAAATTTTCAGGGGTCCGCAAATGAAAAAAGGCAGGAAAGCCCTGTCCTAGAGTAAAGTGTGTAACTGCAACAGACTTCTGTTAAGGTACATGTTCAGACATAAGGACTTGAGAGGTGAATGATGGGGAGACTCCAATCTTTCCATAGTTCCAATAAGAGTTAGATTCCCATCAGAAGCTGGCTGTGAGACCTCTAACTTCTTCAAAGCTCCAAGATATGGACATGCAAAAACCTGAAGTGGTGAGATCCCCTACAATACGTTTTAACCTTCTTTCTTGGCCTCAGAATCCCAAAACAGCTTGGCCTAGGACCGAGCAGTGCAGGGAGCTCATGCTCAGGAACTACCGGTAGGTCCCAAAATGTACTCTAGGAAGGTGGTCACTGGAAGCAGATTTTGTGAATAATGTAAAAGCTGTGATGTGACGGTAGTGCATTGCGAGGGGCCTTGTGATCTAGACTAGAGAAATAAGTGTGGGGTCGTAGACATGGCCTCTCATGTTTTAGTCCCAAGCCAGTCACCGACTGGTAGCACCTACGTATCCTGGTAAAGCCGGTAAATATCAGATGAGGAAACTGAGGGGGAGATGCAAAGTTGCAAAGGAAATGCATGTCAGAATGAGGGTTAAACCCTGCTCCTGGCTCCAGTCCTGTGGTGTGGGCAAGGCTGCAGGTTCAAGGCGAAATGTCTGAATTTCGTCCGGAAAGCAAAGTAATGCAGAGATATGCAAGTGCAGTTGAGTCCACTCGCCTATCCTATGCTCTTGTTGAAGAGTTGTCTGTTTTGCTTTTATTTCCAGGCGAAATGCTTCGTTCAGGAACAGGCTGAAAGGTTAGGCCAGTGACTGTTCTGAAAACAAGTGGAATTTACATCCTGAACCCAAATAATAATTGCGTGAAAACCTGGAAATTTGGGGCTCAGGTGCCATGCTGAAGAATGCTCCTCATTAGCGACTCCCCAAATGTAGTAGTTAGGCTCAAAGGGGTGCTTGAACCAAACTGTATTTCTTTACATCACATGTTCCCAGGACCCCTAGTCTCCTTAGGGTCACATGAAATCCACTGAAAAACATTGGCTTGTTTATAATCTTCAAAAGCCGGGCATCATTCTACACTGCCGTTCAAAGAGATGCATTCCTGCAGGTACAAAGTTATTAGACACTCAGCTGTCCCACCAACAGATAGGATCCTTTTAACCGTAGACTTCTCGATGACGGGCTTACATGGCAAGAACCAATGGTAGTATGGGGATAACCCACAGGGCATGTCCACACTAGGAAGTTGCACGGCTCTGAGTGTACCATTGCAGTCGAAGCAATACGACCCTAGGCTGGATGCAGTCCTATCAGATCATGTCCACAGTAGGAGAGGTTTGCCAGTACACGTGCACTGTTCTTAGTGTGGACGCAGCTTGTGCAGGCAAAAGTGTGCTTTAACCGGTATAACTCACTCCATCCATCAGCTGTGTTGATCGGAGAACACCAGACTGACACAGCTATGCTGGCAGAATCCTAGTGTAGACACGGCCTCAGTAGAAAGGTTCGCTAATACTGGTGTAGATATTCATGTCTGGCATGGAGACTGGTGTAAGCCACCTTTATATACAATTGTATCCACACTAGAGTTTTAACCGATGTCACTTCAGTAGCAAATCACACCCCCAAGGAATAGTTCTGCTGATCAGTCTTTTATACATAGACACAGGTTGGTGAAAAACACCCACATGCATGCTGACCAAATTCTGCAACTTTTCTAATTTTAAGATGACTCTTTAAATTCCTTATGGAAACTTTTGTAAACTCGTTCAGGCAAAAGTGCCCATCTTACTAACTCTCCATGGCAGGCTGGGGATCACGCCAGGATTCCTGTATGCCTGTGCATGTTTTATTCACTCAGGCTGGGCATTCCCAGTTCATGTAAACCTGCATGTCTAAGATTATGACGGGCACTCAGAGGCCTGTGATTTCACCCTGCAGAAAGGATAAATTGAGTGGTGTGCCTGGAGTTCTTTGGGTTTGATTTGACACTTGGTTGCAGTATCTGTGACACTCTGAGAAATCCACAGTGGATGCCTGAGATTAAATAGTAAATATTCTGGATGTCTGGCAGCACTGATTTAATGGTTAGTAACCTAGCACACGAGGATCACAAATTAAAATAATATTGGGGAAATCTTGGGCTTGCCTGTGAACATTTCAAAGCTGGCGTGATCTGCTTGTTCTGACGCTGGTGTTTGGGTGCCTAAGCTGTGAGATACACCATACGGTGGTGCAAGGAACGTGAGACACGTGTGGCTGCTGACCGGATCTAGGGAGAATATGGTATGGTGGCTGTGTGTACCCAAGTGTTGTGCGTGTCAGAAGGAGACACCTGGGAACACCTGCATGACTTGAAGCGCTTGCACCCGTCCCCCCTCTCCCAGAACTGAGTAAAGTTCCCTCCACCCCCGGTTAGTGAAAAGCACTCCGCCATCTCTGCACTACCATGTGCGGTTTAGATCCAAGTATTTTTTTGAGCTATGACAGTCCAAAAAGGCAGTGAGAAATTCTTCTGGAGTCCAGACAGTTCTTCTGGGTT
Organism: Pelusios castaneus; assembly: GCA_007922175.1. NCBI lineage: Eukaryota > Metazoa > Chordata > Testudines > Pelomedusidae > Pelusios > Pelusios castaneus. Next base: position 2,954,418 of record ML685852.1, on the reverse strand, counting down.
AGCGGTTCCCAAACTGTAGTCCAAAAGATGGGGTGCAGCACTCTCAGGCGGGCTGCCATGGACAGAGCTGTGGGTAAATGGGGGGCATTGCCCCCCCAATATATCTGTTGGTGGTATGGCAGCCAGTGAGGGGCTGGAGGTGCCAGACACCGTTAGGTGGCAGAGGGCGAAGGTGGGCAAAGGGTGGAGGTTTTGCAGCTGTTTCCACTGCCACATCCATGGCTGTGGACCCCCTGGAGTATCAGCCGTACTGGTCCCCCAGGAATCAGGGCGAGGCAGTCAGCGATCGGGACCATCAAAGTAAAGGCCCAAGCATCTGCCTCTGCCTGGCACTGGTGGCCACGAGCCCTTCCCTTGTTCCTGGGCTAGGATGCCTGTGAGGTGTGCCAGGGTGCTGGGTGAGGGCGTGGGGCAGGACTCAAGGCACTCTGTGAGCTGCTGAGGCAGAGAGCGGTGGTGATGGCTGTGGCCCTGCCTGTTCCCTTCGCCCGTTCACTGGCCTGCTGCCTGCTGAGGCGAGGGGCCGTGCACACCCCGCGGGCTCCTCTCCCTGACGGGTGGGCTGCAGAACCTATTGTGGCTGCATAGATGGACCTCAGGGAAAAATGTTTGGGAGCCCCTGTTCTAAGAAATCCCTAGATCTGGGAAATATCTGAGCTGATTTCCCTCAGACTCGGCTCAAACTCCTGTCTTGGGCAGGCTCTTTTCAGGGCAATTTGCAGGCAGGGATTAAATGTTGGCAAAGTTGGGGGGAGAGAATTCAAGATTCCCATAGAGTGTAGGTGACCAGTGACACGAGAAGGAGGAGATCGAGAACTGCGGGTTTTGTCCCGTTCCTGAAAGGAGCAATTGGCAATGCTGGGCTGCGATGGAGTGTCGGGAAGTGAAGCGAGTGTTTCTGGGAAGGCAGTGCGAGAAGCTGAGTCTTGGGACTGATTTCCTCTCCGCACCTTACAGATAGTCCTAGATCTTTTCATGCAGTGGCGTTGCTCCCAGTTTACACCAGCACGAAAGAAAGGCGAATCGGGTCCCGTTGTTTTAGTCAGAGGGTGCAGGTGGAGTGAAAGAGCTCTGAAAATTGTCACCAGGCCTCCCCCAAGGAGCAGAAACCATTGACTAATGTTGGATTTTCTAAGAGAAGACTACTGGAAAGTAGCACTGAACAGATTTGCAGGCTTGGTGGTATGTCAGGGTCATAACGGTTGGCAGCGTAACTGTTGCCCCCATGGGGTTCCTTAATCAACACAAAACACAGTGGTTATCTCCGGGATTTCTCCCTCTGGAGGCCAGGGACCTCCCGATGGCCCTCTCTGTCAATACAGAGCTCCAGCAGGAGGAGAGGCAGTAGCCATCTTGAGTAAATACGTGGTCTTTGCAGATGGTTACTGGACACCTCCTGGAACGAGTACTTTTATTTCCTGTCCCTGTCACTGCGGATTCTTCTTCCTGACATTGGTGTTGCTTCCACAGCCTAAAAAGTAACAGAAAGCCAAGAAATGTGCCGCCAAACAACCCGTTTGTTGGAAAGAAAAGGTCTTTGTGAGTGAGTGTGTGCTGAGCCGTCTGTTAGGTACCAGAGCTGTGTCACTTCCTCAGGAGTGTGAGGTGTTGACAATAAATACACAAACCAGGCAGGAGTTACATTGCTCCACCCCAGCTCTAACCCCGCAGTGCCCATTGTGTGATTGCACGTCTGTTCCACCCTAGGAGAGGGCACTGGGCGTGCAATATTGGGAATGGATTAAACATGTGCAACACATCTCCGAGGATAATGGTGACAATGTAGGTAAGGAAGCCTGATGTGTGTAGTTAGGGTGACCATATTTCCTGAGGGAAAACAAGAAACGATGTGAGGCTGGCCTGAGCCCCACCTATGCACGGGCAGGGGCTGACAGTCTGAGCCCCACCGCCTGGAACCACCCTTCACTCCCCTTCTACCCGAAATGTTCTCCCTAAAGGGGCATGCCCAACTTTTTTGCCAAATCTGGGCCTGTGTCCCATTCCCACTTGCCAGCTGACAAATGGAAGAAATGCCCAGTTTGGCCAAAGAAGTCTGGATGTCTGGTCCCGGGTTTAAAATAGACTGTCCCAGCCTAAATGGGATGTACCGTCACCCTGTGTACGGGACCTGGAGCACGTAACTTGGCTTCTCGGAGGTGTAGAGGTGCAGTGGGAGCCAGTTTGGATCTAGTGGCATTGGGAGGTAGTCAGGGTGGGGTGGGACTGGCACCTGAGGGGCCAAGGGGCTGGCGGAGCTGTGCAGGGCTCCTAGGGCTGGGGCCGGCTTGGCACACAGCTGTTCGGTAGGCAGTGGTGGATCCTGGAGGGTTCTGCCGTGCCTGCTGGCTCTGGCCCTTTTCAGAGCCCGTTGCTTGCTTTCCTGAGCACTGCACACATGAATCATCACTTTTAAAAGGGGGAAGCCAGACAGCCACAAGTCCTGGCAGTTTTACTGGAGCTGTTTAAAAAGAAAGCGGATATTACAATTAATGGGCGTGCCCCTTCTGAGCCTGAACTAAACGGAAAATGCCGTGTTGAGAAGGAGCAAACATTCAGATGAGGTGTAGACTGCAGGATCCTCAAACTTTTTTTTGCTGGGTCCCCTTTGAAAATGTTTCAGGCTGTGACAATCCTCCAACAACAGTGATGTCTCCTCCCCTAAGCTGTGCCCCCTCTGCAGAGCCCACAACCCCCTCCCCATAATAACCTCACGACCCCAGTTCGAGACCCCCTGCTGTAGAGAAAACAGCATCTTGGGAGAGTCTCTACTGCTTCGCCTCAGAACTGGAGCGTTTGGGCATTTATTCTAAAATTCTCGAAATAAATCTAAGTGGGTGTAGAAATGGCTGGGCTGGAAAAACAAAGCAGCGGCCCCTAAGTGGAGTTAACAGGGCTTGGGCCTGGATTCGTTATTTAGCACAGCCTGCCAGCCTGGGACAGCAGGTGACCCTGGCTGTGGAAATGTACGTGATGGGCGGACCTGGGTTTCTGCACGTTATAAAGTTCTCGTAGCTTGAGTTTAAACCAAGCATTCTGCCCAGCCGAGGGCCACGTTGGCAAATGGTCTCCAGAGCCTAAAGTGGAATATGTTGCTGTCAGCTTTCAGATGGCGCACGGCCCTTGTGACTACACGTGCACAACATGCTCGTGGCCATCCTCACCTGAGCAGCCTTAAATCTCCACCGCTAGGGGGCCGCGGCGTCTCCCTTTGGGCAGTTGGTGAATTCAGGTGAATACAGCAGGTTAACAATTCCCGATCGGTTTGTCAGGTTCCCAGCCACACAAGGTGGTTGTCTTGGGGAAGGCACAGCCCAGCTGTGGAGTCGTATCACTCGGGGGTAAGCGAGGGCAGCATTTGTTGTTTGAGCTCTGTCGGAATAAACGACGGCGCTTTCAGCCCACTTGTTTGACTGCCTGCAATGTTCTCATGAGCTCAGCTGCTGTGTCCGACTGGCCAGTACCCAACCGTTGTGCGTATCACTGCTCTGGCCGCTCCTGCAGTCAGCGCCGGCGGCCGTTTCAGAGCTCTCCATCCTGCCAGAAGTAGGACCTATCCAGCCCGGCTGGAATAAAGCTGGGAACACTAACAGGAAAGCATATTTGTATTTGGAAAATCCCAGTATCTGCTGCCCGTAAAAATGAGGGTCAAAGCGGTGCCTGCGTTTCTACCCGTTAAAATGGGCTGTAGCCCAGTGGGGCAGTCTGGGGGCCCCAAACTCCTTGGGGTTCCTAGGGCACTCGGAGCACTGTTTGCTAAGTGGCGTTCCTTGAGGCTTGCAAGACTGCTTCCTGGCCTCACAGGGCTGTTGAGGATGAGCCCGTTAATGTATGTTAGCGGCTGGGTGCTACCTGGGTGGGAGGCACAGAAGCACCAAGACAGACCTGGGTATTAAAGCCTTTGTGGATAAAATACATCCAGAGTCTGTGTGGGGATGGTTTCTGCTGGTGACTGTTAATGACTGGTTGTCTTTCGAAGAGGGACAAAACAGGAAATGAGAAAAACTCTTCAAAATGTTAAGTGTAATGAGGAAGGGTGGGAGAAATCTGGAAAAATGACTGACTAGGCTCTGACCAAGCAAACAACCAGCCTGAGCAAACGGAGAGAGAGAGTCTGCTGAGAATATGGGTGTAGCATGACATGTCTCTAGGGGCATGTTCAACCCCAGGTGTTCTATATGGGATAGACATATGAAAGACTATCTCATTTGCCCGGAGGTCAGCTCCCATGTGTTCTTACTGCAGAAGGTTTCTGCTGAGACTCGGGTAGAGGCTCTTGTTGCAGAAAACTTCCCAGAACTGAGAAGTGAGAGAGCAGTGGAAGATCTGTAGCGTGGAACTCAGGTCACTGTTGGACCGAGAGAACTGTAGCCATGTTGGGACACTGCACTTCAGTGGTGTTTTATACGTGGTCATTAAGAATGAGTGCGGGTCTCATTCTGTGGAGAGGACTGATTTTTGTCATTCCTGGACAGGAGGGTGATTTGATTTAAATCATGATTTAAATCACTAGTCAGGAAAACTCGATTTAGTCATGGTTTTCTACATAAAATTGCATTCTTCTTGGTTGTTATATATATTAAGTCAAATTCCAAAGGGGTAGCTGTGTTAGTCTATTGTAGAAAGACAACAGAGTCCTGTGGCACTTTTAAAGACTAACAGATTTATTTATCGCATGAGCTTTCGTGGGAGAAAATCCCACTTCGTTAGTCTTTAAAAGTGCCACAGGACTCTGTTGTCTATATATATTAAGGTTATTCTTCACAACTCAGAGATAGATGTAGATTTCATTTTTAGAAGGTATACACATTTTTAAACAGTGATTTCTTTTGAAAACTTTTCAGATTGGTTTTACAGCTCTATCAGAAAATGAATGATTGTTTGGTTATTTCATTTACCAACAGTAACTGAAGCAGATATTTATAAAGTCATTGGGAGGTGAACTATCTCCAATCATTTGGAGGATTTTCTTGCTGTGCTGTATTAGGAGGAGAACATCACCAGACAGATATTTACTTTTTTTTTTTTTTTTTTTTAATTTAACTAAAACAACAATGATGTGTATTCTGGATTTTTTTCTTCAACAGCAAACATATAACATTTTGACCCAATTGTCCAGATCTGTTCCCCCCCAACAATCTTCTATTCACTGAACTTTTTGAAACTTCGCATTCTTAGAGAGAGGTAAGGGATTGACTCTGTGTACACAAATTGCTAACGGCAATTGGGTTGAGGTCTGTTATTTCTCACCTCTGTATATTATTTGTTTATTTTAAAACATTTTTGCTGTTAACAAACGTGTTATCTCTGGAGACAGAAAACCACAATTTAAGAACTGCAAAACTAAGCACCTCTGATGGTATCTTCTAGACTGAGCACTGACTCCCACTGGGTAGATAGCAAGGTTAACCGATTGAAAAAACCCTGATATAGATATTTTTTTTAATCACTGATTTTTATCCCCGTTGCCTGGACCACAGCTAGGGCTGGTCTGAGGAGCTCGCTGTGAAGACGTGCTTTAGCTCTTCGTTACTGGCTAAAACTACACCAGTCTCTGTTTGGAAATACGGAACTTTTCGTTCTTCCATTTAGCCAAGGCCGTTGAGATCCCAGGGAGCGTCCCTGGTGGTGTCTCCTAGCTGGTTAGCGGAAAAGCTCTGTGCACTAGCAGCTGTCAGGTTGCACAAGAGCTCTTTGCGAAGTTTGGCTCTGAGGCCCCGCTGGCTAAGGGTGGCTGTACCATTCAGGGGTATGGCTTCCCAGCGCTGGCTGAGTGGTGATGTGGTAAAGGTGGGGAGCTGTTGTTCAGTCGGACGTTTCCATAAAAAGCACAAAGGACCAGAGAAGAGGTTGACGGGAACACGGTGTTTGTTACCTCGGTAGATCCTCCATATTCAGCTGCTAGCTGTTAGGCTGTGGGAATTTATCTGACTTTAACTTAAAGCCAGTGTGATTGAGATTAGCTTTTGACGGGCGTGGCTGCATCTGAGATGGGGATAGGCAGAGCCAGGCATGGTATAACATTTCCAGATCCCTGGGGCTTGATCTAAGGGGAATGGTGGCTGGGCTCACAGTTGCTAGTGGCTGAAACTTGCGTTCAGGGCAGTTTTCTAAATCAGCTTGGAGTCTGATAGGTGAAGGGAGGGAAGGGAATTGCTTAACCTTAAAAAACCCAGAGAGAGACAATATATCGTCTAAAGCGGCTCACTCAAAAACTGGGCAAAAATTCCTTGAGTTTCCCTCTTTAGAAACATTCTCCTGTTTGTTGAGCAATAACTGGAACTTCAACCCAGGCAAGGACAGAGTCCCTGGCTCCCAAGCCGGTGTGGCGCTAGGGCCAAACGGGGCCTGACCTGCCTCAGCAGGGAAGTCCAGTGCTAGAGGAACCCTCTGCAGAACACATCAAGGTTTGTGCTAGGAGGCAGCCGCTTTGGGAGGCTGGGTGAGAGCAAGGTGCAGTTGGGGACCCACATGCGATGTTTCCTTCCATCGCTCCCCAGAGCCATGCATGTTTTCCCAGCTGTGTGCTTGGAAGTGGCGATGCGAAGTGCTGCCCTCAGATAAGCATCCAGGGCCATGCAGGAGGAGGACAGGAGGGAAAGAAGTGACTACTCGGTTTCTTTTTGTGATGCTTTTTGCCTGTTGTAAACACATTGAGCAGTTCAGGAGCAGCTATTCCTGAAGAACTCCATGACCGGAAGACATGCTTCTTCTGGAGTAAGTGTTGTTCCTGTGTAACTTCATCCTACTTGCAAAGTGCATTGAATGGAAGTTACACGGGAACGAAATACTTAGTTCAGAATAAGCATGTTGGCACATTTTGCTGTTCAGGAATAGCTGTTCCCGCGTCTAGACAAGCCCCAAACTCCTGCAGTGGAAGAACAGAGCTGTGTCCTCACCTAACAATCCTCTCTTTAGCAAAAGACCCTGAAGGTAACATTCATTCATGTTCACTTGCAGTCCTGCTCACGCACAAGAGCATAAGGCAAAGCTCAGCTAACCACCTGGTTTGGGAGGGAGCTTCCAGTCTGGATTATTCCAGAGTTGATTCTGTGGCGGGTTTTTCACCTTCCGCTGAAGCATCTCATAGTTGTAACTGGCAAAGATCAGTAGCAGACTGCAAGGAGTTTGATCTGCAGTGGCAGGTCCTGTTTCCTAAGTTTGAATATCACCCCCAGTTTTTCCTCTGCATCGTTTGGCATTCGTTCTCGCTCCTTCTGTCCTGGTTGGATTCGTTAGCAAAATTTATGGCTCTTGCAACAGTTCTTTCTTGAAACAGCAATGCATTAGCAATGATCTATCTCTGGAGACAGTAATTGAGTAAGAAGCCAGACTTCTTAACACAATACAGTTAGGAAAACAGATTGCTGGTATGGTGATTAAATTTGGTGTTCCTTCTGAATTAATAGCATCTTAGATGAGAAAAGACACTTCCCTGTTAGCAGAGACTTGAAATAATTAGTGTCAGAATGCGACATTGCAAACACTTACATGGGAATAAAATTAGCTTTTTTGTTTTGCTGAATGGACGCCCATCTATAGAAATTGCACTGGGAGGTATAAAAATGAGCAGAACATGTGTTGCGGGGCGGGGCTTTCTGCCTGAGTTATGAAGACCACACAGAGTGGCGCATTGATCCCCAGATGTAATACCGTGACTGGCTCTTGTGCTGTGGACAGGGTTTTAACGCCGTCTTTGTAGCCAGTTAGCGACGCTCGCATCTGATCTGGTTGCAACACGCACAGCTGAGTTGAGTTTTCACAACTATGGCTGTGCCTGTTTGTGTAGTCAGCACTTTCCATGCTGCTGAGCCATGTTTGTGCAGGGAAGTGCATTCTGGGAAAATCTGGGGAGCCACTCCATTCTCTGGGCAGAGGATGGTGCCCACAGGGCTCACATGCACTGTGTCACTGAAAGCGAGCGAAGCACGGGGGGAGGAACAGCGAGTGGCACCCGTGACGTGCAGAGCAGCACACTCCGATCTCCCATCACACACTGAGCGAGGCGAAAGGACCGGCCCCAGACTGGTTCCAGAGAGGCAATCCTGGCTCCCTGCTGTCTAGCTGGCGATTGAAGCATGGCTAGCTTCTGCGGTTAATAAGCAGGTTCTGCGTGGGTTACAGCTAGTTCAGGGGTGCTAAAATTGCTAATGGGGGGCACAGGTGGTTAAGTTCGGGTATGGCAGGGCCTTTGAGGGACCGTAATGATACCCAGCTTTCTCTGGCCTCCGGTGCTCGGTGAGTGTGTGCTGGTCCCCAAGTTAAATGTAGCAAGTTCACCGCAGCAACTCCGCTGGGCAATTTCATTTAGGTTTTTCGTGAGTTTTGCCTTTTGTTCTCTGCCCTTTGCGCAGCAGCCGGGTGCAGGTGTCACATGAGAAAAGCCGTGGAAGGCAACTGGTGTGTTGCTGTTCTGGGTTTCTGGCAGGTATGTAATCCCTGCTTTTCTTAAATGGGTAGGGGCGGAGGGAGAACCCAACCGCAGCACTTCTGTTAGTGGGTTTTGAGAAGGTAATTGAGCCTAGTCAACGCTTGCCATGCTTTCCAGCGGCACTCGACGGGAGATACGCAGGTACGTAAAATCCCTTGTGTGTCTCCTGCCGACTTCTTAACTGCTCCCTACACATTGCACTAAGCCAACTGGAAATGGCGTCTGGTCGGCGCAGTGTTACTACGGTTACGGAGCTGGCGTAACAGCTCCGCTTCCCTGTTCAATTGAGCGCGTCTACACAGACGGCGCAATCGAACCCGGAAATGGGGCTGATGGGGGCGATTTTGCTGCTGTCAGTATAGACTTACCCTTAGAAGGGGAGCTTTGTAGCGGCACATATTTAGAGCTTCCCAAAGGAGCATCCTTCGCTTCTTGCTGCAGGTGCTTACATGCCAGCTGAATATCTGGAGTGCTGTCCGTGTGTGCCACGCGCGTGCAGTGCATTTTTGGATACAGCTTTCACACACAACAAACAAGGAGTCCTGGGGCACTTTTAAAGACTCGGACATTTATTTATCGCATGAGCTTTCGTGGGAGAAAATCCCACTTCGTCAGATGCTTTGAAGATGGGAAACTTACAGAATGGAAGGACATTGTGTTTGTTTTGCTGAACTAGTCTAACATGGCTCCCCCTTTGGAGCTTTGTTAGGTAACATGACTGCTAAATGTAAACACACAAAAGGGTTTTTGATTGTGTGAACTGGAAATTCCCTGTTAAATGGCCCAATAAACTGCTTTCATTACTTTCAGAACAGAAGGACTTTCTCTAAGTCATAAGAATATAAGAACAGCCATACTGGGTCAGACCAGTGGCCCATCTTGCCCAGTAGCCTCTTTAATAGGCTGGTACTAGATATTTCAGGTTTGGGGCACTCAGAGCATGGGGTTGCTTCACTGACCATCGTGGCTAATTGCCATTGGTGGATCCGTGAACTTACCTAGTTCTTTGTTAACCCATTCATTCTTTTGGTCTTTACAACATCCCATGGCAATGAGTTCCACAGATTAACTGTGTGTTGTGTTAAGTACTTCCTTTTGTCTTTAATCCTCCTGCTTATTAATTTCATTGGGTGTTGTGTGATGGGATAAATAACAATTCCGTATTCACTTTCTCCACACCTTGTATGGTTTTATTTTTATAGAGCCGTATTACTGGTTCTCTTAGTTGTCTCTTTTCTAAGCCAAACAACCCCAGTCCTTTTAATCTTTCATTTATGGAAGCTGTTCCGTATCCCTAAACATACTTATTTTCCTTCTCTGGATATTTTGTGATTCTAACACATCTTTTTGAAGATATGTTGACCACTACTGCATGCAATTTCCAAGGTATGGGTGTGCCATGGATTTATATATAGTGACATTATATTTTGTTTTATTATCTATCCTTTTCCTGATGGTTCCTAATGTTGTTAGCTTTTTTGAGTGCTGCAGCAGATGGCTTCCTTGAGTGGTAACCGCTAACTTAAACCCCATCATTTTGTATGTATAATCATAGAATCGTAGAATAATAGGGTTGGAAGGGACCTCACGAGGTCATCTAGTCCAACCCCCTGCTAAAAAGCAGGACCACTCCCACTAAATCACCCCAGCCAGGGTTTTGTCTAACCGGCCTTAAAAATCTCCAAAGATGGAGATTCTACCACCTCCCTAGATAGCCCGTTCCAATGCTTCACCACCCTCCTAGTGAGAAAGTTTTTCCTAATATCCAACCTTGACCTCCCCAGCTGTAATTTGAAACCATTGCTCCTTGTTCTGTCCTCTGTTACCCTCGAGAACAGCCTAGCTCCCTCCTCTTTGGAGCACCCCTTCAAGTAGTTGAAGGTTGCTATCAAATCTCCCCTCAGTCTTCTCTTCTGTAGACTAAATAAGCCTAGTTCCTTCAGTCTCTCCTCATAAGTCATGTGCCCCAGCCCCCTAATCATTTTTGTTGCCCTCCGCTTACTAAGCACGCAGTCTATTCCATCATCAAGATCATTAATGAAGATGTTGAATAGAACCGTCCCCAGGACTGACCCCTGGGGCACTCCACTCATTACCGGTTGCCAACCAGACACTGAGCCATTGATTCCTACCCGCTGAGCCCGTTGATCTAACCAGTTTTCGATCCACCTTACGGTCCACTCGTCCAACCCATACTTCCTTAATTGGGAATGTGTTTTCTAATGCACTTATCAACACTGAATTTCATCTGCCATTTTGTCTCCTTTTGTGAGATCCTTTTGTAACTCTTCCCCGTTAGCTTTGGATTTAACTGTCTTGATAATTTTACAAATTTTGCCACCTCACTGTTCCCGCCTTTTTCCAGATCATTTATGAATATGTCTGGTACAGACTCCTGGGGGAGCCTGCTATTTAACTCTCTTCATTGTAAGAACGGACTATTTGTTTCCTGTCTATTAAGCAGTTACTGATCCAGAGAGGACCTTTCCTCTTATCCCATGACCACGTGTTTGGTGAGGGACCTTGTCGAGGCTTCCTGAAAGTCCAAGTACACTGGATCCACTGGATCGGGGCTTCTCAGTCTTTTTCTTTCTTAGACCACCACGTTTGCTATGAAAACTCCACATCCCTCTTGTGCTCAGCAACTGGTTTCTTTTTGCATATCCAACAGATAAAAGCGAAGACCAGTGTTAGAGGGGAGCAAACAGGGCAGCTGTCCAGGATCCTGAGCCACAGGAGGCCCTGTGAAGCGAAGTTTCTGATCTTTGGTTTCAGCTCCACGCTGCGCAGTTCAGGCGACTGTAACGGCAGCCCTGCTCTCTGGATTGTTTGGCAGATCCCCTGAAACCTGCTTGCGGCCCCTCAGGAGCCTATATGGTTGTTGACTCCTGTTTGTTGATTTTCCTTTACAAAAGGCATGTTGACTCTTCCCCCAAAATCATGTGTTTGATAATTCAGTTCTTTACTCTGCCTCACCGGCCTGTAATTGCTGGGATCACCTCTGGAGCCTTTTAATAAACCAGCATTACATTACCTACCCTCTTCTCCCCTCCAGATATGGAGGCTGATTGAGGTGACAGGTTACAAACCAGTTCAGCAATTTCACATCTGAGTCCCTTCAGAACTCTTTGGGGAATACCAGCTGGTTCTGGTGTCTTACTGTTTAATGCAGTGGTTTTCAAACTTGGGGGTGGGACCCAGTTCTGAGTCGCAGACCTTCAAGCACTGGGTCACGGTGCCCCCTGCTGCTACTGCCGACAGACTGGTGTGCATTGCTCAGAGATGTAAGTGGTGGGTCGCGGGCATACAGGATTTTTTTCAACTGGGTCCCAAGAAAAAAAATTTGGTTTAATGTATGAGTTTGCTCCAAACCTCTTCTCCCGATATCTAAATCTTGGCCAGTTCCTTAGATTTCTGACATTTTCTTAGGTGACAAACTTCCCCTTCCAATAAGCCGTAATTCGGAAAGAGGAGCTGGGTGTGAGTGATTAGCTCTTTGACGATTCGGCGTGCTTGCTAGTGATTCAGATTTGTGAGGGCGTTTTAGTGCCTGATTGGATTTGGAGTGCAGTCAGCCTGGCACCATGTCTGGAGACCCATGACTGTAAAGATCAAGGATATGAAAAACTGGGATGTGTGTAGCCAGCCACATCCTGGTCTACAACACTTCCCTAATACATTTTACTGTCTGAGATGCTGGAGTGAAATGGCTGAAATAAATATCTGTCCTTGCTGTTAGCATCCACATCTGTCTTATGCAGCAGACCAGCTACTGCTTAATTCTGCTGTGCAAACAGGGCATAAATTTAACCCTGTAATTACCCAGTGGAACAATTTACCAAAGGTTGAGGTGGATTCTCCATCGTTGGGAAATTTTGCATTCAGAATGGATGTTGTTCTAAAAACTCTGCTTTAGGAGTTATTTTGGGGAAGGTCTCTGGCGTGGCTTTGGTTTTCAGTAGACAGGTGTCCTCAGACCCCTTCTGGACGGTTCCAGTTGCCTTCCTGTTGCTCAAGTGACATCTAGCAACTGAGTGAGGCAGCAAACAGTGGAATGACTTTGGTGTTTGACAAACGCCTGTTTGTACGGTGGTCACTCAGCCCACCTCCCTGAGTGCTTTGTGCGTACGGAGGAGGCTTTGCTTAGGGAGTTAAACTTAGCTTGTTCCATCCATGTAGTAAGTTTTGCTTGGGAGCTGAGTAGTGGGTAGGGAGAGCATGTGTACATGTGTGAAATAGCTGAGCCAGTTCTCACAGCCAGATCCCAGAGGACATGGGGCCAGATTGTGACAGCCTCACGTTTAGTATCTATCTCTAGAAAGAGTCTCGCTGAATTCAGTGGTAGAGAATCATGGTAGCTGCTTGGTGCTGGTGTAAGTTCAGGGGCTGGACTAGATGACCTTGCGCGGCCCCTTCCAGTCCTGTGAGTCTGTGCTTCTAACTATGAGTATGGGTATCAGAGCACCCATAACGAATGGGAACGGCTGTCTGTGGGTGCTTAAACTCAGAGAGGCTCTTGAAACTGAAGAGGCCATTGCTAAGAAAAGCATCTCCTGGGATACTGCGTCTTGCCTGTGAACTGCTTGGGTTCGATTGGTACCCGATTCCGTACAGCTGATTCTGCAGGAAGCCAACTGCAGACACAAATATTGCAGCTTGTTTTCCACTTTGGAAGAGAACTTGGAGGAACTCGGCCAACCGAAAACCTTGTTGAGAGAAATCCCGCAGACCCACTGGACGTAGAGCTCGAAGGGAGGCAGGGTCAGGAGAGCTGCGGGGGGTCTAGGTGGATGTCCAGGACATTTGTAGCAACACAGGCGCTTGGTTCTGACAATATTGTTATATATTCCACCCAGCATTCCTCGTGGGACAAGTGCAGAACTCTCTGTCTTCTGTCAGCCTGGATTTATGCCAGGCTTTAAGTGATTAAACTCACTTTCTGTGACTGGCTGAAAGCCCATCTATTTGTCCTCATTATGAAATTAACCTTGGAGAGAAACCAGATACAAATCTCTGAGATGAAATGATTCTGGGTGAGCCGAAAGCCACCAGTAATACACACCCGAAGATAGGAATGGCGCATGTACCCACATAGCTACTGCAGTGTAATCTACTTAAGTAGTCGGTGATGCTGTACTGCAGAATGAGCAGAGCCTTTTAGCAGAGCAGGTTTCTGTTGTGTGCTGCAGGAAATGAAACTATCTTCATTAACATAAAGTGATGGCTGTATCAGGAGTTTTGCTTAGCTTCTTCCAAATGCTTCCCTTCCCGTGTTTGGGATATCTTGGTGGGAGAATCTTCTAGTTGCTGGTGACAGTAGCCTGTCCTAGCATCAGCCACATGAAACTGGTTCTCTTCCTCTGTTCTTCGCAACACCTTGCCTCCCCTTCTTCCTTCAACCTCCTAGTTTCTGTGTGGGCACTGATTCTTGGTGACCTTCCCCATCCTCCTGGTGGCTACAAGCGGGAGAGGAACGGGTGCTCCCTCTTACATTTTAGGCTGCTTCTGCAAGAAGGGTGTTTCTGCTGCTCTAGCTGTCACTTTTGAGTTCCCTTCCCCTGGGAAGAGTTGCCACACTTGCCTCTGGTGTTTGGAACCTCTGCAGAATGATACAGACCTGATGCATTTGAGCTTCAGGGCTGTCCACTTGGATCTGGAAAGCAGCGGTGTTAGAGATGGGCTAATATTCGCTCGTGTAGCTTGTGGAAGCTCTGAGCAGCAGCAGCGGCACTGGAGTAGTCTGTCTGCAGGATGAATGTTGCAGTGGTTTAACCTTCGCTCATGTTTGGAGGGTTATCTTTGTAACTGTAAAGGCTGGAGACTTGTTCAGAAGCTAAGCTTTATTTTAAAGAGTTGGCCTTTGCCTGGGAAGCTTCCTACCTGTTCTGGGCAAGAGGATTTTAGGTCTTGCAGGTAAACCGCTCCAAAGCTTGAAGAGGACAGAAATAAAATCCTCACTTAGGCCTTGTACACACGATCAGTTTATCGCGCATTAAAGCTCGTTACCGCGCGATAGCAACAACGGCGTACACACGTGCAACAGAGCTGTTGCGCGTTAACTGCCTTGTTGTCGCACAATCCAACAACCACTCGGACGAGAGTGGTAACAGCTGTTGCGGATCATCTGTTGCGCGTTTGAGCTCGTGTGTACACTTACCGCGCAATGATTGGCCTCCGGAAATGTCCCAGAGTGCCAATCAACGCCACTCTGGGACATCGGAGCTGTCAACATGTCAATTTCACTGCTCTAGCTGAGCAGTGAAAGTGACATATGGGCTCCCGGAGTCAGCTGAAGCCGCGGTGCTTTAAACCGCGGTCCAGCTGATTGCCGCCCCAGCTGGGGGATCGGGTGGCGTCAGAAGCGCCCCCGGATCGTCTTCCGCCACCCGAACCCCTGGACTGTGCTGGGGGGACGGCTCGAATCGG
>ML685852.1:2870198-2926610 GCA_007922175.1 Pelusios castaneus | reverse complement strand
CAGCCAGAAGGCTGGCTGTGGGCAGTGCATGGTGGGACAGGTGCCCACCATGCACTGCCCCTTGTATCGCAAAGGAGCGTTCACACGGGAGAATGTTCCTTTGCGATCCAAGAAGGACGTATGGACACACAAGCGCTATATTATAGCGCGTCCCGTGTCCCGCAATAGCTTGTTGCGGGACAAGTTTGTCGTGTGTACATAGCCTCAGTCACCAACGTTGGTGGGGCCAGTGTGTGTTTCCTCCGCACCGCAGAGAACTCGGGGGCCACAGTGCAGTGTGAGTATCCGACCTTGGTACAGTCCAGGGGAGTTGCCCTCGTGTGTGTCTGCTGCAGCCCTTGCGCACCAACCGTATCTCATATCTCAGGGGTCAGCAACCCCCGGCTCGCATGCCAGAGGTGGCACACGGGCCGAGGCTGAGCGGCACACGGCGCCACTCAGGCTCCCCCGCTGGCCCCACCAACCACGCGGCCAGCAGCCCCGTGCCTCCGCTGCGGATGGGAGCCAGCTCCAGGGCAGGGAACCGGAGGCAGCCTGCCCGCACAGTGGCATTCCCCTTCTCTGCTGTTTCAGCCTCTGGCTAGTAAATTTAGTCCCGTAGCGTGTTTTGGGGTCTTCCAACAAGACTTTGATGGCTGTGCTGTAGGCCTAAACAGCCAGCCGTGTTCTCCTAATGCTTCACGGGGCTCCGGCATCAGCCTGAGCAGCACTGAGCTGGCAGGGCCAGCAGGCAAAGGGTTAAAATACCGTACTGAGGTCAGACATTCATGCATATACGATCTGTTCAAATGCCCGTCCAGACTAAAAGAGCCAGCCCTGGCTGTATCACTCCCCACCCACATAACCAACCAGCCAATTCACCATCCAAACCACCAAACAGAAGAAAATAAGATCCTGCCATTAAGAAACCAGCCACCCCCAAATTCCAGGGGGAGGGGTGCTGGTGCTCTGGACCAGGAGGGCAGGTAAATCCAAAGCCGAGAGGCTTTCTGCAGAAGGCGCCTGCCGCAAGCCCACTCCCTCTTTAAACCACGCGTTTCTCAGTGATGTGCAAGCTGTGCCAAGCCTGCCTCCTACACAGGCGCTTCTTATGAAATATCCTGGGGCCTGAGCTACACCGTGAAACTTCACTGATTTAACAAAAGTGCTTCTTAAGGTCCAGTGTGCACGCAGACCTGCTCTGTTTAACTCACAGAATGGTTTAGACTCACTTCGTTAAACTGCTGAAAGGTGGTGTGTCGTCAGGGCCTGACTCTACTTCTTCATTTAATCCATGCAGCTCCCTGTGTGGAAAGTCTGATGGGTTTGAGGGACCGTACGGGGTATCACACAGACTTGCTATGGAGTTTGAGCCAGTGTAAAATCATTGCTAGGTCTGGCTGTGGGTGTAGACCAGGCTGAACTTCTGGGGGTGCTTTCTACTGCTTTCCTTGAACTATCCCCTCAGTCAAAACTTCGAAGAGCCACATCGGTACTGAACCCTCCTGGGCTCCCCTGCACATTGTGGTGTTCAAATCCACTTCTGCTTCCCCATGGATGGAAACCTTTGTTCGTTTTCAAGAGGGAACAACATGTCAGACTAACTGCTGTGAGAGGGCAGAAACAGGGCCTCTTGCAAAACTGCTAATGAAAAGTTCTCCTTCCAGTTCTCCCTGTAAAACTCAGAGCTCCTCTGCTGCCTGCGTAGGTGGCTGATGTGAATGGGGCTAGGGAGCAGCCGACAGGAGATGTGGAACGGCATTAGGTGTGGGAGGGGAGAATCTCATGCATTAGAAGACGGTTCTAATTAGATCTTTTCCCTTATTAATGTTAGGCCTGTCCTCAAGCGTCTATTCAGAAATCCTCTACAGTAACTTTCATTCCTCTACATGAGAGAGCTTCCGCATCAAAGTGAGAGACTGTCTTCCATGGCAGGTACTAAACGTGCAGATCTGTTTCCGGTCACTCTTTGCATGGCCTGAAGGGCTTGCATCCAAGTTTGACATTTTGTTCTAATCTCCATATTCTGTGGGACCATTTTTTAGGATTCACTCCCCCCCCCAGTCTACATTTTCTGCCTCAGTACCAAATGATGGGCCAATGTTTCTCTGTTCCGTTTGCCAGGGGAAATCACCTTCTCTGTCTCTTTATTGACTGTACATATATTTTATCATGCTCTTTTGATGATCCCTACTAATGCTTAGCTGCAAGTTTCAGCTCCTCTTTGCTTTTGGTTAGGAGGAGGTCGGGCCCATTAGAAGTACAGCTCTTTGCCAGACTCAGGCTTTACGGTTACATTGGCTCCTCCTGTACCTTCCGTTCATCTCGGGTGAGGAAATCACATTTCAAGCAGTTTCCTTTGGTATTTCAAGTTATTCAATTGTAGCTGTCTTGTAGGTTGCTGAAAGCCTTTCTGATCCCCTGTAGTTGGGTAACTGTCCCACAGAGCGAGACTGGGTGGAGGTATGACACAGGGCTGGGGCTACAACCTGCTCTCCAGCAGATAAGGGGTTAATTGCAGCCTCCCCCCTCTGCTTGTACTGGGGTGGAGGGGAAGGGCTACCAGGAGAGAGGGGGAAGACTGCCTGCGCACCCGAGCATTGCTTACCAGTTCCCATGTTTTGGGCATAAAATGTCCGTGGTGCCGGCTAAAGGTTCCTGCGTCTGTGCTGCTGAGTCATGCCGCAGGCTCGTGTGCCAAGAGGTGGCGGTCTGGTTTCCCATTTGAGTTTTCTGCTGTGCTCCTGTCTCTTTCAGCATTTCCTGTCCAGAGGGTGCTTAACTTCCCTCTTGCAATTAGAACTGCATCTCTCTTCCCCTCGTGCCTTGGGATGCGCTTCTGGTTAGCTCACGGGACACTGTCAGCGCAGCCGGAAAAGTGTCGTGTGTCGTCCTCCATTCCACCATCTCCCTCCCGTCCCCATGGTCAGAAGGTTGTTTGTCTTGATTTTCCAGCTCCTTCACGCTGTGCATTTGGCAGCATTGGGTGTACGGACAGTGTCAGCTTTATTTCAAAACCACCTCGTTTGGCAGAGGAGTGAGGTTCCAAGCTAGCGGAGGTGTCTAAGCTCCATGGTTTGGAGGCTACCCTGTCATTTTAAACCCCAAGATTTGTTTTCCAGCTGTCCAGAATAACAGCCTCCGTGGCTGCCTGGAGCATTCAGAAAAGATTTATTTTCACCTATTGGCACATTGGATTTGTAATTCCTATGACGCAACCTGTGTGATCCAGCCTCATCATGGGAATGGGCCTGCCATCTTCCTCTTCCTTCCCCGATAACTGGTCCTGTGTCCCGTTTCCTGGGGCCCTTCCTTCTGCACGCCTCCTGAAACGTCTCCCTCCCTTGTTCCCACCCACCAGTTTAACAATGTCTCCCTGGAAGCTCAGCTCTGGGCCGTCCTGCCTGATTCAGGGTGGGGAGGGGTGAGCAGGCCAGTGGTCACAGAGCTGGCACTGATCCGTCTTCTGCCTCTGGCTGCTTGGGGGGAAGGGAGTCGGGTTCAACCTCCTCCCGTTTTCTTTCCTGCCAGTTCCCCTCCTGCTCATGCTGCTGGTCAAAGGGAGATGCTCTTGAAGGCTCCGTCTGGCTGCTTTTCCCTTGAACTGGCTCCGTTAGGGTCTGTCCGGCCCCCAAACATGGCTGTGCCAAGGGCTGCCACACCTCCCTTGGCAGTCTGACTGACTTCATCACCGCCTGGCAGATCTCCTTGCCGGGAGACTGCTCTTTAACTTAGCTTCCTCTTCTTTCTCCTCATCCTCCCCAGCCCAGCCTGCCCAGCGCCTCTCTCCTTTGCCGCTGACATCTCTCAGCCGAGCCCAGCCCTGTGGTAAAAGCCATGGCTTCTTGTGCTGTGTAAATGCTGAGTGGCTGTGTCTGGCCCTCGCTGGAGCAGGTTACAAACACGGTAGCTTACAAGGGAATCTGGGAACGAGCGATTGACCTGGGTTTCTGTGACTCATTTTGGTGCAGTTCCTTGGCTTTCCTGGAGTGGGCTGCAGGTGTCTGTGAGACATCTGTCCCTTTGCGCTTCTTCCCACCCCACCTTTTCTTGCACTCCCGGCCCCTCCAGACTTCTTCCCAGCTCCTGTCACCCTGCCAGTTGATGCAGGAGTGGAAGCCAGAACTCCGCCGACTAAGAAGACTGGAGTGAAGGTGGCTGTGGCAAAGGATGTCTGCCTTGGCCAGTGCTGAAAGGAGATTGTGTCAAATGCCACCAGCTTTGCTGGCCTTTGTCACCCAGTGACGTATTCCAGCGCTCTGTTAGCTTGCGTCCCAGTCAAACCTGGGCTGGGGAGGCTGTGTGTGTCTGTTAACTTAGGCCCTCAGCTCCTCCATTGCTGGGACTCAGCCACAGATTTAAAACCTCAGCTCATCAAACAAGCCCCTGCTCCATAATAAGATCTCCCAGATTCCTCAGGCCATCTGGGCTGAGGTTCTCTTTAGTAGATCCTTCTTAGGGCCGTGTACACGCTACAGACGTGTCCCGCAATAAAGTTGTTGTGGGGCAAGCAAAGTGCTATAAAGATAACGCTTTCCCCTGGCCACACAGCAGTCCTTGTAGCGAAAAGGAGCGTTCTCACGCTCCTTTGAATTTTGGTTACTAGGAGCAGTGCATGGCTGGCACCTATCCCACCATGCACAGCCCAGCCAGTCTTTGGGCTGGCAGGGGGACTCTAGCTGCCGGGAGTGCCGGCTTCCTGGCAGCAGAGGTGCCCCAGTCGCGGGGGAACCAAAGAACTGGCGGCTGGAGCCCGGCTGCTGGGGAGGTTCCTTCGTGGCTGGGGCTCCTCTGCCGCTGGGAAGCCGGCACTCCTGGTGGCTAGGGTCCCACTGCCGCAGGGGTTCCTCCCTGGCTGGGGCTCCGCTGCCACGGGGGAGCCAGCAACCCGGGCGGCTTCTGCTCCGCAGCCCCTGGGGTTCCCGGTCCCCAGAAGCCACCAGGGTTCCTAAGGCCCCCAACAGCGGAGCTCCTGCCATCGAGACCGGGAACCCCGCTACTTGTCAATTTCACTGCTCTGCTAGAACAGTGAAACTGACAAGTCTGACAGCTCCTGTCCCAGGGTGGCCTCGACTGCACTCTGGGACATTTCCGGCGGCTGTCTGACCCGCAAGGAGTGTACACCCTGACTCGACGGCAAGCGTTACCGCTCTCCTTTGAGTGGGTTTCCTGTTGTGCGGCAAGAGGGCTGTTGCCACACAACAAGCATCATTTGTGCGTGTGCGCTCGCAGCGCTGTTGTGCGTTAAGGAGCCTTCCCCCACGATAACGCTGTCGTGTGTACAGGGCCTAGATCGCTCCCTGAGAGGCAGCTTTTCCCACCTTTGCTCGAGATGGCAGCCGCTCACGTTTCCCTCCTGCCCACATCTCCTCCACCGGAGACCCTCTCTTCTTGGCACATTGCAGGGCTTACCTTCTCTCTCCAGCTGGGGGTTGGGACCCCTCCATGGGTTGTGAGGCTATTTTGGGGGACTCGTGGGCTGTCCCCCCACCCATGCCATGGCAGACAGCCAGAGCCCTTCAGAGCTGGGTGGCCAGAGAGCAGCGGCTGCGGGCTGGATGCTCTGAAGGCAGTGTGGCCCCGGCAGCAGGGAGAAGTAAGGATGGCGTGGAGTGGAGGGCTTGTCAGAGGCAGTCCTGGGGAAAACAGTTGGAGAACCCCTGCGTCGGGAGCACATTACAGGGAACCCTGTGTAGCTCGGCGCCGCTGCGTGAGACTTGCCTCCCTTCTGGTGCAGCACCATGTTGTTTGTGCTCTGGCCCGGAAGTGGGTATCTGGGCCATGCTAGAGGAAGGCCCCTGGCTTTGGAAATTACTCTCCTTTTTGGAAACCTGCATTCAGAGCATAGTTCAAAGCTGGGTTGTTCCCTCAGGCTGCTGCCTCGAGCGCTGATTGCCGGGCGCCCACTGCTGACTTTCGTGTTTGTTCTAGTTTAATGATGGAACATGAGCAGCTTTAGTTGGCTGCCGGTCAGTCCCCAGCTTTGTATTGCGTGGTCATTTCATTTGTGTGTGTGTGCGCATGCGTGTACGTACGCGTGCAAGAGAGACAACTGTCTTCTTGGCCAACACGCCAGGAGCGTACTGGGGACCTCCAGACCTGAAAGGATCAACTACTACAGCTTGAACTAAAGAACTGTGTCTCCATAGCTAAAGAGCCCCGTGGTTCCTATCCTCTGGATCAGGCTCCGGGGTTACCTGTGCGCTTCCAGCACGGGAATTCCTAAACCACAGGATTTGAAGCTGTGTGTTAGGCAATGGTGACTCTCTCAAGGACTGAAAAGTTAGATCCATGTGACCTCATAAAGTGATGAAGTCACTATTCAGTTAAACGCCAAGATTCAAACTGTGCTGTGGGTTGGGAAAGTGTCTGGTCCAAACCACATTTCCTAGTTGAATTTAATTTAGTGAAGTATTTCAAAGATCTTTTGTTTCTCCTTTGTAACAGTTCTGCAAATTGGTTCCTGGCTCACAGTTTAAAGAAAACACTGTTAGGTTAAAATCAATCTTGAGGAATTCCTTCCCTGTGTCACTATCACAGATGGCGATTGACACAATAAGAACTCAGTATATTTACTTCTTGTCATTTATGCAGTCTTATTTTTTAATATCACCCAGCCTGAGCCATGAAAATAGCTAGCCCGTGCCACTTCCTGGTTCTCCTGCCCGGTTGGTGTTTGTACAGAGGAATACAGTTCACTAAAAGTAATGGCACTTGAAGGTAAAAGATAAACTGTCTCACTTGCGTGACCGTTTGTACAATGGAAGTGCATTGCAGAGCGCGATGCAGGCGCTGAAGTCTGGTACTGTGGGCACAGGTTTCCAAACGGTGCAAACCCCTTTGAGTTTCAGGAGAATGGAGACTCCATAGTCACCGAGATGCTACTGAACATTCGGCCCATAAACAAGTAGCCTGATTTTTGTAAGGGGTTCAGTACCTGCAGTTCTCACTAGATTAATACAGTTTTCTCACCAGCTGTGTCCTGGGAGGTAGCTGCACGGCTCACAGAGAAGTACCAGCGCTCTGTAGAGCATGTCTGGGGTGGTGGCATCTCTGAGCGTCTCGTCTGAAATACAAGATTTGATTTGTGATGGTGCTGGACAAACGGGTGGAGGTAACTTCCTCTGCTATTACAAGGCGTTGTAATTCGCTGAGTGGAGCAGTAGGCGGTTCAGCGTACCCTCCAAGGCAGGGAGCCTAAGAAGATACGCAGAGCTTACAAGTCCCAGAGAGGGAGCTGTGTTAGTCTAGTTCAGCCAAACAAACAAGGAGTCCTGGGGCACTTTTAAAGACTAACACATTTATTTATCGCATGAGCTTTTGTGTGAGAAATCCCACTTTGTCAGATGCTAGAAAATGGAAAACTTCCAGTATGGGAGGGAAAGAGAAATGCAGTGAAGTGTAATTATTGGATCAGGTCAGATTACTTCAGCAAATCACACAAGATGTAAAGATTCAGAGTGTGGAACAACACCTCAGGAAGTGGGGAGGTTGGGAGAGGTGAAAAGCACAGTTTGTAATGAGAAAGCCAGCCCATGTCTCTATTCAAACCCAAGTTAATGGTGTCAAATTTGCATATGAATTCTAACTCCGTGGTTTCTCTTTGACGCTTTGATTCAGAATTAGCCTGTTTAAGCACAGACAAGTCTTTCACAGTGACTGATTGACGTGTTCCCCTATTGGTTTTTGAATGTTGCCATTTCTGATGTCAGATTTGTGTCCATTTATTTTTTTGCGCACAGACTGTCCTGTTTGTCCCATGTATAAGGTGGGGGGGCATTTCTGGCACATGATAGCATAAATCGTATTGGAGGATGAGCAGGTGAATGAGCCCCGATGGAGTAGCTGGTTTGTTTAGGTCCTATGATGGTATCATTAGTGTTGCTACGTGGGCAGAGTTGGCAGCGTGGTTTCTTGCAGGGATATGTGCCTGCTTTAGTGTTTCTGTTGTATGGTCTGTAGTTGCTGGTGAGTATCTGTTTGAGGTTGGGGGGCTGTCTGTAGGTGAGGAGGAGTCTGTCCCGAGGTCTGAGAGAGTGAGGGATCGTCTAATAGGACAGGCTGTGGATCCTTGATGATGTGTTTGAGAGGTTTGAGTTGTGGCTGTAGGTGGTGACTATTGGTGGGTTTCTCCTGTAGCAGGTGATTTCTGGGTTTCCGTCTGGCTCTGTCAATCTGTTTCTTCACTTCCCCAGGTGGGTACTGTAGTTTTCAGAATGCTTGGTAGAGATCCTGAAGGTGTCTGTCTCTGAGGGATCGGAGCAAATGCGTTCGTGTTGTAGGGCTTGGCTGTAGACAACGGATTGTGTGGTGTGTACAGAACTTAGACGAGGCATTTGCAGAAGGTACAATGAAGCTAGGTAGCCACTCCTGTAGAGATGGACTGATATCTAAACAAACATCCCTAACATTAGGGGGAAGTCCCCTTGACATTTAAACTTTGCACCTCAAGCCCATCACAAGACCTGAAGTTCTAGAGGCCAGTGAAATCCCATTGAACTCAGCACAGATGCAACTAGTTCTTAGCAAAGGATTCTTAAAAACCAGCAAACCACACAAAAGGTGCCGAAGTGCCTGCTGAGGCTTTGAGGCTGCCAAGTCTTCATTCTTCACCCCGTGTTTCACCTGTTGGATCGTGTGCTCATTAAGAAGACGAAGAACTTTAAAATGATACGGCTGAGGGCTGCGCCTTGGAAAGTCACGTAGGAACACAAACAAGGAATTCTTTGCCCCTTCTAAAGACTAACAAATGAGCGATAAATGTGTTAGTCTTTTAAAAAGCCCAGGGACTCTTTGTTTCTTTTGCTAAAACAGATAGACACGGCACCCTCTGGAACTTAGGAAAAGGTTTCTCGGTGCTGCTCTGCTCAGGTGGCCGGGTGAATTGTCTGTGAGCGTGAGTTGGATGTCCAGGTCCCACGGCAAAGGGAGCTTGTGGATTCCTTGTGTTGATAAAGGTAGTGTTGAGATAACACACTGACACTTCCATAAAGCATTTGACTTGCTACCACATTTTGATTAAACCTCCCCCCCCCCCGCCCAACCTGAAAAGATACAAAATTAACCTGACACACGTTAAATGGTTTGAACGCTGGCTAAGTGATTGGTTTCATAACATAACTATAAATGAGGAATCATCATTGAATGTGTGTTTCTAGTACGGTCCCGCCTGGGTCTTTTCCTGACTCTGTTTAACACGTTTATTAATGATCTGGAAGAAAACATAAAATCATCAGTGCTGAAAGTTTGCAGGTGAAACCCGGATGGAGGGAATGGTAAATAATGAAGAGGTCACTGGTAGAACGATTTGGATCTCTAGATAAATTGGGCTCCAGCAAACAATGTGTGTTTTGATAGGTCTAAACCTAGGGACATGGAGGAACAGAGAACGTAACCGTACTGAGACAGTGGCGGGCTCTATCCGGTTTGGGGGTGGTGGTGCTGTTAGCCGAACGGGAGCATCCAGTGTGACTGTGTCTGAAAGGGCTGGTGCAGGCCTGAGCTGCATAAAGAGGGGAATCTCGAGTAGGAGCAGAGAGGATATTCGACCTCTGTTCGGCACTTGTGCGACGGCTGCTGGAATGCTGTGTCCAGTCTGCTGTGCACATTTGAAGAAGGATGTTAATAACCTGAAGTGGGTTCAGAGAAGAGCCACAAGGGTGAATAAAGGGTTAGACTCAAAAGAGCTCGATCTATTTCGCTTTCCAAAGACAAGGTTAAAGAGTGACTTCATTATAGTCTACAGATCTCTAGATGGGGAGCAAATATTTAAAAAGGGGCTTTTCAATCCAGCACAGAAAGGTATGACCCGATCCAGTGGCTGGCAGTTAGTGGATGCTGGACTAAGTCAGCCTGGAATTAGGGTGTAACATTTTAAGTGAGGGAAGTGAACCACTGGAACAATTTACAGCGATGTGTTTATGCTAAGAGCTCTGTTCTGGGCATTATTTGGGGGAGCTCTGTGGCCTGTGCAACACAGGCGGCCTGACTAGGTGCTCACACCCGTCCCTTCTGGCCTTGGAATCTCTGAATCTCTTTCCCAATTCCTGGCCGCCCAGCTGCTCTGTAGGGTGAGAAGTGTGAGCCGCTCTCATTGGCTGCTGCGCGGAGTCGTGATCAGCCCATCTCACCCTGGCAGACACCACCGTGGCCTGAGGCAAGCAGGCTATGGGGCGGGAATGTGGAGGGGCAGCTGATGTAATGTGTTAATGGAACAGACCCAAATGCAGCCAAATAAGACTTCGGGGCCGGAAGCCAAGCCATCCTGGAGCAAGTCCAGCCAGCACCGAAGTTCAGAGCGACTGAGGGAGGATCCTAGGCTTTTACTCGCTCGCTGAGCCTCCCGCCCCCTCGTGGGGTGACTGCTGCACCGACTGCCTGCTAGGCTGCGTGTGGCTCAGAGGAGCAGACACCCCTTGCTGTGTCCTTGGCTAAAGCCACTGCCAGCTGGCCGGGACGGAGCTCTGCTGACACCGGAGCACGTTGCGTTGCTTATCTGAGCACCCGGCTAGCAGGCTGCACCTGCGGTCTAGGCATGCTCCCGCCGCATGCAGCGGGCCCTGGGTGGCATATTCTGCTCGTCTGGATCATGCCCTGTTGTTTGAGCGTGGGTGGGAGAAGCAGTCCTCTTCCCTGTTCCCATGTAGAGGGCGGGATTCAGCTTAGTCACAGAGAAACTCCCCGGCAGATCCAGGAACGGAATCCTGGGGCCAAGTTCTTACCTGGGGTAAGCCGGTGTAGCTCCTTCAAGTCCATTGAGTTGCACCAGCTTCACCCTGACCCTGAAATCCTGTCTCCACCATCCAGTCGCCTAGTTCATTGCCACCTGGGTTGGCAAAGTGGCAGCTCCGCTGCCCGTGGCTTGCCCTCGCGGGCACGGTTATCTCGCCCATCACGGAACCGGACGCCAAGTGGGTCTGTCTGCATCCCTAGCGCTTTTCATGGCAGCGGGGCCGAACCGGGCTTAGCAACGGCGGGAAGTGTCTGAAAATTGCCCCTATTGTCGACAACGCCCGAGCCTCCTGAACCGCTGCTTCACACTCCCACCCTCCATTTTACTCTCTCCTTCGTTCGGAGGCCACGCTGGGCCTGTGATCCAGACAGAAATCCACGTCCGGCTGTTAGTGACTGGAAGAGCTGTGGCCTGTCACACCCAGTGTGCAGGGAGACGTAGCATATGCAGGTGCCCATGTCTCGGAAGCTACGTCTGTCCAGGTGTCCAGGGACTCGCTAGGTACCTTTGCATGCAGCAGATTTTCAGGTGCTAGAAACGTCAGGGGCTGTGCTCCCTAGTGAGAACGTTCTTCAGTGCAACACGACCTGGCAAACATGCTTTGGGCAGTGTCTGAGGGGGGGGGGTCCCAAGGGGCTGGCTTTCTCTGAGATGGGGACTGTGTGCGGGTCTGGTTCTGCCGTCTCTAGTGCCCTGTGGAGCCAGAGAGCCATCCTGGCTGCAGAGGGGACGGAGACTCACCTGTCTGAGATGACTGAAGCCTGTATGCTGGCGGGATTTGGTAGAGGGGTTGTGTATTCCTGTTTCCTTCGGCACTGGCTCAGCGTGGAGGGAAGACAGCAGCTTATCCTTTGACTCCCCAGGAGCTGCACCCTGTGCACTCCACTGGGGTGGATACAGCAATCGAATGAAAAACAAAGGCAGGTGCCAATCACAGCCCATTCTGGCCCTCTGAATGTGTGCCTCGCCCTGAGCGGCTGGGCGCTTTCCCTTCAGGCGGTGCTGATGCAGTGTGCGCGAGCCGTCTCTGCGGCATTACCCAGCCGGCAGGGTGCAGTACTGGGAGAAAAGGAAGCCCTCCCTGTCCGGCGCTCGTTCTTCGCTTTGCAGCTCTGGAGCAGGGTGTGACCGGGGCCTCCTGGGATACCCTTCTGGATGTGCGAAAATCAGGGCAAGCTGCAAAACTGGGAGCCAAACTCCCCACACACTGATGGGTGGTGCTTAAACCAGTCTCCCTATCAGTCACAGCCAGGCTTCTGGTTCCCCACACCGGGTACCAAGAAATCTGCCCAAAATAGAAACAGCCCCTTTATTGCACTCCAGCTCCTCTGGCTCCCACCTAGCCACATGGTCCCTTAAAGATATAGGTTCTCCTGACCCCAAAGGGCCAGCCACAGCACACAGAACAATATAGGTTTGGATCTTACCCAAAATACACACTGATAGCCAATCCTTTAGCAACTACAACTAAAGGTTTAATATAAGAAGAAAAGAAGCAAAATCTGAGAGATGTTAAAGGGTCAAAGCGAATCACATACATACAAATGATTTAAAGTTCATGAAAAGCAGTTTGCAGGCTTGTTCCTCTGGAGTTTGCAGGCTTGTTCCTCTGGTAAACACCCAGCACGAGGGTGGGCCTCAATCCTTTGTCCAGTCTCAGAGGAATAGTTCCAGAGGTGGGTGTTGGCTGTAGACTGGGGACTGGAGACCAGATGGAGTTGGGGCTGCTACCTTTTATCCCCTCTGGCCTTCTCCATGCTGTGTGCAGTTCTCTCCAGTCAAACTGGAGTTGAGTCACATGGTCAAGTCCTAGTGACTCAACAGGTTTTCTTCTTCAGCCCATTGTACCTGGGAGCTTCCTTAATGGGCCATTAAGGGGACAATGGCTGGGTAGACATTCAGTCTGGGGAATTTCCCCAGACTCACACCAATTAAAATATAACAATCATATTCCTAACTTCTAATATGAATACGAATCCTACACATAAACTATATAATCCTTCCCCACAAATTACTACCTTTCTATTGACACCAAACATGGCCCAGTTCCTATGGATTATAACACTTTTAAAATATTAATATAAAATAATATCATTAATGGTTCCCTAAATCCGGACAGCGTCACACAGGGTTCTGTGCTGGGTGTCCAAGGCACGCGGGGGGGGGGGGGGGAGACGCCGGCTGGGTTTCTAGGAATCCCCGTGTGCACACGCAGCGGGGTGGGGCTGTTTGAGGTGCGAGGCTGGCCTTGTTCTCCATGTATGTACTCACACAGGTCTGCACAGCTGGAGTTTCTTTGTACCAGGGGCGGGGCTGGATTAAGGGGCCTCATGGCCCTGGGCTGCCCCCCTCTGTGGCTTCCCACTTGCCTAGGGCCCCCCGCCTGGGATCCTGGCCCCCCACCATGGTGGCCTGCAGGTGGGCCGGTGCTAGGGAGACTCTAGGGCCAGAGGCCGCCTGGTCTGCCCTTGGGGGTGGGGCAGGAGCATCACGGAGCCTGGTCTCTGGCCCCAGCCCCCCTCCCCGGTGCTGCCGGGGTCCCCCCTGTGCCCCCAAAAGCTCTGCTGATGCTGTGCCAATCTGAGCGGGGTGGTGGGGGCTGGATCACATGGGCCTTAGGGGCTGGAGCCTGGGGCTCTGGGCCCCTTTGGCTCTGGTACTGTTTGTGACCCTCCTCCACTTTGGAGATGACAACTCAGGGCGGCTCGGTGAATTCTGATCACTGCCATGCGTCCTGTCCAGGCCTCGGGTTCAGCCTGGCTGTAGCTCTGTGTAGCGAGTTTGGCTCGGGATGAGATCTGTAGGCTGTGGCCCTTAGAGATGATTGGCTGCGCTGAACCCGCGTCGCTGCTGTTCATCCTAGTAACCCGGTCTCTGGTTTGCAGGGAAGGGAACGAACCCGGGGAGTCCATGAAGATCTCCTACAGGGAGCTGCTGCACAAGGTCTGCCAATTTGCCAATGTTCTCCGGGAACAAGGTACCTGGCCTAGGCCATTTCTGTGCTGCTGTGAGGTGGAGGTGGTGTTAGGAGGTGCCAGGGCAACAGACTGGGACCTGGGGGAGCTGGGTTCCCAGCTCTGCGACTGGCCTGCACTCTGCGCACCAGCTGCTGCATCTGGAAAATGGGGATAAAGATGCTGAGCACTGGAGTGCTCTGAGGGCCACAGAGAAGCACGGTAGCGGGGCTAGAGATTATTGTCGATACAGTTAGGGGCTGGCTGACACCTTGCCTGGAAATCACCAGAGGCTTTGGTGACAGTGCTGGACACTGGTGCACGTCTGGCATTCTGCTCTCGTCCATTCGCTATAAAACTTGGAAACCTGTTTTGGCTCTTGGGCTTTGTACATCATCATGATGGCACTGCCAGTCAGTCGCTGCTCGCCTAGCTAACGTCGCTGGGGCTGGCGCTCGCAGGGTTAAACAGGCCACCCAGCGGGTTCCCTCGGCTGATCTGCACACACAGCTTATTTGCCTATGGCCGGCTTGTGTTTCATCCTAGTCCCCTTCTTCTGTTGTGGTTATCTCGTGTGCTCTCTCTAGGAGCAGTTGGGTGCAGACCTCTGATAGCCTGTGTCAATGAAATCTGCGCTGTTCCACCAGCTTGCCGGCACGGGAAACACCGTCTTTCTCTTTTTCACAGGCATCAAGAAAGGAGACAGAGTTTCTATCTACATGCCCATGATCATTGAGCTGGTCACTGCCATGCTCGCCTGCGCCAGGATTGGAGCTCTTCACTCTATCGTGGTAGGTACGAGGGCTGGGAATTCAGAGCCGCTCTGAATAGGCCCGGTGGCAGGGGGCCCAAGGGGAATGAAGGGGGTTGGTAAGCTTGGCAGGGCTGGTGGCTAAAATGAAGGTGCCATTTCCTATCCCACTGGCCCTCCCTAAAAGACTTGCATTTCCAAGCAGGGTAGCTTTTTGCTTTGCTCTGCCTGCTGTGTTGTGGGAGCAGCCTGCAGGAGGGGTTTATCCCCTTGCCATTCCCCAAAGGGAGCTTCAGAGCACCTCCAGACCCACTGGAAGGATCTGCTGAGCTCCGGTGCCCAATCGCCTTTTTTAGTCCGGTCCCCCCAGCGTGCTGGCATCCTGAATGGTCGTGTTCTCTTGTCAGTTTGCAGGGTTCTCGGCAGAATCCCTTTGTGACCGGATTCTCGATTCTGATTGTTCTCTACTCATTACAGCAGGTAAATATTCCCCTCCAACAGGCAGGCTGGAACCAAGGCCTTAGAATCGTAGAGTATTAGGAATGGACGGGACCTCATGAGGTCACCTAGTCCAACCCCCTGCTAAAAGCAGGACCTCTCCCACTAAATCACCCCAGCCAGGGTATTGTCTAACCGGGCCTTAAATATCTCCAAAGATGGAGATTCCACCACCTCCCTAGGTAACCCATTCCAATGCTTCACCACCCTCCTAGTGAGAAAGTTTTTCCTAATATCCAACCTTGACCTCCTCAGCTGCAACTTGAAACCATTGCTCCTTGTTCTGTCCTCTGTTACCCTCGAGAACAGCCTAGCTCCCTCCTCTTTGGAGCAACCCTTCAAGTACTTGAAGGTTGCTATCAACTCTCCCCTCAGTCTTCTCTTCTGTAGACTAAATAAGCCTAGTTCCTTCAGTCTCTCCTCATAAGTCATGTGCCCCAGCCCCCTAATCATTTTCGTTGCCCTCCGCTGGACTCTTTCTAATTTGTCCACATCCTTTCTGTAGTGGGGAGCCCAAAACTGGACACAGTACTCCAGATGCGGCCTGACCAGTGTCGAATAGAGGGGAATTATCACATCCCTCGATCTGCTGGCAATACTCCTACTGATGCAGCCTAATATGCCATTGGCCTTTTTGGCAACAAGGGCACACTGTTGGCTCATATTCATCTTCCCGTCCACCATAACCCCCAGGTCCTTTTCTAAGCGCTGCTACTTAGCCGATCGGTCCCCAGCCTGTAGCAATAGATGGGACTTTTCCATCCTAAGTGCAGGACTTTGCACTTGTCTTTGTTGAACCTCATGAGATTTCTTTTGGCCCAGTGTTCCAATTTGTCTAGGTCTCCCTGAATCCTGTCCCTGCCCTTCAGCATGTCTACCATTCCCCCCAGCTTGGTGTCATCCACGAACTTACTGAGTGTGCAATCTATCCCATCATCCAGATCATTAACGAGGCTTTAGCTGGGGACCAGTAATCTTTCAAACTAGATTAACTATTCTGGCAAGTGGTGTGTTCTGTTCAGACGGGTGGAGGAAGGCGTTTCCGAATAGAGTTGCTAATTCTGGGTACATTCCACTGGCAGATGTGCTTTAGTGACTGGTTCCCCTTTCCCCATAAACAGCAGAGTGTTAAAAGCAGTCCATGCCCTTTGTTCAAAGGTTTGTGGTGGTGTCCATTCGTAATAGCAAGTGTGTTTCCAAAAATTAGCTTCTCATTTCAAAGAGAGAAACTGATAAATTGGAGACTCCTTAGTGTGGTTTCCCAGAAGCATCATTTCCGTGATCCCATGCTTCTAGTAAAGTGCTGCATTGTGAAGAAATCCAGTAAATTGCTGATACGTGTTGTCAATCCATAGGGAGTGCTGTGAGATTTGCATCTGCGCCTTTGGTCCAGCCAGGTTCTTTGGGGCCATGGTGGCACTATTTATAGATCAGATTGTGCACTCAGCTTTCTGCCAGTGTCCAACTGTTCCCTACAGAATGTTTCCAAGTGTTTTGGGCAGCCTTTCCCATAGGGAGGGGATTTCTCTGCTACTTTGGAGGATTCTGCGATATTTTAACTGATCTTGTTAGGAAATGTTTCCTGCCTAAATGTTCTCTTCCTCCTTTCATTCAGTCTCTTCTAATCAGACCTCCCTGGAACCATTCATTCCTCTCCTTAATACCAATGACCTTCAAGTATTTGCTGGCTCTCCTGGCTAGTGAGCCAGTTTAATGATTTGCTTACTCTTTTGTAGATGCCTTTTATAGAGGTGATAAGCTGATTAACCTGAAGCAGATAGCAGATGAAGCCCTGCAGAAATGTAAAGATAAGTAAGTTCCTGTTCTCCTGAAACGAGGAGATTCCTGCTACTGTTTACAGAGTAAATACTTCCACGGACTGCTAAACCCTGCATGGAAAGTCTGAATGCTCCTAAAAGCCACAAAATGACTGTCAGCGTAGACAAGCTCATCTATTGAATCTTTTCTCCAGGCGTCTTTGACCTGCAGGATCACAAAGCAGAATAGAGTAGAATTGTAAAAAGGGATTGTCCGCCTCTGGGGTGGAACACACACAGCAACAGCACAGCTGCTTAGGACCAAAAGTGAGGAAGAAGACTTTCCACTCAAAGCAGCGATCCGGGGCGGGGCGGGGAGTCTGTACTCACCTGAAATGCCAAGTCTCACGTCTTGCAAAGAGACCATTGTTTGGCACTAACAACGTTGACAGTGTTTTCAGAAATATTACAGGGTTTAAAAGTGACCAGCCTACCAAGGCCAGCTACTTCGTTTGGAATAAGCCATGCACTGTATTTCTCTCTGTACACGCTTACAGTTAAAGTCTGCCTTTCTCTACCACCTGTACTTAGTTCTCAAAGCTCTTCACTAGCATGAATGAATTAATCCCCCCGCCCGTGAGAGGCCCATTTCCTTACCCAGTAGTGATGGGCAGACAGGGAAGATGAAGGGATATGCAGTGCCAGGAATGGAAACTTGCTCTCTCGTTGCTTTGGGGAGACGTGGCTTCCAAGGGTGGATAACTTAGTTATATAAGCATGAGGTCGGCATTTCTTCTTTAGCCTCTATTTAGAACTGGGCATGGGATTCTGGCTGGGTTAGGCTAGATAAAAACTTCAATAGGACAAGTGTAGCCTGCTTTCGGGAACGCAATCCACACAGCTGTGTTCAAATCGTCAGCCAATGTATGACCTGCTGACGCACCCTGTCTGCCGCTAAAAGGTGCTCAGAGCACGTGGTGATGCTGCATCCTTTGTCCCTGGTGCTAGGGGAGTCGTGTGCCGCACGGGGCGGGGAGAGCATGGTGCTGAGGGTCACGTCTCAGCCTTGTGTTTCTGGCTTTCACTGGATTGATGCCAGACTCTTCACTCGCTGTCCAAGCTTTAATGGTAGCTTATAAAATATAACTCGGCACAGTCTGTACGTGGCGCGTGCGTCAGTCACACACACCAGTAGCTGGGGCAGGGCTCTGCACTTAGAAATGCAGACGGAAGGATCTTTTTGGCAGGTGCGTGTTATTGATTATGAAGAAAGTGCTGCCCACGCTGTGGGATCTTGCCCAGCTCAGGCACCTTGGTCTAAGGCATTTGGAGAATGATTAGTCCAGGGGGTGTGGAAGTAAGGGGCCAGCAATTGGCGAGCCCCTGGTACGTGTCCAGATATACCCGTAAAAGACACTGCGTTACCTTGAGATGTACTGAGCGTTGTGAGCCAGATTGGTCAGTAGCCATTGAGGGAAGTGGATCTCACCTGGTGCCCCAGGGCTGTGGTTTTGTTTGGTAATTGGCTGAAGCTTTTCCTTTCCAGTTGGGCGGGGAAAGCGCCTTCCCGGAGCTGTTAGGAACCAGTCCTGGGATCTGGCAGCGAGGCAGGGGAGGAAATTGTGCCGTCGGGAGAAGTGATGGACGTGCAGGTCTTTTGCAAGCAGTGAAGCGATGTTGATTGTGGTCACTGTGTGGCTTGGTTCTTTCAGCCTTTCGGTTCGATGCTGAGGAACTCAGTGAGCGCGGAACGCAAAGGGTTCCCAAAACTCCCTGCTCTGAGCGTTTGCTCCTTGAGGGGGCGACTGCGGGAGCCTGCAGGCCAGGCCAGCGCACGCCGTTCTTGGCGCATGGCTGCTTTCTGCAGAAACCCCCCACACGCAGTCAGCACGTGAGCCTAAGGGAACCTCTACCAGCGCAGTGAGAGCCTCGTCCAACTCTGCAGCCACCTGTGCAGCACATCTGCTGGCCACACCGGAGCAGGCTAGTGACTTCTCCTCCTTTCCCTTCGCAGGGACTTCCCCCTGAGAACCTGCATTGTGGTCAAGCACTTGGGAAGGGAGGAGGAGCTGGTGCCAGACGGACTATGCAGCAAATCGCCACCTCTGAAGAGACTGTGCCGGGATGTCCAGGTGGGTTCCTGCAGGAAGCCGGAAGGAAGCATTCCCTGTTTGCTCTGGGTGTGAGCCCAACAGACCGATCAGTACAGCCCCCACCACGACGCCTCTCCGGGCTCCCACGTCTTCAGCCCCTTCCCTGCGCTTGTGCTGTCCCCTTTTATGGTGCAAAAGAACCACCATCCCTGCACGACAAAGATTGGCTTCTTTTCACGAGCCCCCCTAGCACCCCGCTGCTCCTTTAATGCCCCTGGCTCACAGGCAGAGGAATGGCTGGGGTTCTGGTGCGAGAGTCCGGAAGTTGAGCAGTCCAGGGGCTAGAATGAGACGTGTTCTTCTCCCTGGCCGAGGAATTTTTCTTCTCAATGAGAATAGCCGTCTCCCCTGCTGGGCACAAGGGCCCACCTTCCCAAGTGCCCCAAGCTCTGCCGCCACGTCTCGTTCCCACCCTCTTCACCGTGCTGACTGCGTAGGCTGCGCAGCAGCTCGTGTTGGGCTCAGCGGGAGGCAGACTGTGTGCACGCTGTGGCAGTAGCTGGCTGTGGCCGGCAAACAGTTTCTGGGCACTCGACATTTTGCTCCGACGAGGCTTGGTGTCTTGCTATCTGTACGGCAGGGCTTTCCCCCACCTGAGAGAGACTGGCTGCCTTTACCATTATTTTAGGGGCACTAGGGAAAGTTTCCTCTGCCCTTGCAGATGGAGCCGAGCCGATGAAGCTTTGCAGGGCAGGGAGAGTGGAATTCCCGGCACGGTTAGTGACTTCATTACATTCTGGAAGGTCGCGTGGGCGTCTCGGGGGAAGGATCGTGCACAGGGAGCTTACGTGCCGCATTTGTGTAGGTCACTGGGCGTCGCCCTGTGCAGACCCAACACTTCTGCCCTAGGGAATTTTGGTCCACTTTCATCAGCTTCTGGGGAGCAGCCGGTCTGTTCCTCCCCGGGGGGAGAACACTGAGCTGCGTGGTCTGGCTGCTGCTGAGGGGTTGCGGGGATTCTCCAGCACAGCTGAATGTGAGCCAGAGGCATGGAGAATGCTCCAGCTGGGGCAGAAGCCGGTGAAGAGCAGGATATGGAAAAAAGAGAGAGATGCGCTGGCCATGGAGCCCCGCTGTGGGTGGGCTGGGCTGAACTCCAACTGCTCCTGCTGTTCTGTCCCTGCTTTGTTTTGCTGACCAGATTAACATGGCTACCTCTCTGGGACTTCTCCTGTGAGGAGGCCACAGCCCGTCTGGAGAGCTGGAATCCTTCTTCCCCAGTTACCCAAGATGGCAAGCACTCCTCTCGTTGCCTGGGGCCATTAGGTGTGTCTGTGGCAGTGGTCCCCATGTTAGCAGTGTGGGTCAGGGGCTGAGCAGATGACGCTGCTGTTCTGACGTGTCTCAAGGCGACGGGCCACTGTGGGAATACATGGCTGAATGCTGAGCTTGCTTGCCAGCTGTGGGGTGCAATCTCTCATGCTGTAGCGGGGGGGGGGCTTAGTGACTGTAGCTTTGGGTAGCTCCTTGGGGCGTTTTCACAGGCACGGCCATATGCACCCTTCCAAAAGTGCGGGCTCAACGCTGGGGTTTTTGCGTGCTTGGAGAAGCAGGCTCCAGCCTGCATAGGTGTACTCGTGATCTGTTCTGTAGGTTGCAGCACGTCCCCCTCCCGTTCCTGACCACCTGGCCCTGCATGTTGGCCTGCTCTGCCATCCCTGCCTGGAAGCAGTGTTGGGTAGCTATAAATACCGGGCAAAGAGTGGACACGCTCCAACAAATTGGGTAACTGCAGCTTAGGAGTTCTGATCTGCAGGCTGCAGTCTGTCCTTCCACACCCGGTGGTGGTGCCTCCTTCCTGCGGGCTAGCTGCTGTCAGGGTGTGCTGTGACCTAGGGCCAGCTGAGGAACGGGTAGTCAAGGATGATGGGTGCTGTTCATCAGCCTCAGTGGCTCCTCCTGGTAAACACTGCCATAAGCTGTCTCTGAAATGCTGATCTGTAGAAGAGAGTCCATAGCTGGCACCTTCCAGCTGCACTGAACACATCCCGTGAAGGTTCGGCTGGTTATCTGGTACTTGCTTTTACTCCCCATGGGCTGTGTGCACACGTGGAGGCGGTGGCCTGCCCGGTGCTCAACAGAAGAGGGGAGTCTCTAGGCAGTGGGACAGAGGCAAGCAGGCACGCATTCAGAGAGCGCCTCCTGGCGTGGGCTCCAGCCTGAGTGTCCTTTGCTCTGAAAATGGGAATGCTGACGCTAGTCCAGAAAACTCCCGACCTGCCTAGAGGTGGACAAAGGCCCCGTGTGGATCCTCCACTTCTCATCTCACATTCCCTCTTTGTGGCTTTTTAACAGGAAAAAAAGACGGAGAGCTCAAAGAGATTCCGTCCCAAGGTATTTACATCTAGCTGCGGCTTTCTCCTCTCAGCGCTCTTCCCTTTGCTTCCTTCTCAGTGCTCCAACTCTCTTAACAGCTCTCTATTGGCATGGCCACGTACGCCTTCCTAATCCAGTTACCAGCTGCTGCATGTTAGTGGTAGAGTTACTGCCCCGTAGCCTTAGTCACTGGGGGGTCTGCGTCCCTCTCCCCGGGATGTGCTGGGGGTGGGAACCTTGTGTTGCTAACATTTTAGAAATCTTCTGTCATTTTGAATGAACCGAGGCTTACAGGGAGAAATGAGGATCAAGGCCTCTTGTAATGTAGGTTGGGGCTTGTTTGATGATATACTCCTTCCTGGTTTTCCTCCCCTGTGTAAGTGATGAGTGCAGAAGGCCCCGTTTTCTTCTGTGGTGGGGCAGCATGGAGAGAGCAGCGTAACAGAGCATGCTCACGGTGGGGGAGTTCATTGCATCTGCACAAACTCCTTGTCTGAAGCTATCGAGCAGTCAAACAACTGGGCGTGTTTCACCACTGGCCAGGCATGGCATCTTGCTCCTTGGGCTAGATCTCTGGGACTCGTGTAGGTTTGTGTGTGACAAGGGGAAACGCAGAAGTGTTGTGATGTGCAAACCGTGGAGCCAGTGTTCGGGTGACATTCATCTTTGAAACACTTCGTAAAATTAGCCTCCTTCTCTAGTGAAGTCGGCACTAACTGAAGTTAACTTTCCCGCCGCTGTTCTGTGTAAGGGCAGCTTTGCTGGGGCCTGTTCCTTCTCGAAGCCAGGGACTTTCTAACAGCTCAGACGTTTACAGGAGTAAGTGAAAGGAGTTCTTGTGCCCCTGGGAGCCTGCCTGGCCTCCGTGAAAAAGGAACTCAGTGTGGGGCTCCATCTGGATTAAGGTGGCTCTTCAGAAAGCTTTCTGCTGGCAAAGCAAACACGCACGGCGAGAACTTATTAACCGATAATCTGAACAGGCAGGAGCTTGCCCAGCCCAGCCAGCCAGCACACGAGCTCCTTCCGGGCGGGTCTCTTATCAGTTTATGATAATGTGTACTTTTTGCTGCTAAGCTGTTTGCCTTTTTACCATGCGTGGTAACACAGCAGGAGAGATGGTCTGACTAGTCGGCATTTTGCGGAGGTGCTGGCTGGCTTGGCTCAGCATGCCGCCACGTGGAGTGAGGCTGGGCAGGGAAGGGCACAGGCTGGCACCAGGGGAACTGCAGCAGGATATCCTGTTCCGGCTAGTGAAGCACGGCCCTTCTTGGCATGGACAATACACACTTTTTGCATTAACTGAGGGTTTGCCTGATCTTAAGCTGGGGTACTTGAGGGAGCCTAAGGGAATTAGGTGCTCAAGTCACCTCCCTCAGGCCCTTACGAAGATCCCACCCTTTCTTTTTGAAGGTTTGTCTCTGTTCCCCTCTGTTCTCGTATCACTCGTGCTGTAGGATGGTCTCTTGGAATGGGCAGGCGGCCTGCAAGTTCCCGGCTGAGGGAGGGAAGCCAAAATAGCTAATTTCTAGAGTCCATATGAGCAGAGGCTACTCAATCCTTTTAGTCCAAAGAACCAGACAGGAATTGGCTGAACTCTAATTACTGCTGGAGCCCCTAGAAATGGTGAGCACAATCAAATGAATTCAGCACGCTCAGGGGAGGAACTGTACCAGAGTCTAGCATGGTGACATCAACGGTGAAGAAGGGGTATCGAGAAATAGAGGAAGCTGCTAAAAAAGGCCTTGAAATCAAAAAGGAGGAAATGTTGAAAAATGTCTCTACTTTGCATGGTTATGAGCAGACTGGAAGAAAGCCCAGTGTGGGGATAAATATAAGATTTGAGCCAGCAGAAAGGAGCAGGAGCCATGGTGTGTTAAGAGAGATGTTAAAAGGGGTAGAGGGCTGTGAGGGGAACAGATAGCCCGGGGGTAGGGGGGGCACAAACAAGGAGGAATTCTCACAGTATATCGCAGAAGCAGGAAGCTTGTAGGAACTGATGGGTCTGCTGTACTGCTGGGGAGGGAAAGCAGCAATTCGGAGAAGGTTAGCTACTTACTTTCCATAAACTTTGTTATCTGAATGTCACTGCAGAGGATGTTGGGGAGCAGCTACTCCAGACCTCACGGTAATGACCCTGAGCCACTGTCAGACTGGGGGACAGAGGTGGGGAAGTAAATTAGTTGTGAAATTGCACCAGGCTTGACATACCCAGGAGGTCTACATCGTCACTGACCTGCCAGCAGTAAGACGCAGTCATTCCTTACAATCAGTTCACCTTCTGGAGAGCAGCAAATGGATCTCGCTTTGGAAAGGCAGTGTGGGATACAGGAGATCAGATGAGTGAACGTTGCTTCAGGATCCAGTAATCGTTACAATTAGTTATAACAACACGTAGACTAGGGACAAATGAAGTTATGCCTCTAATCTACTAGGATATGAGAACAACCATGCTGGGTCAGACCAGTGGTTCATCTAGGCCCATATCCTGTCTGGCTCCAAGAGCTGGAACCACATGTTTCTGCAGGAATGAATTGAATAGGGCAGTCATCAGGTGAGCCACCCAATCCCAGCAGTCAGGGGCTTAGGGACACCCAGAGCATGGGGTGCATCAATAGCCATTAATCCTCCGGGAATTTATCTAGTTCTTTTTTTAATCTAATTATATTTTTGGCCTTCACAACATCCCTTGGCAAGGAGTTCCACAGATCAATTGTGTTGTGTGAGGAAGTACTTTCTTTTGTTTATTTTTAAACCCACTGACTAATAATTTCATCAGATGACCCCTGGTTCCTTTCTTGTGAGAAGGGGGTAAATAAAAGGTCTTTATTCACTTTATCCTGCCAGTTGAGATTTGACATACTTCTATCATAGCCATCTGTAGGTTTCTCAGTCCTCAGACCAGAACTCTGAACGTGTCAGCAAAATGGTAGATAAGGAGAACCACTGGGCTTTCAAAATGCCTTTGACAAGTAGTCATGGGCTGAGAGGCAAAGTAATGGATCTGAAACTGGCTGAGACAGGAACCAGAGTAAGAATAAACGGTGAGTTTTCAGTATGGTAAAGGTTAGTAGTGGGTGTCAGGACTTTCCGTTCTAAAAGTGGGGTCTCGTCCGTTGACCAGTCCTCTAGAAAAGACAGGGAACAGCAAAATGGCAAGACTT
Source organism: Pelusios castaneus (assembly GCA_007922175.1). Lineage (NCBI taxonomy): Eukaryota > Metazoa > Chordata > Testudines > Pelomedusidae > Pelusios > Pelusios castaneus. The sequence goes on along the minus strand of ML685852.1, from coordinate 2,902,309 downwards.
GGCGATCACACACAGTTATTTCAGTTAACGAGGACTACGAAGAACTTCAGAGGGACCCATAGTAAGCCAGGAGTTTGCTAGCATATGAGTACCTGTCCAGATAACGAGTCAGCTCCTGTAGATGAATACAGTGTGGGTTCGCTCCCCGGGGCTCACTAACAAAGGGTTAGAGCCCTCTGGGAAATGCAGATCTCCTCAGTTCCATTAGTCATGATCTAAACCCTCTTGCTTCAGGCAAGTTAGTCCTTAACCTCCATTCTAGGAATTGCCATGAAACGCTGAATTCCTGCAATGCTGAATCCATTGCCTCTTCCCACCAGACAGCAGCCCGGCCGTCCTCTGCCCTTCCTTGAAGGAAGGCCTAGTCCTGTCTCTGGGGCCTGGCTGCAGCTGGGAACAGCCTGCGAAGGCAGCCCCGGGGAGTTTGGGCATGCCTGCTGGAGACAAGATTTTTGGGGTTAGCTTGGAGCTTTGTAAGTAAATTGAACCCAAAGGAGGGTGGTTGTCATTGGAGTGGAGCGCCCTGCATAGAATGTATTGGGGGATCCAAGATGGGAAACTGAGGTGGGGGGTATATGCAGGACTGTTCTCAGGGCCGTAGGGGACATCAGGAGGCGATCACATCTGCCAAATGGGAAACCTGTGGAAGGCTGGCCTGTGGTTTTCCTCCCAGCTGTAGACAGGGAGCCAGCGGGGAGTGTGCAAGGTGAAATGGCTGCCGAGGGAGACCCCGTGTCCCGCAGAGGGAGCTAAGTCGTGCATATAGCGCTCTGGTAGCAGTATGTTCCCAGAAACGTATTGACAAACTGAAGGGGGTTCGGAGACGGATTTGACTCATCAGGAAGGACTGAAAGGGAAACTGCGCAGCTACACCGCAGTGGAGACAGCGGGACGGAGGGGTGCGTAAGGGCTGGAAGCCTTATCGCTTGGGACGTCTCAGACCTAGACCGGCGTGTTCTGTGGAACAGGCTGGTGGGGGGCTCCCAGGAGAATCACAAGTCTTCCCCACCTCAGGTTTGTGGCTTGATAGGCAGCGGAAACACAGAGTCACTGTGCACAACCCAGCGTTTAACACTCCCTCCTCTTGTGTGTATGGGCAGCCCACGCTGTCTCCGGTGAGACAGGAGAGCACGTGGGGTTTGTCCCTGTACGCCGGGAAGCGATGGCATCTCAGCAGGGTGAGGGGAGACCCTCAGGTACATCAGGTAACTCTCCCAGCTCATCACTGGCCGCCAGGAGAGACCTGATCCGCGTTCTGCCGTCTCGCGTTTGACGCCTGTGTCCTCTGCACAAACTGGGAATAATTCTGCAGCGCAGCCCCTGGTTCTGTGGCCCCTTGAGTGCCTGGCAGCATTGGTGAGAGCTGGAGCTTGGCGCGTACGCGCTGGCACCACAGCCGTTGGGTTGGGCATTGGGCACAGCGAGCGTTGCCTGGCTGTCCAGGGCAGTGGGCGTGACGCCGGAGGTTCAGGTTCTCTGCAGGCCTGGGCCGATGCTGCTGGATCGGGGACTCTCAGGTCTTGTTCTAAAGGTTTCTTGGTTTCCCATCGTCTCGTTAACGGCAGCTGTGGTTGTGAAGCATGGTTCTGCAGCCGCGGGTGAGTTCGTGCCAGCCTGCAGCTGCCGAACATGTAGCTCCGTGTTCCCCTCTGTTTCGGCACGTCCCACCTTCCCTCTTACGCTCTTCTCCAGACGCCGTGGAACCCAGACGTTGACCGTTGGTGGCATGAGCTTATGAAGAATGCCAGCACGGAGTGCGAGCCCGAGTGGTGTGATTCTGAAGATGAGCTGTTCATTCTTTACACCAGTGGATCAACTGGGAAACCCAAGGTATTTTTCCCAATGGCTACCTCCTCCTACTTCCCTGGCTAGACATAATGTCTGGAGCAGGTCTCAGATGAGGCTTACCCCTGGGGGAGTGAGATGAACCACGCTCAAGCCACAGGTAAGGAGCGTGCTAAGTAGCTAGATTAAGGGTCTGTTTTTTCTGCTTCATTTTGAGGGAACTCGCTTCTGGGAGCTTTGGAGTGGGGGAGGTGCTTTTCCAGTGGGCAGCGGATATTTGCCAGTCTGGTGCTGGTCAGGTAGGGAGATGTGGTGACGACTTTGCCTTCGGAGCTTCCCTGGCTGATCATGAGTGTTTTCGTTGCAGGGCATTGTGCATACGGTGGGGGGCTATATGCTTTTTACAGCTGCTACCTTTAAGTATGTGTTTGATCACCACCCTGAGGACATTTACTGGTGTACTGCGGACATCGGGTGGATAACGGGCCACTCCTACGTCACTTACGGCCCTCTGGCCAATGGGGCGACCAGCGTATTGGTAAGTTCTGCGGGAGTGATGGTCGAGACCAGCCTGCTGAGCAGCTCCCTTGGTACCTGGGTGTCTGTTCCTGTAATGAGCACAAGCTCCTGCCCCCGTGACCCGCTCCTCTCTGCCTCATCTGTACAGCAGCCGAGGAGTCTCACGCACGCGTTGCAGGGGTGGGGACAGCAGAGCGCTGCGCTGTGAGCTGGGCAATAGCGCATTTGGAGGGCAGAGTAGAGGAGGCCCGTGCCTCTGTGAAAAGGGCTCGGTTTGTGTGTTATAAAACAAGTGGGTTTGCCCGTGGAAAGGCCTCGTCTGGCGGGGGGTGCTGCGGTGGTGCTAGCGGGAGTGAATTAGGGTGCTGGACAGCGCGAAAGCAGAGCTGAGGTGGGGAGGGGCTGTGTCTTCCTGCTGCACCTTCATCTCCAGTGCCTGAAGGACACGGGAGAGACCCGCCTGACAGCCTCCCAGGAGCCCCAGCAAAACGGGGGCAAAGGGCTGTCAGGCCTCGAGCTCCACAGGGGATAAAGGAGGAGGAAAAATGTTTTTCATCATTTCTGGGGAGATCCCCGTAGGTCCCTGCTGCGGGCAGGTCTGCACACGTTACGCTCTGCCCCAGCTGCCACTCCTGGAACACTGTGTGAACTGGGGCGGGTGGGGGGCCCTGGGCTGGCTTTCCAGTCCTGTCCGACCTGAGTGCCTGGGCCCCCACGATCAGCCCGTTCAGGAGGCGTGTCACAGCTGGGAGGCCACGTGCTGTGGGTGTCATGAGAAGGGGCCACGTCAGCAGTCCTGGGTGGAGCCAGGCCACACTTGTGATTCTGGCTCACTTGCGTGGGAGATGGGCCTGCTGGTGCCGAGGAGCCCAGGGGTGGCTGTGCCTGCGGGAGGGGGGACCGGCCAGTGCTCAGGGCAGTGCAGGGGGAGCTTGCCCTGGGTTGGGACTGGCAGGGGAGCAAGAAGAGTGTTTTCTCTGCTCCTGCAGTCCCCCATTAGGGTGGTGGGGTCTCCTCTGCTGAGCTCTGGGAGGCCTGGAGCCCTGACTGGTGTTGGGGGGAGGCTTAGATTCCTGGAGCATGGAGGAGACCTGGTCTGTGTCCGGTGGCTCTCTCTGAGCGGGCAGCCTGGTTTGCCTGGAGCGAGGTGGGCCCCGGCGGTGTGCTGTCCATGGGTGGGCTGGGGCGTGCTGTGCCAACCGCTGTCTCTCGCGTTCAGTTTGAAGGACTGCCCATCTACCCAGACATCAGCCGCATGTGGAGCATCATCGACGAGTACAAGGTGACGAAGTTTTACACCGCGCCCACGGCCATCCGACTGCTCATGAAGTACGGCGATGAGCCCGTCAAAAAGTGAGCACAGCCCCCCAGTGCGGGAGGGACCCAGGAGCACAGGGCCCACTTGGGATGGGTTGCCTGGGGGCTCTTCCCAGAGCAGATGGGTTGTGGATCCCCAGAGCTGCTGTCCGGAGCATTGTCTCCTCAGTGAGCGCTGCACGCACAGGGGAAGCTTCGCATTACAGCCCTTGTGCACGGGCATTTCTGAGCCCATGTACAGTGCTGGCTGCATCCCACACTTCTCCACACGGCCTGGCTCGGTCTGAGCAGAGTCGGAAACTCCCACCTCCGGGTCTGAAATGGGAGTTCTGGGCTACGGCCGGGCGACTGGACGGGACGGCTCCCTGCAGCGCTGGGTGTGTGGGGCAGAGCGAGGCTCTTCATGTCCAGGCTACCCTCATGTTTCCAGGCGCGGCTGAGGGTGCAGAGAGCAGACTTGGTATTTACTGTCACCTGTGCTGGTGTGGGAACTGCCTGGGCAGCTTGGGGTGTCTGTGAGGTGGCTCTGCCCTGTGCTTCACCTCTCTGAGCGCTGGGTCCTGAAAATGCTTCCTGAAAACCCAAACTTGAGGGTCGGCAAGGTCCCCCTGCCGAAGTGCACTGTCCGGGCTGAGCCAGCTCACAACAGGGCTATGAGCCAATGTCTCTGTGGCCTCGTCCAGGCCAGGGAGCGTGTGTGAAGCTGCCGCCTCTCGCCGCAGGTACAGCAGGAAATCCTTGAAGGTGTTGGGGACGGTCGGGGAGCCGATCAACCCTGAGGCCTGGCTGTGGTTCTATCGGGTGGTGGGAGAAGAGCGCTGTCCCATCGTGGATACCTTCTGGCAGACAGAGACTGTGAGTTCTCTCCCCAACTCCTCCCAGCTGCCAGACTCCTTGCACATGTCCTGCCTCTCCACCTCCTCCTGCCATACCCCCACCCCCGATACTGTTCTGGGGGGACAGTGTCTGGATGTGAGACCCCAAGCAGTGGGAATGGCTAATCTCTGCTCCCCCTCCGCAGGGCGGCCATGTGATAACTCCGCTCCCTGCTGCGACGCCCATGAAGCCGGGCTCTGCGGTGAGTAGGAGCCGTTCGCTGGCGTGCTCGGTTCTGGGCTCTCTTGCCAGCGGGATTTTCCCAGAGACACCTGTAAGGTCCCGTTTGTGTAGACAGAATCCCGTGAGCACCATTACCTGGTTTGCAGGGGGCATGCTTAAACACTGCTCAGCGCCAGTGTAACACTGAACTCCCTAGGTACTCTGGGGGGGTCTCCCCCTCCCCAAAGCCCAGGCAGCCTCACCTGAGCCCTGGCTGGCTGGGTTAAGATGGGGCTGAATTCCCTGGGGCGCATGGCCATAGGAGATGTACCTCGCCGTCTGCATGGCTGCTGGCAGACGCTCGGGGGCTGAATCTCTCCAAAACCAGCTTGCTCTGCCCTTCGTCTGTCTGTTTTAAGGGATTTTAATTCATACTGTTCACCTCTCTCTTTCCCTGCCTCATGGTGAACGTCCCCTGCAGACATTTCCATTCTTCGGCGTCGTCCCTGCTATCCTGGATGAATCCGGGGAGGAGCTAGAGGGAGAAGCGGAAGGCTACCTGGTAAAGAACGGCTGAGCCTGGGCTGGGACCAAGCCCTGTCGCTGTTACGTCGGGGCTGGGGCCGGCTGGCTCCCACCAGCAAGTTGGTTCCGGGCCGGGGGCCGCACTGCTGTGAGATGATCCCTCACAAGTGTGGCTCATTCCGCCTTGCATGGGCTTGCCCTAAGGCGCCGACGTGACGCTGAACTCTGCACCCCAGCACTGTAGCTGGTCACCAGTCTAGCGTGTAGTCGAAGACGCTGTGGTTGGACGCTGGCAGGAGCACGGGGGTTTCCCACTTCTCAGCTGGAGCAGATGTGACTCCAGGCCTTCGGGAATCCCGGCTGTTGATAGAGCCGTGTCTTACCTGCCAGCTGGGCCATCTTGCTTGTGCCTGTCATAAAGGGGGAACAGCTCTTCCCCGTCCGAGCAAACCTTTGACCGAGAGTCGTGCTGGACTCGCCGTCACTGACTGTTGGAGGTCAAGGGGACGTTCTCCTAAATCAGAGGTTCCCAACCTTTCTGGCTCAAGGGCCAAAAATAGAACTTTTAGAACCCTGAGGGGCCCCCAGTCTATTTAATTAAATTTGCATTAAAATTTAATTAATTAAATTCAAATTCAAATTAATTAAAACCAATTAATTAAATTTAAATAAAATTTTGATTACGTAGAGTAGTGGCCCTTCAGGGTTCTAAAAATTATATTTGTGGCTCTCAAGCCAAAAAGATTTTTTTAAAAGATTGAAAAAAATGGAAAGTTTTTTTTTTTTTCTTTTAAAAGGGGAATGTGGGGGGGCCGGATGCCCATGAACAGGGACAGTTTGTGAGCAGGCTGTGGGCTCCAGCAACAGCATGGCCCACGCTCCTGCCACCCCCCACGGCTATGCCAGCTTGTGGCCACGGGCCCTGCAGCACACAGCCCTCCCCCCAGTCACGCCGCATTGCCCGCGGACACCCCCCGGGCCCCAGCAGCCAGCACACCCCACAGCCGCACCGGCCCGCCCCTCCAGCACTCCCCCCAGCCGTGCTGTGCCATCCCGTATCCCCACTCCACCCAGCTGCCACGCCAGCCTGTATCCCTGTCTGCAGCCTCTGGAGCCCTGGCCAGGACTCCCAGCCAGCAGCCGGGCAGTGAGCGCGGGCCATGTTAAAAAGCCCCACGGGCCAGGGGTTGAGAACCCCTGTCCTAAAGGGCCAGGCTGGGGAATTGCTCGGAGGCAGGTCTCTGGCCTGTCTTCCCGACGCGGTGGCACTCGCTGATCACGTCTGGCTTTGACCCTATGGGTTCGCTGCAAATAGGCTTGGTTTGTAGCCCGTAGTTAGCACTGTCCTCTTGTGGGGTGGGAGGGGAAGGAGCGACGTGCTGGGCACTGGGAGGCCGCGGTTAATACGCTGTGCTGTCCTGCTCTGAGCAGCTGTGAGCAGAGACCGGACTCGGGATAGTATTGGGCTGGGCCGGGAGCAATGCAGGACAGTCTCGTGTGTGGCTAGAACCCTCTGCAGCGAGAGTCAGCGCCCTCCAGCCTAGGACAGGAAGTCGCGCTGTGTGCCCCACTGGCTCCCTGCTTCTCATGCCATGTCTCTGTCCTCTCCCTCAGGTGTTTAAGCAGCCCTGGCCTGGGATAATGCGTACACTGTACAGGAACCACCGGCGATTTGAGACCACCTACTTCAAGAAGTTCCCCGGGTACTATGTGACGGGGGATGGTAAGCCTTCAGCCCTGTCACAGAACGGCAACTTGCGTAGCCTCATCAGTGGCCCCAGGGTGTGACACTGGCCTCCAAGGGAGCCAGGCTGAGCACGTTTAAACAGGGCAAACTGCAGAGAATGGGGTGAGCAAAGGCCTGAACACTCCCATAAGAGACCAAACCAGCCGCACACAGCGTCCGGTCACCTCCCTGCTCATTCAGGAGGCAAAATTCAGTGCCCTGAGAACTGTCCAGCCCTTCAGCTGACACCCAGACAGCCAAGTGAAAGGAAAGAGAGTAATGAATGGTTAAAAGTGGCGTATACCTACACAGAGGAAAATAGGTCAATTTCAAAGCAGAGATAACTGAGTTGCAAAGTTCTTAAACTGCAAAGTCTTTGAAATTATCCAGACAGTTTGGAGAACATCAGTCCTCGTTTAGAGCTGCCTCATTAGAGATCCACTCCAGGGAAATGAAGACTAAATAGGCCATGTACAGATTTCAATCAGCTTCTCCCCCGAGAATTAGAGGCTGGTGCTGGGATCCCCTGACCAGCGTGGACAGATCTGAGATAGCAGGATCGATCCACTAGAGCCTTTATAGATCCATGCAGGCTGACGGGAATCTTGACAGCAGCTCCCTCCTTTGAACAGTTAAATAGGTGGTTACTTGGGGCCCTGAGGTATCCACTCCCATGTCCTGTGCACACCAGAACTAGCTGGCACCATTCACAGGTGTTTACAGTCAGACACAAACCCATCTGAATGTCCCTTTGAACTCCCTCTTGGCAGAGCGGTGACATCAGAAAACAGTTTATCTGCACTACCAAGATAGATGTAAATAACATCAAGTAACTAGCACAGCGCACTTGCATATCAAGGCTCTAGTCTACTCGCTACTCGTCCTTTAAAGGTCAGATTTGGCCCATGCAGCTCACAGAGCTGTTTAGTCCAGAGGTTTTCAAACCACGGGTCGGGACCCAGTATTGGGTCACAGACCCTCACCGGCACCATCTGCTGCCGCCGACAGACTGGCATGCATTGCTCAACGATGCAATTGGTGGGTCGTGGGCATCGGTGAGTTTTTCAGCTGGGTCCCGAGGGAAAAGTTTGAAAACTTTAGCCCTTTCTGGTGCAGGGATTAGCAGCACAAGGCGTGGGATTGCTCCTGGGGTCTCACTGTTTAACATTCCCAGACTCCTTTGTCAGACGCACGAGCTCCAGTGCTGTATCCTCATGCTGGTGACTGGTTCCTTTTAGGCTGCAAGAGAGACAAAGACGGCTACTACTGGATCACAGGGCGCATCGATGACATGCTGAATGTCTCTGGTGAGAACAAACCCTTTGGCTGGGGTGGAGAGAGGAGGCACATTTTTTTAAAGGTGCGGGTTAAAAATTCCAGCAAAGCCTTGCAAAGCAGTGGGAGAGGGACTCTCCCTTCGCTCCCAGCCACCAGCGGCTAGTTCTTCTGCCATGCCCAGCATGAGGCTCTTGTTCACACAACCTCTGGCCACATCTGGATCGTCTCAGCTGAAGCTACTGGGAAGCAGAGCACATAGTCAGTACGCTGTCTGGAGCCAGCTGCGAGTGGGACGTACCCAAGTGTTAGCTCAAGTACAGCTTGGCCCAGTGTCCCTCTCTCACCAGCCTGGGAGTGGAGCCCATTGCTGGCCCCACATTCCAAACCAGCTGAGTCTGGGTAGAAACTAAGCTCAGTTTGAAGCTCTTGGACCCTAGGACACATTCGTAGGCTCAGTCCTCCTGTCTGCCCCTCTTCCTTAGGAGCTGGGCCACCTTCATCCAGCCGCTCCAGCCCTGAGTCTAATGGATGAGACATCACAAGCTCCGCCTGGCTTACACGTGTCCGCCCAGAGTGCCATCCAGCTGTGGCCACAATAGCCTTCTAGTCTAACTCTTTCAGGGGCAGTGTGGCAAGTAACGCAGCTTAGCAAAGGAATTTCTTAACCACCGTGACTTTACTCTTAAATACCTTGAGAGCCAAAAACAACGAAAGTCCTGACACGCCTCCTCCCCAGTCTGATCTCACACCTGGGTGGGCAGAGTTTGTGAGCGTTTCCATCTGCGCTCTCCTCCCAGTCCTTCATACACGTGGCCTTGGTTGGTCAGCTACTCAGAGCAGCTCTCCGCTCTTAGATATCCTGCCCGTTCCGTGTGCTCCAGCCCCTCCCACAGTCCTGCTCATCCCACTCTGTGCAGAAGGTTCGTTGCTGTATGGGGAGGGGCTGGTTGCTTAGATGGTCAGTGGCCCTCAGCTGACATCTTCTCGGTGACGGTCATTCAGGGAGGCGTCAGGTGCCCGGCCCAAGCTAGCTGCAGTACAGGACAATAATGAGCAAGTTTGCACACGTTCAGTCCCAATACAGACCGGAGTCAGAACCCGACAGAGCCGGATCCCACTCTGTCACGCCGGCCGGGTGTCTGATGCTCCACTGAGCTCCGTGGACTGGACTCATGGCAGGGCCTACCGGCCTGACTCTGGATTAGTGCGAGAGCATTGCACTCTGGAGAACGCTCTGGGCTCATAACCCTGGTAACTTCTTACTCCATGGAAATGACCTTGTTCATCTTTGATTTCTAGACATTTGGGGTGGTGGAAACCGCCTGGGTTAAATTAGCCCCTGGTCCCAGGCCAGGGCAGGCTATCCCTAGCTGTTCTCTGCTGCTACGCAGCCCCATACTGCTTGGGAGATGATCATTCAGGATGTCTCATTCATTCAGTACCATTGGTACAAGTTCCAGTTCAGGGTGAGCCGCGTGGTCCTCATTGCTGGTTGTTGTGTACGTGTTGCTTCAACATTTCTCAAACACAGTCTCCTCCCGCTTCTTTGAGCCCCCTCAGTTTCCCCTCCTCTCTCCTAAGCTATTCCCAGGGCCGGATATTGTGCTCCAGGGAAGACTGGAGCTGAGCAGTGCTGAGGCAGATTACTGCTGCATGGTGCAGTGGCCAGACTGTGCCTCTGGAGCGGTATGCGGCTTTTTCACAGTCCAAGTGCGGCTCACGGAGCCCTATGACACCCGTTCGCCACCTACCTGGCTGCGGGGGGGAGCTCGGAGCTTCTGCCCTGCAGCAGGGTGGTGGGGCTGGAGGATTCTGCTCAGCTGGGAGAGGGGCCATGGCAAGTCCATATGTTTGGCTGCCCCCGACATAGGGAGTTGTTGCACAGAATCATAGAGTCCAAGGGCAGAAGGGACTTCGGATGCGTCTACACTGGCAAGTTAGGTCGATTTAAGGATGATCAAGTCGACCTCAACAAAGCTGCATCCACACTGGACTTCTATTAAATCGACTTAATAACACCACCTCTTTAGGTCGACTTAAGCCTAAAGTCGACTCCTTGAGTCAACGTAAGACCTGTGTAGACAGGGATTAGCGCTACGTCGACTTAAACCCAGTGTAACGGCTGTCTGCTGTTAAATTGACTTAACGAGGTTGACGTGAAGTGTAGCCAATTTGTTAAGTCGACTTAACTTTTCAAGTGCAGACATAGCCCTTATGAGCATCTACTCTGATTTCCTGTACAACACAGGCCACAGAGCTTCCCCGGATAATGGCTAGAGCAGAGCTCTTAGACCAGTCGTGATTTAAAAACGGCTGAGACAGAGAATCCACCACAACCCCTTGTAAATTGTTCAAGTGGCTCATTTCCCTCACTCTTCAACACTGAAACTCTGTTTCCAGCCTGAATTTTATCTCCCTTCAGCTTCTAGCCATAGGGTTGTGTTAGAGCTTGCTCTGCTGGATTGAAGAGCCCGTTTTTAAAGATTTGTTCCCGATGTAAGTACTTGTAGCCTGTAATCAAATCACCCTTTCATCTTCTGTTTGGTAAGCTGAATACGTCGAGCTCTTTGGCTCTGTCCACACTTGTGAATTTAAGTCGACTCAGCATGTCCACATTTAAATTTTAAGTCGACTTAGGGGGGACCCTACAAAATCAACCTAGAGTGTCCACACTGGATGCCTAGGTCGACTTGTAGGGGCTAGATGGACCTGGGACAGGTCCACGGGGGCAGGGGGCAGGGGGGGCACCCCTTGCCAAGTGCCAGGGGGCTCAGCCTTTGCCCCATTGTACCTGGGTAATTAAACTCCCTACTGTTGGCTTGCTCCCAGCTCACCACACAATGCAGATCAGCCCGAGTCAGTGACCTGTCCTCTTCAGCATTTATTCCTCCTGCACTTTGTGACATCCAGGAATGTTTTCAGTGGTGATTTTATGTTTTCTTCCGGGCCGTTGATAGAAATGTTAAGTAACAGAGGGCCAGGAACCAGTCTCTGCAGGACCCCACTAGAGACAAACCATCTCAATAATGAGTCCTCATTTACAGTTACATTTTGAGATCTATCAGTTAGCCAGCTTTTAATGTGTGCTGGGTTAATTTTGTATCTTTATAGCTTTTCAATCAAAATGTCCTATGGCCCCATGTCAAACACCTTACCGTATGCACTCCAGAATCACCTCAGCCATTTGCTGCCCTGTCTCACTGTAATCGGTTTCCAACTCACTGTGTGCAGTGGATCCTCGCCCTCATGGCGTTAGCGTTGTCTGCCCCTTGCCACCCACAGCGTCTTTCAGATGGCTTTCCATGCAGGATCCTGGCCACATGTCACACGTCACCGTGTTCCTGGTTCTTTTCTGCTTGTGCTTTAATGTAGCCTGGGAGGGTGTGTCTACACTAGCAACTTAGGTCGACTTAAGGAGGCTTAAGTCGACCTACAGAACTCCACGTCCACACCGGGCTTTCATTAAGTCAACTTAAGCACTTCCTTAACTTGACTTAATAACTACCACTCTTTAGGTCGACTTAACGCTTAATTCGACCTGTTAAGTCGACCTAAAGCCGGTGTGAACGCCCTAGGTCGACCTAATTCCCTAAGTCGACCTAAGGGGGATGGGCTGGGGAGAAGGGAGCTGCAGCTGCCCGGGAGAAGGGAGCCATGGCTCCTCAGGACAAGGGAGCTGCAGTTCCCTTCTCCTGGGGACCTGCAGCTCCCTTCTCCCAGGGAGCGCGGCTCCCCGTCGACCTAGCACCTGCGTGTGTGGACGCAGGCAGTCAACTTAAGTTTCTAATGTAGACTCTCTAAGTCGACTTCCCAGAATCGACGTAGCTTTTCAGGCGTAGACGTGCCCGGAATGTCCCTGACAGCTGAGGCCCCACTAGCTGTCTCCCTCTGCTCGCGCCTTGCTGCTGATTGTTGCTCTTTGTTGATGGCCCTTCAGCCAGGGTCAGACCACATGAAATTGCTGCTCTCCAGAGTCTCGACTGACCCCCACTAGTAAGATTTCAGCGCAATGCATCCCATGGTCTGCTAAAGTGACCGTTTACCTTCCTGCTCTGCTTTCTGCTCTCTGGCTCCCCCTTGTAACTGACAGCATGGCCTGTGGGCCGCCTGTTCCCCCAGCGTTGGCTGAGGCATGGTGGGAAGGCAGGTTCTCCATCCCAGTGACCGTTCTGGGACGGCCCGTAACTGAGGGGTAGCTCTGCTGCACATGTGCCTGAATTCCAGTTTGCTAGCTGGGTGTCAGCAGCGGCCAGTGGTTGGCGACTGCCCGCCCAGCCACGGACAGGCCTGCTGAGAGACACGTCTTCTTTAGCTGGACAAAATGTAGCTTCCTTGGTGCCTCGCTTGGGTCAGGTAAAGCTCCTTCCATTCAGAGTATCCGGGGGCTGGCTGGGGCACGCAGACGCATACGTCTCCCCAGAGCGAGGGGGGCTGCCTGCAGACTGGCCACCTGGCCAGATCTTCTGTGCCCCGCTCATTCCCAGGGCCCTTCTGCAGTGACTGCTCCGGGTGCAGCTTGACTCAACGCATGGCCTCGTCCTTCTAGGCCACTTGCTGAGCACCGCGGAGGTGGAGTCTGCGCTGGTCGATCACTCCTCTGTCTCCGAGGCTGCGGTGGTGAGCCGCCCCCACTCCGTGAAAGGCGAATGCCTCTATTGCTTTGTGACCTTGCGGGACGGCCACGAATTCACCAAGGCCCTGACGGACCAGCTGAGAAAACAAGGTGAGGACGGCCGAGCTGTCTCTGGCGAAGGGGGCGATGTGGCAGGTTCCTCCTGCCCTCGGAGACCAGGGCAGGGCTCTGCTAGAGTGGTGAGGGCTCTGCCGGGGGGGACGCCCGTTGGGGAGTGAAGCAATGTGCCTCTCCGAGGAAGGCGCCCTCTTGACTAGGGAACCCCAGTGCCCTGCCTGAGGTCCACCCAGCTCCCTTGCGTCTCAGGGCTGGCAGGAGCTAGCATTAGATCTCCCACTGCTCGTGCGATGCCGTCTGTGAGCTGACAGCTGCCTGAGGCTCCCGCCTGGCTCAGGGTCCACTCCTTCTCCAGCCCCGCTCGCACGCCCGGTTCCTGCCGCTGTGATGAGTCCTGGTGTGCGGCCCGTACGACAAGCAGTGCTTCTCGTCTCTTCCCTGGGCCCAAGTGATTTGGGTGCTGTCTGTGGCCTCAGGCGGTTCCTGCCAAAGCTCCCACGCTGCCAGCGGCAGGAAGTGACGACAGCGATGGTGGTGTGTGCGGAGGCCCCATGGGAGCCTCTGGGGACAGGGTAATTGTGGCTCCTCATTTGCTGCCCTAAACACAGCCCAGAGTGGGGGAGCGGGCAGGGCAAGAACTGGGCAGTAAACAGAGCGGGACCAGGCTGCCTTCTGCTCCACGGGAACCCCAGAGATCAATCGTTGCTGTGTGGAAATGGCCACACACCCTGGGGAAAGAGGTCTTAATTTCAAGTCCTTCAGTGCCTCCTGGAAGCAGTGGAAGGAGCCTGGAAATGGTCAGACATCTCTCCTGCGGCTGGAGAACGTGTCACTTCCCCCTTGTTCTGTGCGGGGCCACTTGCCATCCTCATGTCCGCCCCAGGGGCTGGTGCAGAGTCCTGATACCGCCTGTCCCGGGGTGAGTGCGCACGGCCCATTCTACAAACACCCGTCCCTTCGCCAACAGCCGAGACATCAGGGTCGTTGCAGGACAGCCTTGGTGGATTGCCCACTTATTGTTCGGAGGGTTCCAGCTCCACTGAGGCACTTTGCCCTAAAAAATGCTCTGGAAAATCATCATAATTATATGGAAAATCTCTGTTTTGTAGTCAGAGAGAAAATCGGACCTATAGCCACCCCAGATTACATCCAGAATGCTCCTGGTCTGCCCAAGACCCGCTCAGGTAAGGGCTCTGTGTCAGATGCGCCATTCGGGAAGTGAGCCCGGCGTGCAGGCTCGGGCACTCCGAAGGAAGGGAGTCACTGCAGTGGGGGTCAGAATTTTGGTGGGGCCCCTTGTCCCGTGAATGGTCTTGGATTGCCCAGATCTCTGCCGTGTCTACGATCCGTATCCCAATATGGCTTATTGGGGGGAGCCTCCTATTTTCTGCAAAGCCTCCTGGGAACTGACTCGGATTCTTGCTTTGACTCTCTGCTAATCAGCCTGGCTCTTTGTTTGACAGGGAAGATTATGAGACGTGTATTAAGGAAGATAGCGAATAACGACCCAGAGCTAGGAGATATCTCAACCATGGCTGATCCAACTGTTGTTAACCTCCTGTTCGGCACCAGGTGTGAGACTGTGCAGTAGGAGAGTGACGCCCGTCCGACTAAACCGCGGAAGCACCGAGTCCTAGTGAACGCATGGGCCAGCTAATGAGTATTGTATTTGCTGGGAGAGAGAAGCCGCCTGTCTGGCTGAATGTGAAAGGCTCTCAATGAGGAGACGATGGGCTCACGAGCTAATCCTCTCCTCGTGTTGTATCTAGCTGCCTGTGCCTCTAGGGAGGATGAACATGCTGCTCTAGATTGATACTGCGTATCTGAAATTCCGGCAAGGCTCACTCATTGCGGAATGACGCTCGCTGGTTTCTTTCCTGTCATTTCATTCATGGGGGTTTTAATTAACTTTGAGTAATGGGCAAGGCCTGGTGGCTGTCCATGATAAATGATGTCTTGCCCCAACGGTCGTGATGTGCATTGGGCTCCGGCAAGTTCCCTGCAGGAATCTAAGGTAATGCAGAACGGCTGGGATCACTCTCGATTTAGCAGGGTTCATGTGCCACTATCCGCATTGCAAAGCAGCTTCTTGTCCCAGATCAGTGGGTTGGCGGCTGAGGGGAGCTTTAGAAAAATGATCTGTAACTGGTAGATGTGCAAGCTATTTCTATTTTCTTTCCAGCAAATCTGTTTTCTCTGAGCTGCGTTGGCCCAGATCTCCTGGGCTCTGCAGGAGTGTTGTGTGGCTGGGGCTTTGGGGACTAGTGAAGTTTCGTCAAACTCATTTGGTACCAGTATTTCGTTACATTAATTGCTGACACCAGGAGCTGGGTTGTCCCAGCAAAGAGCCCTGCGGGCAGTGGAAGCATTCAGGAACCATAGCCAGGAAGGGGTGTGTCCAGTGCTGGGACGTGCCATCCTGGCCATACTCCATAGTGTGCTATTGCCAGTCCCGTTAATCGTAGTAGGGATCGTTCTTCCAGTGGCCTTTCGGGCGTGGGGAGTGGGCACTACAGATACCAAAGGAAACATGATTGAGAACTATGCAGAGGTGTCCTCCCCATCGCCTGGTGAGTAGGACATTATCCAGAGGTGTCCTGTCCCACTACAGAGAAAGGGGCAGGCAGGGTCTTAGTCCAGCGAGGTCCTTCCTGATCAGAAACCCAGGGACTGGTGTTTAAATCAAGTCTGAGCTGAGATGCCTTACGACGGGAAACCCGCAGATGGACTGGAGACCGACAGCCAGAACGTGGAGCTCTGATGGGCTCCCCTTGCCTTGGTGCTGGTCCAGGAGCCTCCCTTTGTTAACAGGTTAGATTTAGAAATGGTTTCCAACTTCTTTTTTAATTCACACTGTAACATGGAGAAAATAGGTTTTAAACTTGCGACGCTGGCCCTCGTGGGGCAGCCCAAAATGTTGACATGGTCCATGCAGCCGTTCAGCACTTGAACTGGCTAAAAGAAACTCAGAGCTCGATCCCAAAAGCCAAGTCCTAGTGGATGATGATAGGATCTCCCTTGGCTTGTCTCTTCGCTAAATGTTGCTCATTTCTTACCTGCTGTGTGTACGTCTGATGTCAGACCTGCGTACGCTGCTGGGCCTGTGGCTTGCTACATTCTGTGCACGGAATAGCTTCAAAACCATATTGTCCTCGTCTAACGTTGGTCTGTGTAACTGTGGCTGGAAAAGAGCTAGAGTCCTGTTCTAAGTGGAATAAAAATCGGAGAAATAAAATGGAACTTGGGGCCTCTCCGTGTTTGCAGGCGACGGTCTGGTGGGGGTTGTTCAGTATGCCCTGGGGACTCAGGCAGCACTTCCCATCTGCGCCGTCGCTCACCTCGTGCAGAAGGCAGCAGGCGTTTGGGGCCGGAGTTCACCCTCTGTGGTCACACTGAGACCTGTACGAGGCAGCGCTGAGTGTGCAGGCGATGGAGCCGCATTCTCCCGGTGCTGAGCCGTGACCAGTGCATGCGGGTTTGCAGGCGAGCGGTGACTGGACCTCCATGGACCTAGCGGCTAATGAGAGAGCTGCAGATTTCAAACACGGGTGGTGCGTGTGCGTCCAACTCCCTGCCATTCACGGCGCACGGCCTCGCACACCCTTGCAGTGCTGATTGGCCCGCGCCGTTTGCATTTCCAGCACCAGGCAAGGCCATTGCTCGGGTTGGGGTGAGGGTGATGCTTTGCTTATGGGACCCCACTGGGCTCCCTTGGGGAACTCCCTGCTGCCTCCCTCGGGCCTGAGCACTGCTCACCCCTCACCCAGGCTGGGTTCAGAGCTGAGGACGCAGGAATGACTGGTGGCTGCTGCTCTGCCCTGGCCCCACACTCTCCCTTTGTTCCATGGGGTTTGTGGCAGATGTGGGGACTCTGAACCCACCAGCTGATTCCACTGGGGTGGGCGGGAGAATGTCATGCTCCGAAAGCTGTGCAGACCATCCCTGTGCAAAGAGCTTCGTCTACCCGCCTGCTCCTCGCTTCCCCGTCCCGTGTTCCTGCCCTCGACATTCAAACGGGGCCTGGCCTGGCCATGTGCAGTCTCGGGGCTACTCCTGCTCCTTCAGTGAGGGGCAGCCGGGTGCAGCTCCTGCCGCTTCCTCCTGGCCTGTGCATGGGGATCGCTCCTAGCCAGTCCTGCCGTCCCAGCCAGCCGCGGCCGTCTTTGGGAAGAGTTCGCCCAGATAGCGTGAGGGTAATGGGACGCGCCGGTCTGCCCATGTGCCCTGGACTGGCGGGCGTGCGCTCAGGGTCACCAAGCGCTTTGCGGCGCCCCCCAGGTCTGGGCTGTGCAGGCTTCTCCTTGCAGATGGGCTGAGGCACTCTGCGAGAAAGGGCCCTGCAGCCGGACAGTCACTAGGTGCTCCAATGACCTCCTGGCACACAGCCATTGCTCTGGCTTGCCAGGCCCCCTCTTTGAGGGAAAGCTGCATGCTTTCAAAAGACGAGTCTGGGAACTTAAAATTCATCATTCTGCTGAACGCCACAAATCACGGGCTGAACACAGACCTGAAGAACAGCTCTGCGGAGCCGAAATGTGTCTGTCACCAAAAGGCGTCACCGCCCCCACCTTGTTCTTGCATAGCAGACTCCCCCAACCAAGGCTGGATCAAGGCAGCCTGGCGCTGCCTGGCTAAGGGGGGGAGTGTGGCGTACCTTTGTGTCGGGGGGGCTCAGGAGGCTGAGGCAGCTGCTCCTGCTCAGTTGGCCAGAAAAGTCTGTCCCCCACCAGAGCCTGCAGTCTAGCAAACTGCCCTACCCCTCGCTCTGCCTGTGCTGAGTCGGGGCCTGTCCCACCCCCAGCACTGGTTCCCACAAGCTGACACGCGGATCCTGCTGCCAGTCATGCTGCTGGGAGGGGGGCGAGTCGGGAAACACTGGTTTCACTCCTTGGCTTTGTAAAAGCCAGGCCCTGAAACCCCCCAAAAACTGTGTTACAGGGAACACAGCGTTGGCACAGCCAAGCACCCCGAAGGCAGAATACACCAGGACTGAGGCTGCCTGGGAGGGAGGGGATGACAGGCTGGAAAAGCACCGTTAATGACCAGAACTGGATTCAGTCCCCGTACGCCAGAGCCACCAATGGGATGTGCCTCAGTTTATCCTTGAGGCCATCTGATTTCAGCACTGCGGAGAACGCTCAGATGCAGCTGCAGTCCCTGGGAGCTGTGCCTGATTTCAGTAAGTGCTAGAAAATGCTGAGTACCCTCCTTCAGGGCCTCAGCTGTGCAAATTGAGCCATTAGTGGCTACGTTTTATCGTACACTTGCTGCATCAGTTCTCCACCTGGAAAATGGGGCTAAATCCCCCACCCATCTCAGCACTGCTGTGAAGCTAAATTAATATTTGTGATTAGTGGATCAGATCGTGATGCAGACCATAGAAAACGCCATCAATTCTGTGTGCACAAGCTTTGAACACTGCAGTAACGAAGGCCTGGGGCCACCCACTGCCCAACAGCAACAAAACACACCGACAAGCGGCCTGCTCCTTGCAGGGGGGTCCATCCTGCACATGGAAAGAGGCAGGAACCCACTGCCCCCACCACGTGCTCCTGTAATGAAATTAAAGCCCACGTTCAACTGCATGTGGGTCGGTGGGGGCATATTCAGCTGGCACCAGCAATCTTAATCCAGGCCGTTCCTACCGCTGTTGTGAAATCAGAAACAGGAATCGCTTTGGGCAGGTTTTTCTGTGTGCAGTGTAATCACATAAGTGATTCGGGGGGGAGCAGGCCAGCTACCTCTACTTCCCATTATGTAGGGAGCATAAAGATTTCTTTTTCCCCTGGGCACTTTATTCTGCTACTCCCAAGACCCCTGCTTTCAGCTCTAGCTGATGTTGCCTGGTAAAGCCAGCAGCTGGCTGGGAGGGTGAAAGTGCTGGAGGGGAGGACAGCTAAAGCGCTCCAGCAGAAGAGCACCGTAGCAAAATGGCCATCGAACAGATCCTGCCGTTTTGCTGTTTGACTTTCTTCCTGCTCCCACAGAGCCATTTCGTTGAGTCCAGTGCCAGAAGAGGAACTAAATGCGCACAGGAACTAGGCAGAGCCTGAGCCGACCAGGCAGCCGTGCAAACAGCTCTGCTGCCTCTCGCAGGCAGGAATTACTAGCTCCCGGCTCGGCATACGTTGAGCCTGGCACAAAGCCTAATGGTCCCTTTAGCTCCTGGTCTTGTAGCTATTGTCTAATAGTGGGGGCTATTGCCCTCCCGGGTTACTAAGATCTGTATTCGTCCTGTAGCCCACTCGTTTAGTATTTCAGGTTCCAGAGGGGGAGCTGTGCTAGTCTATTTCAGCCACGCAAACAAGGAGCTTGGGGCACTTTTAAGCACATTTGTTAGTCTTCAGAAAAGCCCCAGGACTCCTTGTTTATTTTGTATTCTAGGCCACCAAGTTTTCCAGCTCTCTGCCACCCGAGGGGGCGGGGAGCTTCTTTGGTTTTATACCAACCTTCAAAACCAAGAGGGGACCACTTCAATCTCCCTGCTCACTCTAACGATTTGTTAATGGCCATGGATAACAAATCAAAGCTTCAAAGAGAAACTGCAGAATTGGAATTCATACGCAGATTTGATGCCCTTGCTTAGGATTAAATAGCGATTTTTGCCTTTTTTACCTCACCTCCCTCTAATATGCTGTTCTCCACTGTTTGAATCTAAACAATTGTTGTGATTTGCTGTAACAGTCTGACCTGATCCTACGGCTTACATTTCCCTACATTTATTTTCCTCCCATTCTGTAAGTTCCCCATCGTCTAGCCTCTAGTGAAGTGGGATTTTCTCCTACAAATGCTTGCGAGATAAATAAATTTAAAAGTGCCACGAGACTCCCTGTCCTTTGTCTTAGCCCTCTAACATTTTCTTTCCCCTTCTTTACAGTAGGGACCTGTCTGATGTATAGTTGAGAACTCACTGATTATAACTAATTGTTTTATTGTTTCTGCTCCTTTCAAATGTTCTCTCCCATCACTGGCCCACTGGCCCTGAACTGCACATGCAAGGAACTGGACAGGTAATATTTTCACTTGTCTTTTAACCACAGTAATTTGCAAGTCTACATTTCCTACTTTTATTGTTATTCTTTAAACTGTGTCTGCCCTGGCCTTACAGATTCCAGGCTATGTTGCCCCATTTCTTTAACCTCACACGGCCGACCTTTCTCCTTCTCCAGCCACATCATCTGACGCTGTGAGGACGTGAAGGGAGCGGACCAGCATTTCCCGTCATGGCAGATGAAGATTCCTGCAGCAGACAGCTCGCCCCTCCCCATGTCAGCAGCCCAGGTCACCAGTGGTGGCAGCTGGCAGACGTGCTGTCCCAGCTCTGCCTGGGGCACCAGCTCGCAGCAGCATTAACCAAAACTCAGTTCAGCAATGAAGACACGCGGCCTCCACACACCCTACCAGCGCCCTGGCCGTGTCTTACAGGTGTACTAGCCCGGGGGGGCCAGGCACAAGGATTTCTACTGCCCCCAGTTGGGCAAAGCCGCCCATACTGGGCCTGACACCACCCTTCTGGTGCGGTTCGTTACCAGTCCCACACCTTGGACCTGCTGATTTGAACGAACACCTCCATCCCTCCCTCCATTCTCAGATCCGTGTGTTCCTGCCCCAGCTTTGTGTACAAGCTGTAACTCCACCTTGGGTGGGCAGCCGGCCTGTGTTTACACCATCAGCCCGCACTTCCGAGGCACGCCTGGGGAGCTACTCTCCCCGTACCTCACCACGTTCAGGCACCAGACACTGACCTCCAAAGCAATCATCTGCTTTACAAGAGGGCCAGACTTTTACCAACTGGGTCAGGCCTGTGCTCCAGGCTCTCGCTCTACTACGGAAGCTAGTGGCATTGGGATGAGATGTCCTTAACTAAATCCATCTTCCCTCTTTCTGTTTTCCAGCGTCCTTTCCTTCGGCAGCAGAAGCCAATGTCCTCATAGGCAGCAACTAACCGAGAAGCAGAAAACATGGACAAGCACAAGCCCCAAAACAAAGCACATTCAACCCTGGGCTCAGGCACTTACAGAATGAGTGGGCAGCTGTAGTGTCTTGAACAGCGGTACATACGGAAATCCCAACTCCTAGTTACAAAGCGTTCCTGAGAACGCAGCAGCATTCAGGACAATCCAGAACATTACATTCACATTTGGCTGCCTGGACCAGAGGTGGTGACGGATTTGTGGATCGGATAGTGTGACATTATCGATAAGGCAAAGCAAAACAAAAATCAGATGAGAACCTAAGTCTTTCTGGGAGAAGAAGGAAAGAAAAAAAAAGGGGTAGGAGCATTGGTCGATGTGTGATTGCACATGCCCCCCCACCCCCAGGGAATGTGCCAGGAAGGGAATGGCCTTGAGCTCTTGATTAGACGCTTGGTAGTCAGACCTCAGAGGAATCACAGCTGGCTCTAGCTGGCTGCCAGAAGAGCCGTAGGAGGTATCCTCGTCATATCACATAGGGAGTATCCAGCACAGCCACCCCGGCTGCCACTCCGCCATCTGCATGCTCCACAGCCTTGGTTCGCAAGAGGTGACCGACATGCTTATTCAGCACCATGTCCTTCCCCTGCCTGCAATGAGAGGTTACGGTGAGCAGCTGCGAAGTGTAAAGCTCTGTGCGCTGCCTGATGTTTCTACTCCTCCCACAGCCGGACAGTTCTAACCAGCCCCCGTCTGTCACAGCCCGGAGCAATAGATGACATGCACAAAACACTCTGGACAACTGGCAAAGCTGCTCTTCAGTTGACAGGAGGAGTAAATCCAGGCAGGCCACAATGCAAGAGTCTTCCCAACCAGTCTCCCTAGGATAATTACCCCTAAGGAAGAGCTACGTTGACACGTTCAGAAAACGAGTCACAAGTAGAGGTTGCAGCACGTTGGCTGGGTTGGAGACGGCACGGAAAACTCCACACTAAAATTTCTTGTCACTCGCTCTGTTTTCCAATCAAAAAAGTTTCTCTTGTCCTCTATGTCGATTACTGTTTGCACTGGGCTGTACACAGACTAGTCTATTTCTCATCTATTGCACTTTAGTTCTTGCTCACTGGCACCTGCTGCATGATCTGGGCTGTGTGTCCAATGTACTCTAAGTACAATGAGCTTCTATTTTGAGATCATGGCCACATTTCTAGGGGCCCTGGAGGGATTCGGGTCTGTCTTTTAACAAAAAGGGGAGAATCAACGCATCAGCTGACAGTTTCAAAATACACAGTGCTGGGAAAAATCTGTATGGTAAGCGGTATTGTTCAGCTGAATCGTGCATTCAACGAAAACTCCTGGCCTGGAATGTGTTTGAAGCTGCAGCCCAACTCAGCACCAAAAAGCACATGGAGACCTGCCAATGTGAACCTCTCTCTGTGGCCCACAGGATGGTGCCCTCGGAAATCAAGTTTCTAACCTTTTTCATTTGAGGCATCTCACATTCCAGTCTGCTGGCAGGAATTCTAGCGGTGTTTCTAGCGGGTATGGGCTGGCACTACCTGGGAATGCGAGGGTGTCACTGGTGTCGGTGTAACCTGGACATGGCACCATTGCAAAGAGAGCCAACTTCTCACCTGATGTAGACACCAAAAATCCCCAGCTCCGAGATACAGTCTGCTATTTTCAGGGGACCGTGTGCCCTCAGCAAGTAATTCACTGATGGCTGAGGTTTGATCTTGTCCATTAAGATATAGGAGGTCCTCTCAGGGCTGTCTTTAATCTTCTCCAGAAGTTGCTTGAGCTCTTCTCCATAGAGATTGTTCCCTGATAATGTACAATCGTCCATTTCAACAAAACCCCACAGCAGAAGCCACAGGATGGCCCTGAAGAAACCCCAAATGTGAGCACCAGTGGATACAGACATCCACTGGCTCCCCACAGAACTCCAGATTCAATTCTATAGGCCTGGTTTCCTCTGGTCTGGGTTCCCTACGCAATCACTCACCCCAGCAACGGGAATCATCAGCACCATCAATGAGTGGTTTTACAGGGGCGGGGCTGGGCTGCCAAGCTCTCTCTGCCGCGGGCCAGGCCCTCAGCAACAGAACAGTCTACACCTCCAGGTTAGAATGACAAATTTCCCTGTGTGCCAGGGCAGGAGGTCAGAAAACCAAAGCCAACACAGGATGTTGGACGTGGTGAAGATACTTGTACTATCTGGGCAGCGAGAGAAAGGAGAGGGCACAAGATCGTAAATTTGCTGGCTGAGATTTTGTGCTGTGCCTCCAGGAGTTGCAGCACAAAACCCCGCCCAGGGACGGGGGCTAAAATGGCTTTAAGCCACGCTGGTGCCCTCCTAATGCCACAGCTTGTAAGAGGAAAGCCCAAGACAACTTTCCAGCCACTGCGCTGCAATGAGAGTCAAAACAAACATCCGAGAGAGGCGCAAAGGCCCCAGCCTCCAGCCAGGCTGCTGGGCTCCGTCGCTCACAAACCGCACATCAGGAAACTGAATACCTCCGCCTTCCCGCTGAGGCTTTAGCACAAATCGTTCTGGGTCAGCAATGGCCACCGCAACCATCTTGTCACCTTCTTCACCCTAGTGGGAGAAGGAAATAGTAATGGCACATCCGAGCAGCATTCCTGTCCCTGCTTCTGTCTCAAACGAGCAGCTGGCTGGCCTGCACTCCAAAGGTGAGCAGACACTCTGAGTCCTGTACAGCAAGTTCACTGAAGAGGCTGGGAAAGAAAAGGCTTGAAGTGTGTTTCAGAGGAGTGTTTAAAGCGCCGTGCCGTCCTCTTGGACTGTTACTGACGGAATCAAATCAAAGCTGGTGGGACCAAGTCGGAGAAAGACTTGCTTTACGTAGCACACAAACGAGCCTACTTACCATATCCAGAGAATACAGGCCCGTAAATGTCGCTCTGATCCGAGCAACCGCCTCAGCCTGGGTGGGCAGCAATCTCTCCAAGGCTCCTGGCTGGCTCAACTCCTGCTGGACCTTTTTGGTCCCAGCAAGTTGGGTGGCAATGTCAGGACACTTAACTGCTTTGGACCTTTCTATCAGCAACCGTGCCTCCCAGTTCTAAGAGGGAGATACAGCAAGAGTCACATGAATGAATCAGTCTGTGTTCCCCAATCCCCTTGTACTCCACCACCCAAGTTAAACATGCTCATGCAGCCCTAATGGGTGGGAAAGGGGCACAGACCTGAATCGCCTCGGTCCCTAAGCGCTAGCTTAGCCTGGATATTCTCTGCTGGACTGGCCCAGACACTGGTGGTGACTGCGGTCTAAGCTCGGGTGCTGGTCTGGAAGAACCTTACAGCCGACAGCCTCTTACAAATGACTAAAATCCATGTACATTTTCAACATGGCCCTAAAGCAATACTCCAGGTCAGACATTACTTCTAGTCGGGACATTAGCTCTATACAGAGAGATTCATGTCACCAGTGAACGTGTCCCCGCCCGCTTAGGAAAAACACTGAACTGCTTCTAGAAAACAAGATGACAACGTGCAGCAGAAAATTCTTTTGAGACGAAACCTGTTCCCACATCCCAGGTGCTCTGCAAATGCGCTATCTAAATGCCAGGGGTGCATTAAAGAAGCTCAGATAATCAGGGGATTTCCAAGATAATTGAGAGATTACACAGACAGGATAACTGCAACTTGTTTGGTTTTTAAATAAAAGCCGTCAGCACCTACCTGTTTGTTATAGTTCTTGGGCATGTAGCCTTCCCTGTAATACACCACTGCAACCTCTTGGCCCTCCCTAGAATAAAGATCATCATGTCCTCAGGCTGTAAAAGGGACGGTCACCCCCCATGGCCGGAAAGCTAATGTCAGAAAAGAGCCGTGCACAAGAAGCTGGAGAGGAGTAAGCACTGTGCCCTTATTGCCAATAAGGTTAATGGCATATTAGGCTGCATCAGGAGGAGTTGCCAGCAGATCGAGGGATGTGATTATTCCCCTCTATTCAACACTGGTCAGGCCACATCTGGAATATTGTGTCCAGTTCTGGGCCCCCTGCTACAGAACAGATGTGGACAAATTGAAAGAGTCCAGAGAAAGGGAACAAAAATAATTAGGGGACTGGAGCACATGACTGAAGAAGAGAGGCTGAGGGAACCGGGCCGGTTTAGTCTGGGGAAGAGAAAAATAAGGGAGGATTTGATAGCAGCTGTCAACTACCTGGAGGGGTTTCCAGGGAGGACGGAGCTGGGCTGTTCTCAGTGGTAGCAGATGACAGGACAAAGACAATGGTATCAAGTTGCAGTGGGGGAGGTTGAGGTTGGATATTTGGAAAATCATTTTCCCTAGGAGGGTGGTGAAGCACTGGGATGGGTTACCTGGGGAGGTGGGGGAACCTCTGTCCTTAGAGGTTTTTAAGGTGAAGCTTGATAAAGCCCTGGCTGGGGTGATTTAGTTGGGGTTAGTCCTGTTCTGAGCAGCGGGTTGGACCAGATGACCTCCTGTGGTCCCTTCCAAGCTAGTCGTCTGTGATTCCATGCATGTACAGACAGCTCTGTGGGTAATGGTTAGGCTCCTGGGACAAGCAATGGATTGTGGACCAGGCTGGACAATGGAGCAAGCTGCACTGCATGCATGCAAGGCTTTTCACAGGAGAGCAGCTAGTGGCCTCCGGTTATACCTCGGAATAGCAAGAGTTTGAGAAATGGAGCATTCAGAACACACAATGAAACACGGCAGCCGTCACCCAGCTTTTTAAGAGCTCTCCCATCCCTCCTCTTATTCACTGCTGCATAACATCCCTCTGGCCACTACAGAAATTGCTCCGATGGAGAAGTGCTAATGGGAAAGTACCAATGTATTTTTAACAACATTTCAAAGGATGAAGGTTCTGGTCTGGATAAAAGCTAATCCCGCTCTGGGTGAAATCCCGGCCGTGTGGAGCTTAACAGCAAACTCCCACTGACTTCTCTGGGACCAAGATTTCCTCCGTCTCCTTTTGCCCCTCGTAACATCTCTCCACTCTCCACCCCCCCTGTCTGTTACTAGTTCCCCTTCTCCTCAGCACATGCTCCTCAGTTACTGAGCGTGAGGTGAAAGGCGTGTCACAAATCCACCTCGGCCAACCTCACATCTTTGCCTAGTGTCTGTTTCAGAACAGAGCAGAATATTGCGGCAGGGCCTGGGCGAGTACTTACAGGCAGAGTCTTCTGTCATGATCCAAAGATGCCTTTTCAAACACATCTTTAAACCGTCTCCGGATCACCCGGATATTCCTTTAAGAGAGGAGTGAGTCACTGAACTCGGCAAAAAGACAGAGATCTGTAAGCAAAATCATGGCTTTAGGGGCCTAGAGGAAAAGATTAAGGCTAACTAGCGTCTCTTCTCTTCTTTCCAAATAATTTAACAGATTCTCCTCAACAGCCAGAAGTCTAAAATGTTGGCTAGAAAGCCAGATAAGGAAATTAGTAAAATGTGTGTGGCTGGCCAATAATCCTGCAAGTCCCCTTTCCATCAGCCAGATTGTCCCCATCGCTCCAACCCGTCTTATTAATAAACACAGCACAAAGTACGTAAAAAAGCAGAAAGATGCATCCGTAGGTTTTCACACCACAGTAAATGGGGGAGAGGGTGTAAGGAGGAAGCGTCTACAACCAAGCTTGTTATGAACAGAAATATGGTGAGTCCCAGATACAGCAGCATCATTCTATAACAGGAGGACCAGAAAGTGACGGACTACGAGCAAAGAGTGAATCTAAGAGACTGTCTATTGGCCAAGCTGAAATGCTAAGGAACCAGACTACAAGTGGTTAAAAGCACACTGGATTTCTAAATGCTCAGCTTTAATCATCTAATGTACTACT
The DNA here is from genome assembly GCA_007922175.1 of Pelusios castaneus. Lineage (NCBI taxonomy): Eukaryota > Metazoa > Chordata > Testudines > Pelomedusidae > Pelusios > Pelusios castaneus. Next base: position 2,875,683 of record ML685852.1, on the reverse strand, counting down.
AGGAAGAGAGAAAAAGGGGTTGGGTTTTTATAACGACTGATGTGATTTGGGTTGTTGTAAAGTGAAATTAAACAAATTGTTTCATTCACAAGGACATCATGTTCGGCTGGTCAACAATTTACCTGGTCCACAGCTCATTTTCTATGCAGCGTTGGTCAAAGATATTCCTTTGGCTCTCTTCAACCAGGAACATCACCACAGCCCTGAAACATACACCCCAAGAACTTCATCAGGGCCCAAAAAACACAGAACCATGGGCCTCTAGCAAAAGAGTTCATCTTTTATATTCACTTTTGGTGGGGTGTATTGCTTGCTGTTCTCTGCTAGCTCCTAGTCCATTTCTAAAGGACAGCGCCAGGTGCCACGCTCTGACGTAAGAGCAGCTTGGGGCAGGCGCACAAGGGTAAGAAACAGGAGAATTCTCGAATGGCTAGAGAAGTTTTCTAGCAGTACTCCTCTTTTAGGGAGCGCCTGTGGGCAGCTGGGTGATCTGTGATTTGATGGCCAGCCCAGTGTCTCAGTGCATTTCCAGGGATGGGGGACGGTGAGGGAATGGGAACACCACAGAAGTGCTCCGTGTATGAAACAGACCCTTTTACAATAAACATGCTCCGTGCATCTTGCCATCTTCACAGACTCCTCCTCCCTCACCTGTCTGAGCCATAGAGCTCCCAAGCTTTTGCGATGCCCAAAGCAATCCCTTTGGCGGGATTATTGTCCAGTATCTTCAAAGCCTCCTCGGATTTCCCCAAAACTCTCAGTACGTGCCTGTGATGAGAGAAACAGTAAAGCCCATGAGGAGCAGACCTTGGATTTGTAAAGTAGAAGTTCAGAGAGTTTGTGGTGATTAAGAGTGTACACTGCGCAGGACACAGAGCGTGCACACAGCTGGTTTGCTGGCTAAGCAGGGAGGTGTCCAGCCCTGGCCTTTGTTTCAAAGGGCTCTCTTACCGATGCAAAGAGGGGGTTCTTGACGTAAGGCCTCCAAAGCTGGCAGCAATGGTGTTTATTTCAATTTGCTTCAGTGCAGGAGTTCCATCTGCCCCACAGTCAACCATATAATCAGAGCGATTTATTCCTAAGAACACTGACTGAATGAGAGGGAAAATAAAATGCAAACTATAGCACGCTGCCATTCCACCACAGCTCTCACCAGCATATTTAGGCCTTTCACTTTCCCCCGGCCACTTCACCAAATTCACTTAAAAACCTCCTTTTTAGGGCTGGATCCAGCAATCTTCAATTAAGTAAAATAGCCACTTGGGGCAAGTGCATTTTTGACACAGTAAAAACTGCCAGTTGGTGCCTCAGCCTATTTCCTGCATTTATTTGAGACAGATATCAACTGAAGCCCATGTCATTTCCCTCTTTCACATGCATCTCATTCATGGCCGAGACACAAATCAAACAACTGCACAGGCCAGCCCCAAAACGCTACTTCTGACACAGCTACTCTGAACTGGAAGCCATCGCCATGCTCCTTTGAGACGTTCAGAAGACATTACACGTGTGTATGCATGATACGCTTTCAGACAAGGTTAAACTGTTTCCAGGAATATCTGCCAGGTGGATTGGTGAATGGTCTCTTGAATGGGACGCGTTACTCTTATGCTGTAACTGGCCAAGACACCAAAATCCACTCCACCTAGTGACCGACCAATTCAGAACCAGCCCATGGGAGAGATCGTGCACATTACACACACCCCCTCCCCCCGCCCAACTTCCAGTAGGAAATAAAGGAAGGGGGCTGCTGAGAGGTGAGGGGTTTCCTCCGCACTACCTGAGCCAATCCTTCTTTAAGCACTTGCTTGTAGATTTTAAAGAGTTGCGCTGTGAAGTCATCCACTTTGATGGTGCTGGAGAAAAGAGAGATTACACCTTGTCACGAGGGAGGAAAAAAAGCCCTTAGCTGAGGAGATCTATTATTGGTGGGAGCTACAGGACTGGCTGTGGCCAGACCATGCTCTTGAGCTGCACAAGCCGAACCTCAGCTAGAACCATCACGATCATGTGGTCTGACCTTCTGTACTCTGCAGGACACAGAACCTCACCCACCCACTCCTGGGACCTCCCGAGGCCCTGACAGAGTTACGGAGTCCTCAAATCAGAGAATCCACCGCTGACACTACATTAGACCTGCAAATGATCCATGCCCCGTTTTACAGAGGTTTCCCCCCTCACGCTCTCCCTCTGCAGCTGCCAACATGAATTGCTATGAAGGAACAGAGCGAAGACAAACAGGAGTGAGAGAAAAGTAGCAAAGATAAAGGGAAAAGACCACGTCCCCCGCCATTGGTGTGTGGTATGATAACTCATCCAGCAAATTATGGGGGCCACCACCAAATTCACTTCTCGGTAGCTTCTTGGCTGGCCAGGCTGCACATCACTGTGCTCACTGCTGCCATAACCCTGGCACAAGCAGCTACACGTAGGTTCAACTTGTTTGTTAACACACTCCACCTCCGCCTCCCACGCCTGAAAGCCACACCACAGGAATCCTGGGCTTGGCCACATAGGCAGGGGTAGCACCTGCCAGGTGTGCATGTCTTCTCAGGCAAACATCCATTTAGCCAGCCCCTCAGGTTAGTCCCCTTTCTCCCCACCAGGGTTGTAAGGGTTTGACTTTTGAATAGACTGGTCATGTCTCCATAGCACAACAGCTCCTTGAACATACAAGGTCTCCACCACTACCAGGTAGGCAGGGACAGCGACAGCCTGATAGAATATTCCACAAAGACAAGATACTTTGGTCTTGCCCCAAATTTCTGAGCAAAATACTATCAGGTGGACTGGCAATTGAAGCCTGAAACTCTAAGTCCCTCTTGGCCACAGTAACCTCTGCCAGACAGAAATCCTTCAACGAGGAGTGGTACAGACAGCGAGACCCACGGGCTAAGAGAGTTTGATCAACACTGAATTTAAGTCCCAAGCCAGCTCCCAGGTGAGAGGATATGAGCCTGTAAAACCATCTAAAGCGGGCCACATAGTGAGGTACCAGAAATCCTTCTCAGACCCCATTTCCCTATAAGGATCTGGTATCTTTTGCAAGACCCGAACAGCCTCAAAAGCCTTAATGAAAATAGCTGTAAAATTACTAAATACGGACTCCAGACCAACTAACTACTTACGGACTATTGGCAATCACGGTACAAAAATTAATGTGGTGGAGAAAAGGAGAGGTTGACTCTGTGACCAATCTGGCAAACAGAGAGTGTAACCTGCAGAGGAAGTGGGGTATTTATACCCTCTCTCTTAATTTGCAGTGCTTTAGGGACATCCATAAATTATCAGTAGAGAGAACCAAGGGCAGCAACTCAAGAAGTAACAGCAAAAATGGACTAAGATTAAGAGCAATAGAAGCTTTCAATTTCAAATATTTTAGTTTAAACATATAGTGCAATAAATACCCAGCAAGAGCGTGTTCCAAGAATTCCTCATTCCGGCTAATAGTATCCACAAGCAGGTTAAAATCTTGCTGAACTGCATAGGCTTGTTCAAAGAGCGCACTTGGTACTACAGATGGAAGCAATGTAAAGGGAGCATAACTCACCACCTGCGGATAAGGGTCCAACAAATGGAGAAGTCAGTCATTTTCCTCACATTTCCTTTCCCTGGCTCAGCAGTTCTCAACCACTGTGTCGCCACACAGCAGTTAAGTTGGGGAGATGGCTGGATTCAGTTGGGGGAGTGTGTCCTGTAGGACTGCGATATGCCGCCAAGTGTCACGACCCACAAAAGGTTGAAACCACTGCCTAGCAGACAGGGTTGAAGCCCTGCAAGTGTGAGCAAGCCAGTCCCAATTTAAAATGGACACATTCTAGACTAGAACCTTACTTCATTTGTCCTTAGACGGATTTTCCCTCAGCACGCCACAACTTACATGATCTGAACTATGGCCCTTCTAGCTTTTGAGTGTTTCACTTTACAAAACTGAACGTAATGGACTTTGATTTGGGAGATGTGAGTAGCAGCTCCCTAGTTAAAGCTGTGTTGACACATTTCAAGGAGTAAAGTCTCTGCTTCCACTTTAATGACAAAATGTCGTCTCCAGATTTGCCACAGGTATAGTTCAAAGAACGAATGAATTTTCTACAACACCCAGGTCTGAATTTTATCCCTGAGGGATGCTCGTCTGACGTAGTGGGAATTTCTCCCACTAAAGCTCATGCGATAAAGAAATGTTAGTCTTTAAAAGTGCCACAGGACGCCTTGTTCGGCTGACCTAGACGGACACGGCCGCCCCTTTGGAACTTATAGCTGAAGGTTTCTCAGAAGCAGAACCTCCCACTAACAAGCTTCCTGGGATTCCCTAGAAGGGAACTCTGCTCAGGTGAAGTACAGCACCCTCATCACATCAGGATTGCCCCTGCGGCGTGACTGTACAGCACAGACACCCAGCCCCCGCACCTGCACCTCGTGTTTTCTGCTGGAGCAGGGACTGCCCGAGTCTGTTACAGGTGACATTATGGGGGAGTTTACTCAGCTATTGTCCCAGCTCCGCTCAGGCTTCCATGGGGCTGTGGTTATTGTACAGCAGAGCACATTTCATGGTGCCCCGAACCAGCCACATCCCCTGCAGCCATCTCCTTCCCGGGGCCCGTCCCCGCGGGGCAGACACCCTGCAGGGCCGCCTGATCCCGGCCCAGAGCGAGTTATTCGAGCCGAGACCACTGAGCAGCTTCTGAGCTTACATCCGAGGAATTGGCCTCCTGCTCGGTCCTCATGAGCACGCCCTCCAGCAGCGCCCTGTCCACCGCGAGGGCAGCCGCCTCCCGAACCAGCGGCTCATCGCGCAGCAGGGCCTCCCACGGCGGCGGGCGGGCGGCCATCCCGAAGGCTACGGCAGCGAGAACGGAAGTGACGCACGAGACCGGGCAGGGGCGGGGTTAGGGTGAGGCCAGCCGAGGCGTCACCGCCCGAGCGGATGTCCCGCCCTGAGAGGACCCGCGCGCAGCGCCTCGGCCCCTCACGGCTCCGCTCAGAACACGCGGATTGGGTCCCGCCGCTCGCGCCTGGCGGCCCCGGGCCAATCGTTGGGCTTGTTTGGGCGCCGCCCCGCCCTACTGGCAGCCTGTCCCCACTCCCTGCCAGGCTCCCGCCGGAACCGGAAATGCCACGCCGGCCATATTTGCTCAGGGTTCCCCTTTGAACCGGAACAGGCGCGGGTCAGCCTATTTCCGAGGGCTGGGTCGGGCTGAGCGCTCTCCGGGGGGGGGCCGGGCCGGGCCGGGGCGGAACCACGCGCTGTCTGTGTCCGTCGGGCGGGTGCCGGTTCCCGGCTCTGCGCAGCGTCTTCCCAGTGCCTGGGTCCGTCCGTCCGTCCCGCCGCCCAGCGCTGCTCCCCGCGCCGCTGGGGACTGGTCCGGCCGGAGTTTGCCCCTGGAGGCCGGACAGTGACCGGCCGCGGAGAGAGAAAGGGGCCGTGTGGCCCCCGGGGAACTAACCGGAGCGGCCGCTGCTGTCCGGCGCTGCCCGGCCCGGCCCG